>CM055270.1:28454993-29054993 GCA_029237695.1 Conchocele bisecta | reverse complement strand
GCAATCATGAACACTGATCAACATCAGCGATATTTGATAGTGAAATCGGTCATAATTTAACACATCGATGTAAGAGTAAGTTTTCTCTACATAATGTTAACATATTTACAGGTATTAAGAGAATGACACGTGCATGCGATTATTCAATTATACGGGATATCTGCGTGTATTCAAATTTTTCCTGGACGAATACTAGGCTATATACATGTCGTTTTTTAAAACTGTATGTGGAAACGATGCTAAATAGCGGATGCGCTTAATGCACATTTTATCCCGTCAACACAGTGCGTATACACCGTGAAACACGGTTCCGTGAAACATTTTTGATATCCTGTCAATACAACCTAATCACTGCGTATGAATATGTGCGGTGGCTGGGGTTATTTTTCTGCATTTAAAAGCCATTTGTAGGTGTTAACGAGATACATATAATAGTAGGCTAGTGCCGTGAATGGGAGCGCAGTGGCCTGGTGGTTAGAGCGTCAGACTGCTGATCTAAAGGTCGTGGGTTCGAGCCTCACCGGAGGCGCTGCGTTGTGTCCTTGAGCAAGACACTTTATCCACACTGCTCCAGTTCACCCAGCTGTGAATGGGTACCGATAATTCGTAGTTGCTCTGTAAATACGAATTACCGGCTTCTCTCAAAAAATCTCTACCTCCGTTCTTTCTCCCATTCTTGGGAGACGGCATGCAAGGTCCTCGAGCCAGTGCCGCCGTTAAATATAAGCCAAAAAAAAAAAAAAAGAATGGGAAAAATATCTGGCGCGGCACGGAAACGGGATGTGCTCGGCAGAGCCTCGCCCATCCCGTTTCCTAAGCCTTGCCAGATATGTTTCCCATTCACGGCACTAACCGACTATTCTCTATGTCAACCGTCATATTACATGCACTAGATGTGCAAATACCTGCTATTTATAGTGCATCCCCTATTGCGAGGAGCAGTCAGTTCTTACTAAAGAGTCATTATACATTTTTGAAAATATTTACTTCCCAATTCTTATCTTTTTGTCAGACATCAGACGTGTGTCATTGGTACCATTTATTTAACGAGCTGGCGACTTACCTACCGATCATGCCAGTCCGAATGCCTTGCCAACGAGGCCATGGCGTCTATGGAATATAATAGTCAATGTAATGTGTCGTTGATTCATTGACACAATATGAACATGGTATGACTTAATTAGAGCGCAGACTGATCAGGGTATACGCTGATCGCCAATCGTCGCTCGAGCCTTGTATATGAGCATACATGATTATCAGAAGATACACTGGTTTCATACGCCATATTGTCCATTTACCCAGCTTGAGGCCCAAATATCGTGCCGACGAGGTCAGTGGTATTACAATCAAGTCGGGCCCCGATTGAGTATTGCATAATTTATATACAATGCGTGTAGCCAATGTCTGAATAGTCTAGTCTCAGATTTTTTTCTCGGAATTTCAACTCAAGGTAGAAAATATTTAAGGATGTCTGCGCATTTTTGCCGTGTTGAAATGCCTGAAAATGAACACTGCAAGCACATCGTCTTCGTCCGCAGCTACCTTTTCGATCCGACTGAACATACGCAACATCCCCGTCTGTTATCGCGTTAACCCGTTTACCCCTAAGTAACTGGAATGGGCTGTGATATGTTAATTTTGCAACCAATCCAATCACAAAATGATGTTCAAACTAGTCCATTTATGAAAAGTGGATGTTTGTATTTGTTCTCAAAAATATATGAAAATTACTTGCAAAAAGTGCAGATCCTGATGAGACGGCTCGTTACGAGCCGGCTCATCTGGATCTGCACTCTTTGCATAAAGCGCGATAGCGGGCTTTCTGGTTGAAAGGGTCAATCACGGTGGATTTATCACGTTGTTCGATCCTCTACTGGCCACCAGCGGCCCGTTTCACTGAACTCCGTACGACTAAGATAAGTGCAAATTTAGAATCGTCTGGAAATTTCAATTGATGGATTTACATTTATTGACCATAGGCTGCAGCCTATGCTCAATAAATGTAAATCCAATATATGCAGCCTATGCTCAATAAATGTAAATCCAATAATTATTTACAAGAAAACATGTACTAGTGTAATTGTTTACAAGAAAACATTGCTAATGTGAAATTTACAGACTATCATAATGTTGCACTTACGAACATTTTAGTCGTACGATGTTGAGTGAAACGGCCCCCTGTAGGCGAGATTACATCGTGGTCTCCAGACATAACATAACAGGACAAGACGTGGTCTTTCTGCGAGTTTTCAGTTTCCTCCCACGTGAGTGACAATAAATACGCCTTCATAATATGAGACATACCTCCGAATATGTGCGACTTTTCATGAAAAATATTTAATATAAACTGTGATATTTTCTGTGTACGACATCGACGTGGGCGAAATTTTGACAGAAAATCTGAAGATTCTATTCCGCATTTGCACTGAGAATTTTGTCAATTTTCGACGTCTTAATTTTGTCAATATTTTCCATAAAATATCGCTCATCTTCTTATGTACATATTGACATGCCTTATCTCAAGTGTATCAATGAATGGAAACAATTCTCATTGGTGCTTTGTTGTAATATTCAATGTGTATGATCACGTGGTACTAACAACAACAACAAGTACCGATTCAAAGTACGTATTCTTGTATAGTGTCCTTATTACGTAACGGATTTTAATGAAATATGGCGCATCAAACGCATCTTGTTAAGCTGCATTTGGTGGTCTCTGTATTTTTGCACAAACGTCTGTCGTCTTTGCGAAGAATCGATTTCCGTGTCTCTAACACTGACACGAAAATCGATTCTTCGCAAATACGAGAGAAGTCTGTGTCAAACTCTTTAAACTACCTAATGCAGCTCACGAAGACGCGTTTGCTGCGCCATATTTCATGAAAATCCGTTGCATATTAAGAAAACTATCAAATAATACTTACTTTGGAGTGGTCGACGTTGTTGTTGTTGTAACCACGTGATCATGCACCTTGGTATGGACAGCTTGATGGTGGACAATGTAGACCCTTGGACTACGTTAGGTCCATTTTGTGTAGTTGCTAGAACAAAAACTGAATAGCCGCACTTGTAATGTTCTCATATTTATTCAAGTTCATGAAATAGCAAAGAGTAATATGCGTTGTAATAGTATATATTATGAGACACGCCATTTGATGTTGTGCCTTCGGACATCTGCGTAATTTCATGAAATACGTTTACAAAATTTACAATATTTTCCTTAAATGGCGTCAAAAGTTGACAACATTTTCTGTGACAGCATGTACTGTGATTTCTTTTTGAATTTCTTACTTTATTTATGAAAATTGTAAATTTTGTAAACGTATTTAATGAAATTACGCAGATGTGCGAAGGTATACAATCATATGGCGTGTCTCATATTAGTTGTAATAGTTTATAATGTTAGTTTCAAGTCTCACACTGTGATGTGTCTCATATTAGTTGTAATAGTTTATAATGTTAGTTTCAGTCTCACACTGTGTTAGCTCATATTAGTTGTAATAGTTTATAATGTTAGTTTCAAGTCTCACACTGTGATGTGTCTCATATTAGTTGTAATAGTTTATAATGTTAGTTTCAAGTCTCACACTGTGATGTGTCTCATATTAGTTGTAATAGTTTATAATGTTAGTTTCAAGTCTCACACTGTGATGTGTCTCATATTAGTTGTAATAGTTTATAATGTTAGTTTCAAGTCTCACACTGTGATGTGTCTCATATTAGTTGTAATAGTTTATAATGTTAGTTTCAAGTCTCACACTGTGATGTGTCTCATATTAGTTGTAATAGTTTATAATGTTAGTTTCAAGTCTCACACTGTGATCTGTCTCATATTAGTTATAATAGTTTATAATGTTAGTTTCAAGTCTCAGACTGTGATTGTCTGCAAGATTATCAAATACAAATTTCTATAAACGTTGTCGAGGAGGAACGCACGGAATCACATGTTAATGCCACCGTGTCAGGCCCACATACGCACAAAAAGTAGTTCCGGCAAGATTTGTTAAACCTTTATGTCGGCACGCTTCGGTGGTGTTCGTAATTTACGTTTGATATACAGAGATATGCATAAAATTATCGTAAATCTCCGTACGGCATAGCGCATGGATACATTAGGGAGGTGCAAATTTTCATGAATTATTTGACTGGCCGTGTCAAATTATTTGATTTACGTGACCTAGATAGATATGCATGAAACGTACAAGGGGCGATAAATTTACGTTATTTCACACTAGTCTTTATCGTTCAGAAAACAGTCCTTTCATCTGAACATTAGTTATTCTACCACTGGTGTGCGATGAATTTGTGTTTTCAAGAGAATTATGATATACGACATGCACCGATGTGATCTCTTCTTATTGTGAATAACGGGGAATTTATTGTTATTTTCAGAAAAAGAATATTGAAAGATATATCTGGTATATTCCGCCGCACTCTTTTAACAAATAATTCATATAAGCTTTTAGAAAACTTGTTTTCAAATCCTGTTTATGTATCCTACTATCCTGTTAAGTATGTATGCATGTTCGTCTACATGGTGAAATTAAATAAAATAGTGTTTAAATCAACCAAGCCAGCAAGGCACGAGGGGAATTCGAATAATTCGCGGAAAAGTCTAAACACTACTGAACCGGCTTGGACCGATCTTAATGGGAGTTAACACACAGTGGAATATGTTGTTCATAGGACAAAAACGGACTGAAATATCCGAATTTTCGCGGTATGAATGCTGAAATATGTCGGTTTTCCGTACATTATGTCGTGTTTGCGAAATAGTAATGCCAATGAAACGTACCCGTGTACGAAGTGCTATAGACCAATCTTTCTTTTCGGCTATTAACCGTTTTCATGCTGATAATACGCCATTATTTTGCGGAAAATCTTAAAAAATTTCCTTCTATGCCCTCAGAAGTATATGCCGCGACCACCATTTGAACCGTCTCGTCGAGTGGCTCAAATGAGTGGTCACAACATATACTTTCATTGAAAAAATTACAAAACTAAATATGAAATATTTAATAAATGTCATACCCGTAAAAGTGTATACCGACAGGCATCGCGATTTTCACATTTGGACATTTTCGCGACATTCATCATCGGAGACACTGCGATAAGACAACGGCTAAGACAACATTTCATTGTTTTGTACGCAGTTCATTAATGCCACTAACTATTAATTAGTACATAAATCCATTGCATGAGCTTGATTGCTTTATTCTCGTGAAGAGTCATTACATCATGCATTAACCATGAGTTGCAGCCGACGTCGTATATTTCACCGAAAATGTCACAGGCATTGTGCCTGTGCCATTTTCGATGAAATATACGACGTCGGCTATTTCGACACGATGCCTTGTGTTGTACCGAAGGTACGGTGTAGAACATGATCGAACCGCTGTTTCGTTTCGTGGAGTATTATCACGTTTATTGCGTGTAACATTCTCAATCATGTAACGATGTATACGACCGGCCGCGTTAATCTTGCTCAGACTATCGATGCTTCTGAGAATCTATCTGCAAGTCCAACTCGTGGTCAAGCAATATTCAGAGTTTGAGTTGAACAGCGCAGGCTCAAGCAATCAAGCTGCTTGATTTTAACACAATATCCATGTATTGTTACATCATGAAATTGACAAATATTGGCAAGATTCGCGCAGGCGGTAGTGTAACCCACAAACAGAACGAATCACGCTATTTATGTTGTGTTCACGAAATTATTTAGTACGTACACGTTATGAAATCGTCAACGGAATTGAGCGGCTGTCCAAAACAAGCGTCTGGCTATTGGGAGCTTTCGTGCAGACCGGCCGTCCATCACACACTGATACATATTATATCTGGGCCCCGAATGTTAAACGGCCTTCCGTCGTGTACGGCCAACGTAGGCCCAGATCAGTCTGGGCATTCGCGTAGTCTGATCACGGCCTACGAAAATCGCCATTCAGTTACTGAAATGTAATTATATATATTCCATTAATCTCAATTAGAGATTTATTTTTCATATAAATACACATACACAGTGAAACCTCTCTAAACTGGACACCCTGGCAGGGTGTCCGGCTTAGAGAGGTTTCACTGTAAATCTTCAGCATTTGATCATTCTGAGACATAGTTGTGTGATATGCGATAGGCTCCACCGTACATTGCATATACACATTCAAATAGGCGTACAATCTATGTATCGGTATTTAGCCAGTACCTTCTTCCAGCTGGATTAATAGAAATAGTGTAGATGAACTCACAACCATTACAGTAGCGCTTTTCTGCAGGTCAACTATACGTACTATACCAATACTATACGTATACTATATCAATACGATATGTTTTCAGTACGATATGCATATAATATAAACGTACGGTATGTTTGTACCGTACATACCAACCAATGTCGTATAGATATCCCATTCAAATCGTACGTTTATACCATTTTTATACATGTGTATAATTCTGGTACGTTTGTATCGTACAAACATACCAGATTTGTGTACGGTATAAATGTACCAGAATACCGTAAATGTATACGATATATTAACGGTGCTGCCGTGTACTATTTGCCCTAATATTTGGTCCGCCCCTAATATTTGGTCCGCCTCGGTATTTTTTTCTTCATAATATTCAGAAATGCGTAATATTACTAATCTATCTCTGTGTCTGATGTCTTTTTTGTTAATTCTTCATACCATATCCATACGGATATATCGTATATACGAACGGATATCGTATGTTTGTATACTATTCGTATAGTACGTTTGTATAATGTAAACACACTGTACTATACGGTACAAACATACCAATATTATATGATCATACGATATGCTCATTAAATATACCAATACTATACGATTACGATATGTATACGATATTAGTATATATACATAGGTAAGGAGCAGAAAAGCGCTACTGTAGGTCTGCAGGCCAACGCGCCGAGCACTAGGCTATTGCGGTCCACTGAATGTAAGAAATGAAAACTTACCCCATTAAGTGACCGTGCATGCGAGCTAGTGTTCACTGTTGTTGTATAATGTCGTAAGGGCCAGCATAGAATCTCGCCAGGCAGAGTGAAACTGGACCTTTCAGTATATACAGCCGAGCACTAGTATCTCGGAAGTCGAAGGGAGATCGTCCACATTGTCGAGATAGGACTAGGTTCGAGATAGGGATGAAGTGACATGGTCGAATATTTTCGCGAAAAATATGAACTCATTTTACCCCATTACACCACGAGCAAACAATCACAAATTAACTAATGACAAAAGGTAGTAAGCTAATCAACATTACACGGTGGCGTAACGACTCTCTGTGACGTGCGTAAGTGACAAATAAGGGTATAATTCGGGACTTTAGTGAATCATCGAGATGCTGATATTCGAGACACTGCCATGGTGCTTGACTGTCTGTACATGTTCCCCGGAACTTAGTTCATACAGTTACTAAAATATCAGTCCAGCACGGTCACGTGGTTAACATCGTTACACAGTGAACTTGTAAATCAATTAGGCTGGACAGTTGGCGAGGGACATTTATTAGCGCTGTAGATGTGTCCACCGTATAGACAGTTACTGCTAATGCACGGATAATGGTACAGTCCGTCCGGAGACATGGCATGGGAGTCGTAGCATTATGGTCCGCATGCTGAGAAAAAGGACATTTCGAGATTTGCAATAATTGTGGATGCTGAAAAAGGTGAATAGTGAATAGTACTGAAATATACGCCCTGTACTGCACGCATTACGCAGCTTCACTGAATTAATGACGACCAACGTATGCCCAGATCAGGCTGCGCGTATGCGCAGGCTGATCTGGGAATACATTGGCCGGTAATATCGGCTGAGAATAGGAACATTTCGAGATGTCTTAATCTCAATAGGAGCTCCAATTATCGTGCGGGCAACGGGAAAAGAGGACGGGTTTGTTTTGTACAGTGTACAGTGTAGCTTATGATCAATCAGTATGGTTCCAATGCAAGACTCTATCGAAATATCTGAAGTTTTGCATTGACTGAATGTCGAACAGACCGTGATCAATTGCGCGAATGCGCAGATGCACCGATTACTATCGCTGTGCATTGCCTGCAAAAAAGGCATCCTCTGGCAATAGCGTTCCACATATCCGCAGTTTATGAGAACATTAAGATAACAGTATTCTGACCAACATTACAGACACAGTTCAGACCATATTTTGGCAGTTGTTCTTGCATAAACACGGTTTATTCCCGACATTATTGGCGTACTTACTAATAATTATCAATGGCCAAACATATATCCAATTCAGTTGCACACGCCAAAGGTTGCAATAATAGAAATCGCAAACCCGATGTTCGTATGAATCGCCTAGTCTACATAAAGGGAAATAAACGCTGCTACAATAATTGAAATGATATATTAATGGGCGAAATGGGAAATGTTTTACAAATGCTTGGACCTAGCGGACATGCAATAAAGACAATTTGTACACCCTTTATTGCACGGGTCATCTCCCGGAATTAGGATACTGGTATTGGACGGAGGCGTTATACGTCTTCGGGGGCCGTCTAAAGGGTCGGCAGCTGTCATATTGCATCAATGTTACCGTCGGTGACCAAAGTTGAGTCATGGACAGAACTCACAATGACGGACGGGAAACGATAAGCGATGGATAGCGATCTTAGTGTATGGTGGGAAATTTGTAACTTGTATGTTAGGCTGCTTTTGCCGATAGTTCCATTTATAGAGTTCAGCATCTACTGCAACAATGACATAGTATAGATACCCTACCGTGTGTATACAGTCGATGACGCCGTACCCATCGCTGTAACCGATTCAGAGTTATTTCGAGAACACTTGCAGATTTGCAAGTGTTCTCGAAATAACTCGGAAACGGATACATCTATGAACATGAAGTTATCAGTATGAGATATTTTATAATTTCCCGGTCTACGTGCGCTTTGTCGCTTCAATATTGCTGCAGGCCCTGCAGGGAAAATTGGAACAATATATGTAGAGGCAAGCCAAACTAGCAAGTGCTCGTGATGTATATTACCAACCTTGATGTTATATGTATGCAGCGGCGAAATAAATATTTCTTTGCCAAGAATATGCAACATGTTCAACGAGTGGTGTTATATATGTCATATTCCTTGCAATAACATGACAATTCGATTTATAATATACCCCACCAAACAAAATAGTTACTGTCCGCAACTACTGATATATACAGTTGGGTTAAAAAATACGATATAAATACATGTACATAATTATACTAGCTTTTACAAAGCTGTTACATCGCATTCTGCGCATATATGCGACCCGTGCCTTGGTGTGAAATATATTTCTATATTATTTGCTACATTTAAGCAAGGGACATATCTAAACATGACACAAACAATAGAAATTTGGTATTTTAAATTTTATTGCGTAAATTCTCGTTCAATTTGTAGAAATTTCTAACACATGGATTTTAACAGGAGACGCAATACTTTGTATCGCTAAAGTACGTTACTGAAACACAATACTTTACTACAAACAACAGCCGCATCACTCATCATTCTACAGAACCATTCATTCCGTGCAATAAACATAATAATTCGCGGCTCCGGAATTTCCGCCCTTGTCGCATCGCCATTTTCGCCGATATTGATTTCGCCATATTTTCCATAAATGACGTCGGAAATTGACACAAAACTTCACAGCTCATGCGGAATTCCGCATGAGCTGTGAAATTTGTGCCAAATTTCGATGTAATTTATTATTACGCGTTTTACTTTAGAAATAAATATCGACACAAAGTGGCGATGCGATAAGGCATGTATTACCAGAGCTCGGTCAATATGCATGTAAAACAACAAGACAATTGGAATAAACGGTTGCATGGTATTGTGGTGTATTAATTGGACGAAGGGGGCTAACTCATTGTTAGCACACGCTTTCCAGTGATCAATTCAATAGTGCACCATCTGTTCACTTACGCCGGTGCATGGGGGCGTTTATGTGATTGACAATTGCACTGGTCACGAATGGCACAAATGATTAAGCACGATACTATAGTACAGTCGAACCTGTGCTAAAGACCACCTCAGAATAGCAATCACCTGGCTGTAAAGGACACAATTTTGTTGTCCCAATGGCACAATTACTATATAAATGACACTGCGAATAAAGGCCACCTGTGAACAAAGGCCAGATTTTTCACTTCCCATGCCTGGCCTTTATTCACAGATTTGACTGAACATGTACATATATATGTATGTACCGCATGATTGCATATTGTACGTTCGCATTTAGTGTCTACATGGCATTTTCTGCATTATTGAAGTGAAGTTTATGTTACTTATTCAATTCCTGACATTCTCTTGCCTATTTCACCAACATTGCAGAGTATACTTATCTAGCAATGTGTACTTTGAGGGAGTAATCATTTTTTTTCTTCCGAATTGCATTATTTCATATAGAACTAACGAATGCATATTTTTGATGATTAAAAGTGTGCATAATTATTATACTGAATTTATTACATTATCACAGCCAAAATGGCTGTGATAATGTAATACATTCAGTATAATAACAAATAATAAAGTTATCTTGAAATTGACAATTTCTCCCTCAAAGTGTACTTAGCAAGAAAAGTATGCTTTGCAAGTTTGGTGAAATCGGCTACTTGACTTGGTATAGTATGTGTTTATAACACATGTTGTGAGTGTATCTTCCATTAATTACATTAATTCGAAATCAACCCGATTGAACGAGTCTGCCCACGGCTCAGCCTCGACCAATTTCTGAAATATCATTGTGAAAACACTGATGTGAAACAAAGGAAATTAGCATCTTAACCTGTTGTAGTGAAACATACACGAACATAATGCATACTAATGGTTTTCATTTAATGCAACATACTTGCTAACTGTACAATACATACACATATAATGAAAACGAAAGTAGATGGTATAGCATGGTATAGGACATTTGGCATTGTCACATGATCGGCATGCGATAGTGGAACGCTCGGACATTGCAGACGTCCTGCTACGATGCATACGTATATTGCACTAGAGAGTAAGTATAATGACACATAACCAGGATGCCAGCGATATAAGTAAGTAAGTAAGTCAGTAAGTGATTTTGTAAAGTCACATATGTAATCATACACTGATACTTATTATTTACCCTAGTTTCTGGACCAATGAAAGATCAGCATTTCGTCTCATTTAATCGAATATTGCGACGCTTTCGCCAATATGTATTAAATTAATCAATAATTCCAGCACAAAAATATTTACACAATTCCCTAACATTTGATTGGCCCGTAGCAAGTCTCTGTCCAAAATTTATATCCCAGTAAACTCCCCGAACTACTTTCCGTAACCGTGAGGCGCAGTTAAAATAATTCTTAAGAAAACGAAAAAATTTCTTGATGAATTTATTTCAAATGCTGGAATTATAAGGAATGAATGGCCTTTTTGTGGAATTTATCGGGGATATACACTTGGAAAAGTCGCGGGAATACTGGACGAGGCCTTCCGGCCTTCGTCCAGTATTCCCGCGACTTTTCCAAGTTTATACCCCGATAAATTCCACAAAAAGGCCATTCATTCCTATACTACATGTTCAGCGCTATATTTATAACTGATGGTATGCCTTGTTGTCATCAGTTCACGAGACGCAAAACATATTACCGCACAGACACGCGCTCACTTCATGTCACACCGCCAATCACATGCTAGTATAGCGATTGAAATCACTGCGGAGCTTCCCGACTGGGCAGGTAAGCAATAAGTACGTTATAGTTCACATATTTAATTTTTAATAAATTAATTTCTCGCTCGATAGCGCTCGCTACGGAATTAAATTAAATTGTGGCCCCATGTAAAGTCTGTGGAAATCTAATAAAAAACCCTAGTGATAAAACAATAGCTACTTACATAACTAAATGATATGAATGCGATCAGTAAGTCTTTATGCAGATACTGCTACCAATACAAACGCACACACACCTGTAATATGCACATAATAGACCAATTTTGATGTAACAGATGAATATTTACGTCTCTACACAAGTGTGTAGAAGCAAAATCGTACAGGTAAATCACCGAAATGTGCTTAGTATATTCTAACTACAGCATATGGTGTGATCTACTTGATGGCAACATATGCATACATACTTATTGAACACATTGACTTTACATGGGGCCACAAACAGGGTACAATAACCTTAAACACAATAAAACAGTCCACGTGATGCAATTGTTTACAATGTTGCTATATAGTGAAATATCGTTTGTTGTGATAAACATCCTTTGCAGATGCAAGTGATTGGTGATCAGTGTGGTTCCTGATCAGCATGCATATAACCACATTCTGATAAGAAACCAAACTGTTCCCATAATATTCCACTATCGACAAGCAGTGTCTACCATGGTCAGCCCGAGTACGTGTATCATACAGGGGCCCGTTTCACTAAACTTCGTACGCCTAAGAAGTTCGTAAGTGGAAAAAGTGTTCAACAAAGTTCACATTAACAGCCGAGATTTGGACATATTTGGGGGAGTGGCTCAAATTTGACGACCCCTACATATGTGTGTGCAAAATGGTGGCATTTATGAACCACGTTTATGTGCGAATTGAATTTATAGAAATATTCTTACGAACATTTTATCGTACGTAGTTTAGTGAAACGGCCCGGCCGTTTCACTAAACTTCGTACGATACAAATGTTCGTAAGAATATTTCTATGAATGTGCTTGTCACATTAACGCGTTTCTCTAATGCTACCATGCTGTACCTACTGGTTCCTATCATTAAATGTAGCGCATCCACAAAATATTTCCCAACATCGGCTGTCAGAATAAATGTTATTGCGGATTTCAATTTTGCACTTACAACATTCTTAGTCCTACGTAGTTTAGTGAAACGGTCCCCAATGTTAATAGTCCACGTTAGGTCAGGTACGTCATGGGCAACTGCTACATCATCGCATGCGCTAATCCTGCCAATGTTTGTCAAGTTCCTTATTACACAATACTTGAATATTGTCTCTCTCAATAAAGACATGGTTTGACAGCACTTTAGAATCATTTCCATTGGAAATGATTCTAAAATGCTTTCAAATCATGTTTTTGATGAGAGTGCTTGCACAGAATCAGCTTGATTGGCTGAGCCTGAGTTTTGCTACAGCTCAGGCATAGCCAATCAAACTGCTTGATTGCGAGTTGAGATTGCCAATAGATGTTCAGAAACGTTGAGATATGGGCAAGATTACCGCAGGCGGTCGTGTAATACGTGTGCTCCAAAATGCATTACAATTCAACGTAAAATGCAAATGACAAGGGATATTTACCTAAGAAGATGCGTGATTTTTTCATGAATATATGTCCACTAACTGCGATATATTCAGTATATGACGTTGAACGTTGACGACAAGTTCATAACAAACGTGCAAAATATCGTAATTTGTGTAAATAGTTTTCATGAGATACTACAACCTGGTTATGAAATCGATCGCAATGCGGACGCAACACAGTTCGTAAATACGTCATGTTGACCACGTGAATAACCTGTCATGGAAACTCTACGATGTCATCAAGCTGTGCCGATAAGACAGTATGCTGACAAAAGAAATTTAGCCCGTCAACACAGTGCGTATGTGCCGTGAAACACGGTGCCGTGAAACATTTTTGATATCCTATCAATACGACCTAATCACTGCGTATGAACATGTGCGGTGGCAGGGATTATATTGTTGCATTTTAAAGCCATTGTAGGTGTTGACGGGATAAATAGAATACATGTAGTAGGTTAGTGCCGTGAATGGGAAAACTATATGGCGCGGCACAGAAACGGGATGTGCTCGACAGAGCCTCGACCATCCCGTTTCCTAAGCCTTGCCAGATATTTTTCCCATTCACGGCACTAACCTACTATTCTCTATCTATTTTCCTTATTTTTGAACCAAAGTATATGTTGTGACCACTCATTTGAACCGTCTCGGCGAGACGGTTCAAATGAGTGGTCACAACATATACTTCTGATGAGAATTAAAGAAATTCTTGAGCCTTGCAAGATATTTTTTCCCATTCGCTGCACTAACCTACTATTCTCTATATAACCATACTTGGAACAACAGCACATTCTGAACGAGAGTAAGGTGAATATACTATTGCATGAAATGAGTGTTGGCAGCGTATTAGCACAGTGTATTAAAACCACAATGCACACGTGCAATAAATACGTAAACGAGACTGGTAGACATAAAATTGGATGGTCAATTTAAACTACTATATCTGCATTGCTAGTTGCGAACAGTAACTATTGCAATCTACTGCTTAGATTGGATCTAATTCGTAACTAGTTCAGTGCATGCTGTTGTTGACCTTAGGCAATACGTACGAATATATACGGGTTTTGAGTTAATATGATAGTTATTGAACTCCTTGACATAATTATCTGCATAGCGTCGTTTCTTGTAGTTTAAACATTGTTCGTATAACCTACGTGCATGACATCACCAGTATAATGCACAGTTTCTTAAGAAATCAATAAACGAGTGTAAAAGTAGTTTACTATACTCTCACTCATGTGAGGTTCTCTATTTCACAGACGGCATTAACCCGTAGACCGCTACTCACAACAATTAGCGTCTGCTGTTGCTTTTCTATCTTGACTTATTTCTCAATAAAAACATGGTTTGACAGCACTTCAGAATCATTTCCAATGGAAATGATTCTGAAGTACTGTCAAAGAATGTTGTAAATTATTCTAAAGTGCTGTTAAAGCATGTTTTTGATGATAAAAATGGAAAATAGAAAATAAACAACAGACGACAAAAAAAATAAGATAGCGGTCTAAGGGTTAATGGAACGCGAGTGATTGGATGGCAAACAATGCATGCATAGACAATACTGTGCAGCCGTTCTGTCTGATCCTTTGCCATGCTGCTTGGATCAATACGTCTTCTTTTATCAGCCGGTACCCTCAATATACTGAGCGCCGCAGGGGACGTAGAATTATTGTTGTTATTAATTCGTTCCCACGAAATAACAATTCGTTCCCACGAATTAACAATTCGTTCCCACGATTAATAATTCGTACCCTCAATTTAACAATTCGTTCTCACGAAGTAAATATTGCCGGTTTATTACAGTACAACACAGTGTGCGTTAATCTTGTCCAGAGGTAAACGTTTCTGAACATATATCGGCAATACCAACTCGCATTTAACCCATTTCAGTCTAAGGATACAATCATGTTTATTGGAAAAATCTCATTCTTTTGTTTATTTCTCTATAAAGGTATATGTTGTTACCACTCATTTGAACCGTCTCGTCGAGACGGTTCAAATGAGTGGTAACAACATATACTTTCGAGATGAAATGAAGGAAATAGGATCCCCCCCCGTAAAAAGTTTCATACTACTATAACTGTATCCCGTCTTTAATAGGTTAAGAGCTTGATTGCATATGCCTAAGCTGTAGCATAATCAGACAATCAAGCTTCTTGCTTTCAAGAACAATATTTTGTAATACATATATTGAAAACAAATATTCAAGATTAACGCAGGCATTGGTGTAACATATGACACCGTACAGTGATAGCTATACATGTAATATGTATACCCGAATTTATCCGCAGCCATTGCTCCATGTAGCATAATACAGTGGGTTGAATAAAAGCTGTATATCTGAAGTAACCTAATATACCTGAAGTAGCCTAATATACACGAAGTGCCGTAAACTAAATACATGATTAGTGCCGTCGAATATAAAATATATTCGGTTTCGTCCCGACAACTGTATAGAGTCTCGCTAAAGCTCGCCCCAATAAAACTTTCTAAGGCTCAACCGAATATATTTTATATTCGACGGCACTAACCATGTATTTACTATATGTAAGTAATTCCGTTTCCCTTTGAAACACAATGCAACGCAAGACGTCAATATTTTTCCATATTGACGTCTCGTGAGTTCGTATTTACCAGTGCCTGAACAACGCTTCACAGCGCAAAATAGTTCCTTCTAAATCACCACTAATTTGTTTATGTTGTGTATACTTTGTGTAATTTTAGAAGCGCATATAAATTGCGAGCGACTTACGTATATAATAAAATGGTTATTTGATTTGTATGTGGATATATGCGGCTCGTTCCGCCGTGCAACGATATTGCGCTCCACATAAAATGGTTATTTGATTTGTATGTGGATATATGCGGCTCGTTCCGCCGTGCAACGATATTGCGCTCCACATATGTGGAGCGCAATATCGTTGCACGGCGGAACGAGCCGCATATATCCACATACAAATCAAATAACCATTTTATATATACAAATCAAATAACCTATACGTATTTAAAATAGGAACATTTGAAACAATCATATTGCACACTAATTCTTGTTTCGCCATATTGTGTATATTTTACACATGTTAACAATAGTTAAGGGTACTTTGATGGGTTGCTGTTGCGGTAAGTTTCACAAAAATAAAAAGCATCAGTTTGCATAATTATAACACTAGAACGAAGTTGGGTAAGAGCATATTCGCATGAATGAATGTAAATGAGTTGATATGATTTACAGCATGTTACATTGTTGTCAGATTTAGTGAATGTCGTCGAAACTATGTTTCGTATGTCTCATACATTTCATCGACTTGCGCCGTCACCTCATGTTACCCATATCGAGTTGCATCACATTCATACCTTCTGACTCAAATATGATTGTATATTTACAGGATATGAAATGGATATAATGTGACTTGGCTGAAGAGGATATTAACCCTTTCCCTGTTTTGCGATATTTCGACTCATCCAAATCCAAAACATCTGAATAAAAGAATCAAATGCTGGTCAAATGATGGTTAACTTATCTGATAGAGTAGAAGACATTGTGTGAAAAGGAGAAATTGCTTGTTACAAGCAATTTCTCCTTTTCCCACAATGTTTTTAAAATACATCTTCTGCAGAGGGCTTGAAAAGTCGTCTCTATCAGGGAAAGGGTTAATATACAGTGTGGTCAGCGTATAAGTGCACACACGAACGAACACGACAGGTTGGTTCCAACTTGTCGTGTTCGCTGACCCCACTGTAATGTGCATCTACACGTTCATATGTACATTAACATGAGTGTATACTCACTATACATGCATATGTACAACGTAGATTTACAATATGTGATTCTGCAAACATATGTGTGAAAATGTGTGTGATGGTATTTGTAGCATACTTATTAAATTGTACATAACTGGCAGATCATATGTACATGTGTATTGAATTAGTATATGACTAAGTATTTCATTGTCATTATCATTGGCCGAAACACGGCCACGTGATTATCTACAAATTGAATGTAGACGTATTAACGGTTTGTTTACACGAATAAGCACTCTCGGACCGCGAGACCGGCCCGAGATGTGTTTATTCATTTAAACAAACATATTGTTCACCTCTTAAGAGCGCATGCGTAATTCCGACGCAGACCAAATGTGTATAGCTAAATATAAAGTTTATTAAACTATCGTTTTGAAACACACGATTTACTTCTGGAGAAGTTTGTAAACATTTTTGTTTGTGGGAGGGAAATCGTGGTAAGCATCATATAATAAAACAATTATAGTATATTGAGTCGGTGTACATGAGATGTACGGACCTGAGAAAAGTATGTTCACCTCCGCCGAAGACTCAAAACACAATAATTGTACATGTATAATGTTTCTGAAGTTGCAGAAGATATGTTTCAGTATATGGTAGTTGGTAATGGGCGGGTGTTGATTCCCACTAACTTCTGTAAACATGATCAGTAGCGATTCGGTCCAGGTTTTCATGGTGACTCAAATACATGAAAGTACGTCTCATATTTATACATTTGAATTATTTAAGTGTTTCCACACTAGTTTGTAAACAGCATTGACTATATAATGTTTGTACATTTGGACCAGTTATTTTCTATATCATAGATGTAAATCTTAACGATAAGTAGCACATATTATTTTCATTTTGTGTCTACTTAAGTATAAACATGTCGATATACAATGCAGCTCAGACTCATATATGGGGCTTATGGTTTCTGCTACAAGCGTTGATCCAGATCAGCCTGTGCATTCGCACAGTCTGATCAGGATACACACTGTTCGCCATTCCATCAATGAAACACCCGGCATCCTTCTGACAAGAAATACAGATCGTTATCCGGTTACATGTGTATGTGCTATGTTATCAGGATCTACACTAGCCACAGATCCCATAAGCCCCATGCGTCAGTCACAGCCACAAACGAGTCCGGCTCTGGCATTACGTCACTCACGTACAGTGGGTCAGCGTGTAAGTGCACACACGAACGAACACGACAGGCCTGTCGTGTTCGTTCGTGTGTGCACTTACACGCTGACCCCACTGTATCACAGCATCATATTTTCGCCGATAAAACCTTCGTAGATATATCATATTTTCCGCATATTCAGTTGGATGTTGACACCACTTCACATTCATCGATCTTGCGGAATTGAATCCGTTTGAATCCGTTTCGACTACGGAAGCATTTGTTTCAATGGTCAAGGTAAATTATGGAATATCGACTGATTTTCAAAAGCTACGGAGCCCCGCAGGGGACATGGATATTTTGTTATTAATTCATTCCCACGAAATAACAATTCGTTCCCTCAATTTAATAATTCGTTCCCTCGAATTAACAATTCGTTCCCACGATATAACAATTTGTTCCTTCGAATTAATAATTCGCTCCCACGAAATGACAATTCGTTCCCTCAATGTAACAATTAGAAGGCAATATCGGTGGAACATGACGATGCGATAAGGAAGGTACATTCATCGTTAGGCTAATATAATATTTGCTCCCTATACCTACAAGTGAGGGGACATCGATGCCCGGAGACTTTAAAATCGGTGTGACATTTGTGGCTTTGATTGGATAAATGGGCTTATCGGATTTGTGATTAATGTAGCTTCGGATCAAATACCACACTCCTGTGGCGATAACGAGAACATGGTGCGTGTTTCATTGATGGAACTGTACAGGCAGGTCTGAATCTACACTGGTTGCAAAGCTAATAAGTCCCATTTATACAGTCACATACATTAAACATATACGAATATAACATTAAATACAATTACCCTTCTCTTCAAGGAGCATTTACCCTCTACATGTATAACACAGTCCAATATACGATGGTTGTCCCAAAAATACATAGAAAGTTGGCATAAAAAGTATTTTGCTGAATGTGTTGCAATTAGCGTTTTTCACAGTGTGTGCATCAGTCATGAATCCACATAAGTACAGGCATTTGGCGTGTTTCGGCTTTCATCGGTATATCTCTATATATGTACATATATAGAGTTATACCGATGAAAGCCGAAACACGCATAATGCCTGTGAGTAAAGGCGGTATTCATTGCGACCTACATGGTAACATTTGACGGATGGAAGACTAATACCATACTTGAAAATTGCAACTTTTCCTTCAATGCTTTAGAAAAGATTGTTATTTCTAACGATGCATTTTATATTCAGATAGTGTCTATTTCTAGTTCTTGGACAATCATCGTAGGCCCATATCGCTGACGTACAATACAAACATTGACACATTAAACATTTGCTGTCTATTTCCATATGCAAATACGTTAGTTACTGTAGTCGGAGGTTAGCGAATTGTTACAAAACGTGGATATTGCACCGATCTGTCATCCGTCTGTTGTTCTCGGCACTTCCATGGACGTGCCTGCCGGCTGATGGAGGTTGACGACCGACTCGTGTTTCCATATCTCAAGTCATCAGCGATCAGATCTTAGGGTTACTTTTAACAATATTTATTATTAATAAGTAATGTTATAGTAATTAACAATAACCTCCGAAGGGAAGCACATTTAATACACATTGTTTTAAAGTCACTCTTTTTATTAAATTTTCAAAATTTAATAAAAAGAGTGACTTTAAAACAATGTGTATTAAATAATGTTATAGTTAAATACAAATGCATGTAGATACTTCATGGGATATGACCGAAAGCATAACTTGTCATAACTTTTAGGGTTAGATTTAGGATTAGGGTTACGGTAACCCTAACCCGAACCCTAACACTAACCCTAAGATCTGCTATGCTCGGTACATCCAGGGCATACTGGTAGATGTATGTTGAATAAGGTATTTAGAAATCAGCGACATTCGTGGAACCAAGCACCATCCTGGTCGTAGAAAATTGTTTCTGCCGTCCATTGCAGGATGCTATATCTCTGTTCCAAATGACGTAACTAGCGCGTAATGCACGTGGAACCTGAAAGCGAGGCTTTCAGATATTCTCGTTTAAATTAATCTCATAAATGAGAGGGAAATATATATTCTCGTATATTCTCGTGTATTCTCGTTAAGTGCTAGATACCGCCCTATCGCAAGTGTCAATACTCTATACACGTCGCACATTTGGCAGGCCGTGAAACACTTGAATGAACACATCTATATAATATGACTTATCTCATGCATGACGGTTGCTGAAGGAAAGAAATGGAGAATTCCAATTCATATTGGCAAACTAGTACTTGCACAGGCGATAAATCGTGCATTCATGCGATAAATTATACTACCCATATTGGCCATACATATTGGTACACCGTTTGCTTATAAAGGCTATATACTTGTAACGGCTGTCCCAAATCAGGGGCCCGTTTCACTAAACTTCGTGCGACTAAAATGTTCGTAAGCGCTAATTTATGATCATCTGGAAATTTCAACTGATGGATTTACATTTATTGAGCATAGGCTGCATATGTTTACAAGAAAACATTGTTAATGTGATATTTAGAGACTATCATAATTTTGCACTTACGAACCATTTTACTCGTACGAAGTTTAGTGAAACGGCCCCTAGTTGGATGCCATCTGCATTAATGCTATAAGTATGCTACTGTATGTTGTTCATAGTTTGAAACACAATAATTAGTCATAGTCATGCAAGAAGTAGTGCCACATTTCATTTGTTTTAATTAATTTAGTTTTCGCTCTTGTTCATATATCACAATTTCCTATGTTTTTCGACAAAGATCAAACGTTCGTACATTAAAATAGGTCATACGTAGCTGAAACGTGTCGGGTATCACGTGTACCATACTATATTGTAGTTAGGTAACAGGGGCCCGTTTCACTAAACTTCGTAAGACGAAAATGTTCGTAAGTGCAGAATTATGATAGTCTGTAAATTCAACATTAACACAGTTTTCTTATAAACAATTATTGGATTTGCATTCATTGAGTATAGGCTGCATATGCAGCCTATGCTCAATACATGTAAATCCATCAATTGAAATTTCCAGACGATCATAAATTTGCACTTCCGAACATTTTAGTCGTACGAAGTTTAGTGAAACGGGCCCCAGTTGCCTCACAGATACTAGTTTTCCCAGAGCGAACTACATTCAGTGAGGATGAAAAGTGACTTTCAATGGCGCATATTATAAAGAAACACAAATATATACCAGCGTTGGAATGGCCAATTTGCATGTAAAACTATGGCTTACTGATGAAGTATATGGTGCGACCACTCATTTGAATTGAGCCAAAGCGACGGTTCAAATATAGTTGTCACATATTTGATACATTTCCGGGTGTTGTTTCTGTATTAGCATAGCTCGTGTGCAAGGTATGCGCATGAGGATGTGATAAATAAGTTAGATTACGTTTGTCCTCATGTACGAGCGATACAGCTCGCGGATTATCACTCGTACATGCGGACGAACCGTGATCTAACTTATACCTGTCACAACATATACGAGATGATCGGTTGAGTCAATACGTCGGAAATGTTCGGATGTGTGACTACGAAAACTAAACCAAACAAAGGTATACGTCCTGGCGCTGTGTTTCATCAAAGAACCCGCTTATGAGGCCGACTGCAATATACCTTTCTATAAGTTACGGAAAGAGTTGAATATCAAAACAGTTTCCAACATAAACGCTATTAAAATCGTGCATCCGGTCAGACGTGACATATAGGTAAGCTAGTTTATTGAATCGATGGAAATAAGTCAACGAGCAGAGATGTGTGGACAGAGAATGAATATACATGGATATGTTGACTACCATTTGTGACGTAAAATGTGGCATTACCTATTGAATAAACCTCGAAATTATAAATATTTGATGAACGGTGTCCCAATATATATTGGAATTACCTCCCTTATTGCAGCGGCGTTTTCTGTTTCCAGGTAAATATTTAGAATATTTGTATCATAAAACTGGCTTTCACAGTATAATATCACAGTTTATCCCGTACAGTGCGTATGTGCCGTGAAACATGGTGCCGTGAAACATTTTTGATATCCTGTCAATAAGACCTAATCACTGCGTATTAATATGTGCAGTTGTCGTACTAGTCGATTCTCCGATTTTGAGGATGCGGCTGAAGTTATATTTTTTGCATTTTAAAGCGGCATTTGTAGGTGTTGACGGGATAAATAGAATAGTAGGTTAGTGCCGTGAATGGGAAAACATAACTGGCGAGGCACGGAAACGGGATGTG
The DNA here is from genome assembly GCA_029237695.1 of Conchocele bisecta. Lineage (NCBI taxonomy): Eukaryota > Metazoa > Mollusca > Bivalvia > Lucinida > Thyasiridae > Conchocele > Conchocele bisecta. Next base: position 29,032,509 of record CM055270.1, on the reverse strand, counting down.
CTCGGCAGAGTCTCGCCCATCCTGTTTCCTAAGCCTTGCCAGATATTTTTTCCCATTCACGGCACTAACCTACTATTCTCTATTAATTCAACAACATAATGCACTAACGTAATGAATATGCAAATCAGACCGCTTCTGAACATAATTATACGATGTGATAGTACATAGTCAATGTATTCGGCTGTACTTATGCAATACATATAATTTGAGATGATTTAATATGTTATTCATTGAACTCAATGCCTGAATTCGTAATAAATTCGGCATAGCCTGTTTCTTATGAAATCAGTTAACTGGTTCAAAAATATATTAAATCACACACGGATCCTCTATATCTACGGTATCGTTCATAACTGTGGCTGTGACTGGATTGTGTAGTTCCAGATCAGCCGGTGCATACGTACAGTCTGATCAGGATCTGCCATGTTCGCCATTACATCGATGAAACCCGTGCATGCTTCTAATAAGCAATATAGATAATTATCAGGCTACAGGTATGCGCTATTTGAGCATGAGCTATAACACAGGTGGAAGACTCGGACCTATGACACCAAAACAAATGCCTATTAAAAAAATCCCATTACCCCACCCACTTGGTCTCGTACAGTACCATATGCTATATCAAGGTGAGTATAAATAGGGCTATTACAGAAAGAGGCCTCTCTTTTCCGGCTCGCACAAACACAATAAACATCGATTAAATGTATGACTGACTTCTGTCTCCGGCAATCGATAAAGGTATTAGGTGTGTGAATATACTCACTTCAAATCGCTGTTTCCAGCATTTATTCAGTTATTCGCATTTTGTATACCCCATCCAAAGCGAAAGTTGCGTGTACAAAAGAATCTCACACAGAATCGGAGGCCGTCCGGCTGGATTATCGATCATATTTGGCCGATAGCTGATCGCCAGCTCAAACTAAAGTCGTGCACCATGACCATATACATTAGAGACTCCAACCATACAAAGTTCGTCCAATTGTGATCGTTCGCCGATCTAAAAAAACACTTTTTTCTTTAATTTCATTCATTATCTGGAACTGGGTCAATGCACCATCTTCCATAATACAAGCAGCGAAGCGTCTATGTAAGAACATCTCTGATTGGCTAAACCTAAAAATAGACGCGAGGACTTTCCCTTTTCAGGGTTTCCGGAAGACATAATCTGATTGTACGCGAATCATGAATGAAAGCCAATGAAATTAGAAAAAAGTGTTTTTTAGATCGGTGAACGATCACAATTGGACGAACTTTGTATGGTTCGAGTTACTAATGTATATGGTCATGGTGCACGACTTTAGTTTGAGCTGGCGATCAGCTACCGGTCAAATATGACCGATAATCCACGCCGGATGGCCTCCGATTCTGTGTGAGATTCTTTCGTACACGCAAATTTCGCTTTGGATGGGGTATACAAAATGCGAATAACTACGGTGGCACAGAGGTGACATTTGCAACATTTATTTTATCTCGTGGCCACGACTTAGTAACTCGTGGCCACGACTTAGTAACTCGTGGCCACGACTTAGTAACTCGTGGCCACGACTTAGTATCTCGTGGCCACGACTTAGCTATGTCGTGGCCACGACTTACTAACTCGTGGCCACGACTTACTAACTCGTGGCCACGACTTACTAACTCGTGGCCACGACTTACTATCTCGTGGCCACGAGATAAAATAAATGTTGCAAATGTCACCTCTGTGCCACATAGCTAAGTCGTGGCCACGAGATACTAAGTCGTGGCCACGAGTTACTAAGTCGTGGCCACGAGTTACTAAGTCGTGGCCACGAGTTACTAAGTCGTGGCCACGCGTTAGTAAGTCGTGGCCACGACATAGCTAAGTCGTGGCCACGAGATACTAAGTCGTGGCCACGAGTTACTAAGTCGTGGCCACGAGATAAAATAAATGTTGCAAATGTCACCTCTGTGCCACCGTAAATAACTGAATAAATGCTGGAAACAGCGATTTGAAGTGAGTATATTCACACACGTAATACCTTTATCGATTGCCGGAGACAGAAGTCATACATTTAATCGATGTTTATTGTGTTTGTGCGAGCCGGAAAAGAGAGGCTTCTTTCTATAATAGCCCTATTTATACTCACCTTGATATAGCATATGGTACTGTACGAGACCAAGTGGGTGGGGTAATGGGATTTTGTTAATAGTCATTTTTGTTGGTGTCATAGGTCCGAGTCTTCCACCTGTGAGCTATAATGGTCATAACTATCATAAGCCCCATTACGCCAGTCCCAGCCACAACTAACTTGTGGAATTGACATAGTTTTCAGAACACACGCGCAATTTAATTCCGCGTGTGCGTTATGAAAGGTATATGTTAATGCGAGACGGAAAATAAGGTTCGGTTTCTAAAAATAGCATCTGCAAAAACGGTGCCAGAACAAGGGAGATAAGTCCAGAACCAGGCCAAATATTACAGTTATCCCGTGGATGGGCACATACGATAAGTATGACGTCATGAATGAGGGGGCGATTCTCAACTAGCTTTGGGACTGTCTAAAGATGACTTAGATTTCAGTTCTGAAGCGCGACTTTGTTCATTTAGTTCTTTAATCGCTTGCGATTCTTTTTTCTCCTTCATACGTCTGTTTTGGAACCAGATTTTTATCTGTCGCTCAGTTAAACACAACATGTGCGATAGTTCTATTCGCCTCCGTCTCGTTAAATATCTGTTAAATTTAAACTCTTTCTCCAGTTCTAGTGTTTGGAACCTGGTGTATGTTTGTCGACCTCGTCTTCGCTGGTTGGAGTTGGGCCCTGGAATAGACAAAGTCATATGTTAGGTTTACAATTTAAAGAATAAAACCGACGTTCGTAGTACATATATGAGACACGCAATGTGATTTTGTACCATCGGGCATCAGCGTAATTTCATTAAATACGTTTACAAAAATTACAATATTTTCTGTAAATGGCGTCAGAAGTTGACAAAATATTCAGAGTACATGCAGAATTATATTCCGCATATACTCCGAAAATTTTGTCAACTTTTGACTTTATTTATGAAACATATTGTAAATTTTGTAAACGTATTTAATCAAATTACGCAGATGTCCGAAGGTACAACATTGCATGGCGTGTCTCAATTACGTGGTTGGGACTATATACATGGGACTTATGGTTTTTTGCTACCAGTATAGATCCAGATCAGCCTGTGCATCCGCACAGTCTGATCAGGATCTACACTGTTCGCTATTATATCAATGAAACATCCGTCATGCTGCTAATAATAAATATATATCATTGTCATCCTACAGGAGTGGGCTATTTGATCAGGATCTACACTGGTCACATATCCCATAAGTTCCATTTCTCCAGTCACAGCCACATATCTGTCTTGGTTTAAACATATTTTATTTGTATATCAGTTACAAGCATGACATCAATGATAATATAATCAGTACTATACAAATGGGATTGGATTGAAAGCAAGCTTATATAAATCCTCTCCCTAACATGTGACTAGGTATCTGGTTGCCGAAACCAAGACATAACAACTATAAATACACAACCGTCTGCGTTAAGCTAGCGTTAAGGTCTCTGCGTTTCTGAACATATAATTAACAATCTAAACTCGCAATCAGGCTGCTGGATTGTCCGAGCCTGAGCTATTATGTGTTCAGAAACGCTGACATATCAGTCTTATAGCTAATCCCCTCGCTGGCAGCCTTGATAATAATGATAATACAGTGGTAATACAGTGGAACCTCTCTAAACCGCACATCGGTAATCCCAGTGTGCTCAATTTGGACAGGAATCGCTGTCACTCCTCTCTAACGATAATAGTTATTCTTCATTGCAACTCACTCGGATATTCTCTGGAGTGTTGATATACCTGATTTACAGTGGAATCTCTGTAAACCGGACTCCCTGGGTTCTCCCAGGGTGTCCGGTTTATAGAGGTTCCACTGTATACACGCAACTCAACGGATCTCCTCCAAACCAGACGTTTAAGCTAGTATCTCACTGGGCTGCGACTGTTGGCGACAAATTGCGAACGGCATTCGCGAGTTACGAAAATGACTCGAAACGTTCGCAGGGGTTCTCAATTTCCTCGCGTGAGTCGCAGGGCCTCGCTCTCGTGTCGCTGGAATTTTGAACATGTTCAAAACATTCGCGCCACACATGTTTTCTGAAAATATTCACAGAGTCGTCGCGGGTGTCTCGAACCCGTCTCGAACCCGTCTCGAACCCTTCTCAATTTAGTTTCCGTGAGTCAGAAAGTGCGAGAAATGTGAGAGAACTTTGTGTGGGGTTATGAGACCTATGAAACTAAATTGTGATTGATTGGAGACACAAATGAGAATCTGACATTCCGAGCGCGAGACAGGCGCGAACTGCCTATTTCTCAATTGTCACGCATAACTGTCGCGCGAATGTTACTCAAGCGTTTCCACGTGCACGCTTACATTGTGCATGATTGGCGTGGTCACAACTGTCATTTCCCTACACAGCGAGCAGAGAATGTACAAGGTAGGTTTTAGCTATGTTATTCCTACTGTACACTTGTGTACATGCTGCCCCATGTTGTTTCAGGGTCACTGTCCAGATGGTTATCCCCGCTGCGTAACCAGTGCCCATTTACCCGTTATCCGTGCGAGCCATTCTGACCCTATATACGACCGTACCCAAAGGATTCAAGGTGTTCCTGAATACTCCGGCTATATTCAGGTACTGTGCCCGAACAAAACACCTTATGACGCATAACTGTCGCGCGAATGTCACGCGACACTCGCGCGACAGTTGGCCCAAATTTCGTGCGACGTACGCGAACGTGTCGTAAGTACCAATTCAGTGTGATTTCAAGTGAAGATTGTCGCTAATTCACGTATTTTCTAGCAATTTTGTGTCTCCAACTAGTTGCGAGCTGTCGCAGCACAGTGATATACTACATTTATATAGGGCCAATTTTACGAATGTTCACTAAGTTACGAATAGTACATTAAACGCATCATCTATGCTAAACTAAAACTAATATTACATACAACGTAAATACTATGTATTATCTAAATGCACCAACAGCGTCATAAAACAAGAATAGTAATCAAATCGATATACATAGACGTTGCCCCGCCAGAAATAAGTGAACCAGGACACTTCGTCTCTCTGCCGGGGTGTTAGACACATTAGCACTTTCATTTCCGTCAACCCACCAGACCGATTTCAATTCATCACAATAAGTATCATATTTTCAAAGTTGAACTTGAAACACCATGCAGAGATGGCAACAATGCTGTCTCCATATTGCGACACAGCAACTGTGAACGCAACAGTTATTGGACCAGCGTGTACGAAACAAGACGCATGCTGGCAATTGAATGCAGCATAGGCAAACATACATGGTACCCGGTAAATAGTGTGTTATAGTTCTGTTCAATAGAATAGTTTGAACTAATGATATGTATGAAAGTACATATTCATATGTAACCTCTTCAAACAGTGCAATCTCTCAAAATAGGACACCCTGGGCAACGCCCAGGGTGTCCTATTTTGAGAGATTGCGCTGTTATACAGTCATTTGAATACAGTACATGCATATAGGGATAAATTACAATCACAATTAACGTGTTAATGTTTGTACGGGTGTCCGGTGTAGAGTTTCGAATGTATACCACGTGCTGATCTGTTCATAACGTGTATTTACTGCATTTCTGAGTTGCAGTGGAACCTCTCCAAACCGGACACCCTGGGAGGTCCCCGGGGTATCCGGGACACATTCTAGGGTGTTGCAATCATGAAAATTCACTGTCATCAGAGGTACATAACAGCGAAACACATTTTAGTTCAACAGCCATATTTTCCCGAGTGTCAGGTTTAGAGGGGTTCCACTGTATATTGTAGTTTCATAGCATACTAGCAGCATCTGTGACCTTTGATAATAATTGATGACCTGGGGGCCGTTTCACTAAACTTCGTACGACTAAAATGTTCTTAAGCGCTAATTTAGGATCGTATGGAAATTTTAATTGATATATTTCCTTTTCTTGAGCATAAGCTGCAGCCTATGCTCAATAAATGTAAATCCAATAATTGTTTACATGTAAACTGTGTTAATGTGAAATTTACAGACTATCATAATTTTGCATTTACGAATATTTTAGTCGTACGAAGTTTAGTGAAACGGCCCACAGGTACATATGTCTACACTGGTCGCAAGTAACCAAATTGTGCATTTTCCTATGAAATTAGTAATGTGGTTTGCATCGTGGGAGGGAATTGCGTTTGGAAGACGAAAGTCGCCTGCAATGGCTATGTAATTTTTCATTGTGACAATAAACCACTATGATCGAAATTAACAACCAGGGGCCCGTTTCACTAAACTTCGTACGAATAAAATGTTCGTGGGTGCAAATTTAAGATCGTCTGGAAATGTCAATTGATGGATTTACATTTATTGAGCATAGGCTGCATATGCAGTCTATGCTCAATAAATGTAAATCCAGCAATTGTTTACAAGAAAACATTGCTAATGTGATATTTACAGACTATCATAATATGGCACTTACGAACATTTTAGTCGTACGAAGTTTAGTGAAACGGCCCCAGGTGGTTATGTCGGAAAACGTGACAATACTACGTTGATGCGAAGTAGCCGATGACCTGTGTAGCCCGTAGTTGAATAAAAGGCAGAAAGACTTGTGTGAATTTATTCCAATTGCTGATATAAAATATCTACACTTTTGTGTTTTGTAAATGCAATGTAGTACATACAAAGTCTAGGAAATAAAGCCAACTGAAATTGATGTTGAACATTCTACCGAAATAGCATCCTGAATTATTATGTTGTTAATATATCAAACAGGCATAGTCACTGTATTCGATACATAATGACTTAATAATATAACCTTTCGTTTGTGTGACTTGATGTCGAATAGACGACTATTTTTGTGTATACAGGTACGTTGGACTAAGTGCGGCAGATCCTTCAACTGCCGGATCAATACTTTTGACAACAATATTATTTATTATTAAAATATTCAGAATTCATATAAAAACAAAATGGCCAGGAATGTAATTATTAATCATGAGTGGTAACAACATGCACTTTGGGTGTGTGGTGGATGGTCCCCCAACCTTCGTAGGACCAATCGTATGATGCTTCCGACGCCCCTGGTATAGGTTAGAGTATACTAAATGGTGCGAAATCGCCATGGGTGTATGCAAAAGTAATACGGGTGTTATGATGTCACCGACACAGTTTGCTTGCAAATCCTGATCCATTGCTACCCAGTTTCATTTGAGGAACATTTTGGGTGCCTTTAACACCAGTTTTCAGTTTATTTGTAGCATGTAGCATTTACGTAAAAAAAAACACTGAACCTCTTGTTCACGTGATGTAAACAGAGTTTCCGTGGCCAAAACATGCAAACAATATTGGGGGACATGACGATGTTGGATTTTTCTTTCTTAGGAACAAGTGAACATATTGTTTAATTCATGCGAATCCAGTACAGACCGGATGCATATCATAGGTCCCACAGCATTCATACGAATAGTGAAAGTAGGAAAGACTGACCTTATTGGATGGGATTCGGTTAATTCATATAGTAACACTATTTAGTGTGTTCTAACCTATAACTTGTAAAGCAAAAGCAGACTACGTCACGTGGAGTACATGGCTACATCAACCCCACACTAAACGGTTCTCGGCGCGTCGCTTTTGATCAAAATATTCAAAGTCACACCGCAATATTGCGACATACTGCGTCAAAGGTCATGTTACTACATTAAACACGTTTATTTTATCGAATATTGTTAGTGGTTTACATGCATCCGCAATGTTAGGTGGGAGGTCGTTTTGCCTATTTCTGGTTGAAACTGACATAGAAACAAACACAAATGGCTGCAATATTTAAATAAATATATAATGTGTGTATGGCTGACTGTAATGTTCTTTATTCCATTGATACCTTTTTGTTTATCTCCTTTCGTATTGTGCAGTTTTACTTCAGGAAGTGAACTATCATATTAACACATGTTTATGTTGCGAAAATTATATTGTGTTATAAGGCACGAGCATGCACGTGTTATACAAAAAAACTACAGAGATATTACTGAAACTCTAGAAAGTCGACCGTCACCGATATGCGTCAGATAATCGCCATGAATGGTATTATATTCAGCGAAGTGGACAATGATAACCAACACTTAAAAGACAAAATACGCCAACACATGATATCAGCTATGAATGAAACAAGGGTATGCAATAACCACCATTGGGGCATTGACACCTCTGGTAAGACAACGGTAGATAAAGTACGCAATGTTGTAAGTGGAACTACGTTTGTACCAGACCAGCACACTGGAGTCTTAACCCGAAGTCGCTGTCTGTAACGCAGGGCGACTTTCGCCTTGCGTTACAGACTGAGTCTTCGGGTTAACTTCGTCACTTCGTCTTAACCCAAGTCTCTGTCTGTAACGCAGGGTGACTTTCGCCCTGCGTTACAGACAGAGAATTCGGGTTAACTTCGTGTTTCCATCCCAAAAGGTTATACACGTACAACCAGCTTTGCGAGCATTGTGCATCCCGGGTAAACCGACGTGTAGCTATTTTAGGGCTTACTATGAAGTATCATAAACTTAATCAAGGTTTATGATCACGTGGTACTAACAACAACAACAAGTACTGAAACTTCTAGAATCCATCTGATTCAAAGTACGTACTATTTTATATTGTCCTTATTACGTAGCGGATTTTGATGAAATATGGCGCATCAAACGCGTCTTGTTAAGCTGCATTTTGGTGGTATTTGTATTTTCGCCCAAACTTACATCGTTTTAGCGAAGAATCGATTTCCGTGTCTACCGACACGTAAATCGATTCTTCGCAAAAACGACATAAGTCTGTGCCGAACTCCCTGGAACACTAAATGCAGCTCATGAAGACGCGTTTGCTTCACCATATTTCATCAAAATCCGTTGCATATTAAGGAAAATATCAAATAATACTTACTTTGGAGTGTAACCAAGTGATCATGCACGTCGTTAATAGTGCACAACATTACATATATCAGGTATTATGGGAGATTTAGTTGAAGTAGTTCACTATCACAATATTTGTAAGTAGTTGTACAACATGTGTACACTTGTTATCAATGATGAAAACGAAGCAAAGATAATACATAGTGAATATACAGTGGGACCTCTCTAAACCTGACACCAATACAACACCTGCGATCTTATATTTGATGGGTTTCTTGGCCATTTATCGCAGGTGATAATGGCTGTTCATTATCGCACAGCACACAACTATGGCTCAGAATGATGAAATGCCTGGGGCCCGTTTCACTAAACTTCGTAAGACTAAAATGTTCGTAAGTGCAAATTTAGAATCGTCTGGAAATCTCAATTGATGATTTTACATGTATTGAGCATAGGCTGCATTTTCAGCCTATGCTCAATAAATGTAAATCCAATCATTGTTTACAAAAAAACATTGTTAATGTGAAATTACAGACTATCATAATTTTGCACTTACGAACATTTTAGTCATACGAAGTTTAGTGAAACGGGCCCCTGGTTTATATATAGTGAGACCTTTCTAAGTAGGACACCCTGTGGATCTCACAGGGTGTCCGGTTTAGGGAGGTTTCACTGTAATGTTTGATGTGGAATATTGAATGGTATTTGCATCCTCGATGTGTGCAAACATGCAACTCCCTCTCATATGTGGATATGACTGCAGAAATGAGGTTTATGGGATGTGTAACATGTCTAGATCCAGATCAGCCAGTCTGATCAGCATCTGCACGTTTCGTCATTCCTTCAACGAAACACCCGTCATGTTTGTAACAAGCAATATAGATCGTTGTCAGGCTATAGGAGTGTGCTGATATTTGATCAGGAACTACATTGATCACAAGTCACGTAAGCGCAATCTCTCCAGTCACATGCACGTATGAAGGGTAGTAATTACAATATCAGATATCAGTATTTCAGTATATCCGATATGCTCTTTGGTCATAAGATTTACGTTGCTTATAAGACAAATGTCCCAATGCCCATCTCGGTTATGTTCAATCAACAAACTATTGTATGCGGGCGGACTTTTATGTCAGTCAATTTCAAAGTTTCAATTGAATGACGTTACTGTTTTACACGAACTTGCAACCCAGCGTCGGTGAGCAACACTACTATGGTGCTGGAATTGAATGCAATATGACAGCAGTAATTTTCCTGAAGACAGAATGGACATATGACCAGCAAATTCAGCAGAAAATACAATGCGTGCAAATAACTATTGTTATAGTATAAAACTACCTTTCACAGTTAAGTAACACAGTGTAATAAAATTATAATACATTAGTGTAATAAATATGCAAATTAGCCATCTACAGGAAGCATGTTAGTCAGGCCCGTACGCAGGAATTAATTTAGGGGGGTGCGTTATCGACGGCGCGAAGGGCTAAACATTGTTTCTTTGCACATTCACGGACAGACCTCGGCAGATTAACCATGTCACCCCTAAATAACTGGAATGGATTTTGATATGTTAATTTTGCAACCCATTCCAATCATCACAAAATGATTTTCAGACCAGTCCATTTATGAACATGAGGTGTTTTTGTTCTCAAAAGTATGAACAGTACTTGCAAAAAGTGCAGATCCTGATGAGATGGCTCGTCACGAGCCGGCTCATCTGGATCTACACTTTTTGTCAATACCACTATACAGGCCTGTGGTGTTGAACGGGTTAAGGGGGGGGGGGGGGTGCGTACGCACCAGTCTGCGTACGGGCCTGTTAGGTAATCAGAACAGCTTACAATTATAATGACGTGCCTATTTAATACATATAATCTGACATTTGCGTTGATTTAATATTATTTTTATTAAACTCGTTGACTGATTTCATAAGAAACTCGGGCAAATCCTCGTGTTTTTTTTATGAAATCAGTAAACTCGTTTGATAAAACTCACATTAAATCATAACTCATGTAAGATCATCTGTATAACCGTAATACACAGCAATGTCTCTAATCATCACTGAATGTATCACAACCACGTGCGATTTCAGTTCGTATTGTGTATACAGTGAAACCTCTCTAAGCCGGACACCCTGGGGACCTCCCCAGGTTGTCCGGCTTAGAGAGGTTTCACTGGAAACAGGCATTTGATCATTCTGAGCCATAGTCGTGTGCTATGCGATCACTAACAGACATTATCACCTGAGATAAATGACCAAGAAACTCATCAAAAGTAAGATCACATGTGTGTTATTGGTGTCCGGTTTAGAGAGGTTCCATGGTATAATTATACTTCCAAGCTTCCTTTATCATATTGAGATTCATATTTATTTAAAAGTATGAATGAGGTTAAACAGTAAAATAGTAGCCAGTTTGACTCCGTGTCCCGCTGTATTGAACAGAGAACGTGTGGCGACCCCCTTTGAAACTTACTTTGTTATATTACACGGGAAATTAATTCACAAGAAACGTATTAAATAGATTAATATATAAGTGTAGATATCGGAATATATTTTGTAAAGTGACATACTTATCACCAGGGTACATTTTTGTCTCCTAAATACCCTATCAAGTTTCTAAGCAATAAGTTAATTAGAAATACATTTGTCTGATGATATGGACAGATACAAATCCCACCTACATCCATACTTCATACCCTCCGATTGCATGAGGCTACAATGTCGTTTTGATTCCAAGTGTGAAACATATTGCCTCGTGGAAACGATGTCCAAAACGATTACCAATGCTGTCTACGTATGAACCATCGGTCATGGCTACTTTCAAAATGTATAATCAGCGCTCCAGATAAGGAATTAGTATAATTGAGTATTGTCACTCCATCATTTCTGAAGCAATTGGGTATTTCAACATTTTAATTGGGTAAAATCAAATCACACTACTGCTTACACATCAACAGACAGCAATTATTGAATAGTTTGCTTCGAAATGAAACTGACATGTCTTGGCATTACATAAGAATTGTCTCCTTGGAGACAATTCTAATGAAATACCAAGATGTGTTTTCATGGAAAATAAGTAAAATATGCTATATTTGTGGTCTGTTTATTGTTTTCTGCAGCATGATAAATGTACCACAAATTTTGTATCGCTTAATAAACTAAATGCACTTCCCAATGCACCGTTCTCTTATCATTAGCATTCCTACACGTTCCCCGGTCATTCTAGCATAACACACAATCTTTCTGTGTGTTCACCAATCTTAACTTCCAGCACAAAAGTATTTACACAATTCAATAACATTTGATTGGCTCGTAGCAAGTCTCTGTCCAAAATTTATATCCCAGTAAACTTCCATGCCGAACTACTTTCCGTAACCGTGAGGCGCAGTTAAAATAATTCTTAAGAAAACGGAAAATAAACACATTGTCTTGATGAATTTATTTCAAATGCTGGAATTATAAGGAATGAATGGCCTTTTTGTGGAATTTATCGGGGATATAAACTTGGAAAAGTCGCGGGAATACTGGACGAGGCCTTAAACAATTACGATTTTCGGAAAAAAAACACAAAAAAAATAAAAAAAATTGTCGCTTCGTCCAGTATTCCCGCGACTTTTCCAAGTTTATACCTCGATAAATTCCACAAAAAGGCCATTCATTCCTACATTAACTTCCAATGGAGGCTAACTTCCGTCTCTGACGATACTACAGTGTGGCACTTGACAATTTCTGGGTGAAGGTATTTTATTTCTTGAATTACATTTCCTTGATAGTCGTCAAATCTGTATATAAAAGTATTGTTGTTCTTTTGAACCACTTTGTTGGGGCGTTTCAAATCGGCGATAATACTATATATTGTTTTGAAGTCACTCTTTTTATTAAAGTTTCGACTACATTTGTGGTCGAAAATTTAACAAGAGGGCCATGATGGCCCTAATTCGCTCACCTGACTCCATGAACACCAGAGGAGAATGTGACATTGAGTTCATGTGTTTGAAAAAAAAAGTGCTATTTTTAGATGGCGGTCATCTTGGATTAAGCGATGACTCTCATTTTACAAAATCTGAAAATGCTTCACCCAGCATCGGCCATGTGGTTCCTGACATAATCATCCGATTCCGACAAATATTGCACCAGAGTGATCGCCTCATTGATACCTTCAATTTGATATATGACATGACCATATTCAGTCAAAAATAAAATTTGACCCCAATTTGACCCCACGGGCCACGCCCATTTTTGACCACGGGTTCACCATTTTAACAACTTTCAAAGAGCAATGTACATCGATCATTCCTACCAAGTTTCGTCGAAATCCGGCTAGCGGTTCATGAGAAGAAGATTTTTTAAGAATTTATGCTATTTTTAGTCGGCGGCCATCTTGGATTAGCGATGACCTCCATTTTAACAAATCTGAAAAGGCTTCACCCATGGACCATAACATTTAAGTTTGGCTACCATGGGCCAAGCGGTTCATGTGAAGAAGAATTTTGAAATCTGTAATAAAAGAACGACCTTTTGACCTTTCGGCGGCCATCTTGGATGACATAGCAATCCGATTTGGACAAAAAATGTACCAGAGTGATCGCCTCATTGATACCTTCGATTTGATATATAACATGACCATATTCGGTCAAAAATAAAATTTGACCCCATGGGCCACGCCCATTTTTGACCCCGGGGTCACTATTTTAACAACTTTGAAAGAGCATTGTACATCGATCATTCCTACCAAGTTTCGTCGAAATCCGGCTAGCGGTTCATGAGAAGAAGATTTTTGAAGAATTTATGCTATTTTTAGATGGCGGCCATCTTGGATTAGTGATGACCTCCATTTTAACAAATCTGAAAAGGCTTCACCCATGGACCATAACTTTTAAGTTTGGCTACCATGGGCCAAGCGGTTCATGTGAAGAAGAATTTTGAAATCTCTAATAAAAGAACGACCTTTTGACATTTCGGCGGCCATCTTGGATGACATAACAATCCGATTTCGACAAAAAAATGCACCAGAGTGATCGCCTCATTGACACCTTCAATTTGATATATGAAATGACCATATTCAGTCAAAAATAAAATTTGACCCCAATTTGACCCCACGTGCCACGCCCATTTTTGACCCCGGGGTCACCATTTTAACAACTTTGAAAGAGCAATGTACATCGATCATTCCTACCAAGTTTCGTTTAAATCCAGCAAGCGGTTCATGAGAAGAAGATTTTTTTAAGAATTTATGCTATTTTTAGACGGCGGCCATCTTGGATTACGTAATGACGTCATTTTAACAATTTTGTAATGCCCCTACCTAAGGACTATGACCATGAAGTTTGGTGACTATAGACCCAATGGTTACCGAGGAGAAGACGTTTGAAAATGTTTGAAAACGACGACGGACGACGGACGACGACGACGGACACATTGCGGTAACAATAGCTCACATGAGCTTCGCTCAGGTGAGCTAATAAAAAGAGTGACCTCAAAACAATGTGTATTAGCTGTGCTTCCATTCATGTGTTATTGGGAATAAAGATAATAATATATATATTCCGTGAGAATTAAAGAATATAGATAAACAAGCTATTGATATATCGATGGTCTAGTAACATAAGGTCGTAACTGCTATGCTAAAGCAGTTACTAGACCATCGATATAATAACATTTGAATGAGAATCCATGTTTCGTGATTAATTACCTAACTGTGTAGACACACTTTACAGGACATAGACAAGTAATCCACGATTTATGTTCGCACGTGATTTGATCTGTGTCTACACTGATCGCAATGTATGTGATGATCATCAGTCACGTGTATACACGTGTGTACTTTGTTTCACGACGGGGGGCATATAACAGTGAGTTCGTACCGTCACTCACTGTAAATATATCCATATATATATGAGACAAGACATGCGATTGTGTCCCTTAGAAGAAGCGTGATTGCTTATGAAATATATTGACAAAGACTGTGATATTGTTAATTGAAGTCAAAAGTTGATGAACTTCCCATAGCACAATTGATGCGGAGAGCATCTCTTCCGCAGTTGCTAAGAAATGTTCCACAACTCTTACGGAAAATATGAAAAGATTCGCAAATCGTATTAGGTACAAAACTACATGGCTTCTTTCATATGTGGCAATGTGTCTTATGTCACGGCGGTATCTCATAAAACAGCGATCGAAATAACGCCGTCGAAAACTGCGCGATTTGGGTGTCTTCTCACAAAAAGAATATCATTATTGCATTTGGATTTTTTATACCCGTTGAAAGCTCGCCACACACAGATGGTGTATGCACCACGCAATCGTATCCCATGGATGAAATAAAGTAATAAGTTGGGTAATTTCAATGAACCTAATGGGCAATAATACTTACGAAATGAACATTTCGTATAATAAGTAGAACATTTGCGCAGTTGGATGCACCGCGAAACACGTGAGATCCATTAACTATATCCCCAGCTTTGCTGATATAGACTTGCAGTTATGCACATCTTAGATTTAGTCAATTGGGGAATTACAGAACATCGTCCTGGAATACAGTGGAACCTCTCTAAACCGGACACCCTGGGGGGTCCCCAGGGTGGTCCGGTTTAGAGAGGTTCCACTGTAATTAAGCACTCAATGGACATTTTATTTTGGTCATTTTTTGTTATGAACAGACAGGACAAATACATTTGAAACACATTTAAATTAGACACAATGGGTTCCAATGGTGTTCGGTTTAGAGGGGTTGCACTGTATTTATGTCTCCTTAATAACCAGTTACAGTCGGGGATATTACGGAATATTGTTAATATCAAGAATACATCACTCATTACTGTGCGTAAAGCACTAGCGACTAGTAAGTGGCCGGTGTAAACATTAGGATGGTCTGTGCTATCACATGAAATCCTTGTTACGCCGTGTTTTAGCCTATTTTACACGTGTAGTAACACCTGGAGCGAATTTGATTGGCTGGCCGCAACACCCTAATTAGATATTCATAGTATGCACTAACGTTATGCCAAACGAACAAAATGAAGACGTTCCAAATGACGTCCCTAATGGCGCTACAAAGCAACGATGTTTTGATGTTGACGTCATCCTATTGTAAACGTCATTAGAAGCGTCGTTTACTCAGAAACTCGTCGGCAATTGTATGCACCGAGCCTCTAGCGAGTCTGCGTGACTGCGTTTCATAAATCTCATATCAAAATGGAAGCTCGTTTGAGATTCTCTATATATGTAAAGTATATAGCATCATATAAATAGCGACGAAACTACTGTTTGTTCCATGTTTTTTCTGCCGACCGACATTTTTAAATCGAAAATACATGTATATTTAAATGTCAGTATTTGTTCATTGATAACTAAACAGTCACACTCTGTATAATTCAGGCTCGTAGCCAGACCTGTTTGAAGGGGATCGTTTTGAAGGCCGAAGGGGCCTGAGATATCTAGGGGTCTAAAAAAGTGGACATCGAGGCTAAAAAAGTGGACCTCGAGGCTGGGCGGGGGGGGGGGGGTGTGGAGGGTCGTCCGACCGCTCCGACACCCCCTGGCTACGGGCCTGGTCTTGTTGTATTCGATGAAATTCCATCTAATATCGATTGTAGTGCAAAGAGAAATAATTTCCTATGGAAAGTTGACACGGGGAAAATGTGCTGGGACGTGACCTAGAAGGTGTAAACAAGTTTTCTTTTGAAAAATGGCTCTAATACATGGCTAGATAGTTTGTGAATAGTGTAATTAAGAAATCAAAAGTTCATAAAAATGTATTAAAAATCGGTCCACCAATTCCATGATTATTTCAAACAATCGCTTTTTAGCCACCATGTTGATCGATTGTGATTGTCCAAGCCTTGCCTGATAACATACATGTATATATAGTGGAACCTTTCACAACCGGACACCTTGGGGACATCCCAGGGTGTCCGGTTTAGTGATGTTCCACTGTGAAACTTACGTGGGTGCTCTGCGATCATGAACAGACAACAGAGACACGTAAGTTGTGCTTAATTTTGATATGCTTCGTTGCCGTTTATCTCCGAGGATTATCCTCGGAGATCAACGGCAATGAAGCATATCAACATTAAGCACAGCTTACTTGTCTCTCTGTCCGGTTTACAGTTGATCGACTTTATTGAGCAAGTACATTGAAAGTAGTTTCTAGTAAAATGAATCCGGACTTGTTTGCATTGTCACGCCAATCTGACGCCACTCGATAACATTGCATGACGTTGTGGAACCAATAAGACTTCGGCGAAAATAATGAAAAGTACAGGGAGAAACGTATACGCGTAAAATGAATGTTATGATACGCCAATGGGTCATACAGTAGTGTTTCATGTTAATTAGTCAATATGAAATATGTTAACTGATAAACTATTTCACAAACACTTCCTATTTTTATTAGCCAATTTAACATCATTTTCAGAACATTTAAACAAAAATGTGTCATCCACTAATTGCATGGTTATCTCCCTTTGCAAAAAACAACAACTAAATGACAAACGTTCGTACAATTATCAGGCAGACAACTGATAATATAGATTTTATCCCACATTTCTAGTTTTTGCCATATAAAGCCAACTATAATGGCCTTATAATTGCGTGTAATTCGTGAAATATAGCTGCTTTCCAATCAAACTGTTTAAAAGGTTATTTGCACAGGACTACAATAATTGATGGACTGGTTGTTGGTACGCAGACAATGCAAATTAACCGTCGCTACGCGGGAGACGAAAATTGTCGTCTGCTGTTTTTCATTTTTGCCTTAGTTCTTAAAAAAAACAACATATTTTGGCAGCACATGAGAATCGTCTCCAGTGGAGACGATTCTCATGCGCTGTCAAAACAGGGTTTTATCGAAAAAATATTGAAAATAAATAATTTCCAGCAGACGACACAATTTAATTCATCGTAGTAAGGGTTAAAACTTCGTGTTGCTATAGTAAGCACTGTTAATTATGTTGCATTCTGGCATACATAGTTTGATTTCTACGGAGCCCCGCAGGGGACATGGATTTTTTTTTATTAATTCTTTCCCACGAAATAACAATTCGTTCCCTCAATTTAACAATTCGTTCCCTCAAATTAACAATTCGTTCCCTCAATTTAACAATTCGTTCCATCGAATTAACAATTCGTTCCTACGAAATACAATTCGTTCCCACGAATTAACAATTCGTTCCAGTGGGAACGAATTGTTATTTCGTGGAAACGAATTGTTAAATTGAGGGAACGTAAATTCTACGCTGATTTGTATTTAAAACGACATTGAAGCATAGCGACAATTCTGTTTTCCGTAGCTCCGTATATTTAGTATGTAATACTGAATGAACAATAAAAACACATTGTTTTATTTTGTCTCTGTAGATATTTATAGGAATTTCATTTGAATAGAGTACGTTTTAGTTACAGGGGCAAATAAGGGGGAAAATAACCGGCTCGATTGAGTGGCAAACAACGTGATCGCAATCACACTGAACGAATTCGATGGTTATTGCTGCCTCATCTGTCGTATTTACATATACAGTCGAACCTCCCCGAACGGCCACATCTCTACAACAACACCCTCTCTATAACAGCCGCTGTTTTATATCCCAAATGGATGGTTTTCTCTATATATAACCCTTAGACTGCTAGCACGAACATTGTCGTCTGCTGTTGTTTTTGCCTTCTTTCTCAATAAAACACATGTTTTGACAGCATTTTAGGAAATGATTCTGAAATGATGTCAAAACATGTTTTTACTGAAAATTATCGAAGAAAATAAACAAACAGCAGACGACAAAATTTAATTCAGCGTTAACCTCCCTACAACATCCAGTTTTGCGTCTTCCTGTGGCTGTTGTAGAGAGGTTGCACTGTATATGTGTAGAGAATATCAATCAAGTGTATTTTCATATCAAGTTTAGTAGTATAAAAAATGCCGGTTCTGGGCCAGTTCCCCCGTAGGGCCCTCTCCACACCCCTGGCGGCCCCATCCCATTTATGTCGATTGAGAGCCCACGCCGCCCTGCATTCCCACGCAGCCACAGACGGCATATTTGTTCGCTTGTTCTGCCTCATTCTGATTGCGACACAAATCGAGCTCCCTTCGGGGCCCCTGACGCGCCCGCTATCCCTCCCAGCGCCCTTTTCTCCTTCAAAAGGGAGCCACAGAGACGGCCCACCACCCTCGCCGACAAGGCTACTAACGGGATATACCTCACCCGCAAACAGCGTAGATACAGATGGGCCGGCTCGCGACATCCATGGACATAGGGTGCGGTTTACGGAATTATTTATTATACTACATGTACTATAGTCTGTTTCACGAAAGCTGCCCAAATTTTACGGCCATATAAACAATTCAAAAACAATATTTTTTTCGATAGTATTAAATTAAAGGAAAATTTAAGAATGAACCTTCTTTTTATTTCGTGAAATTCGGTCAAATATTGGTTTTATTACGAAAAATTGATTTCTCTATGGGAATTTAACATGGGGGAAAAAGAGGTAAAGGAGTGTGGGATAAGTCAAAAAACGAAAGATTTTGGAAATTGACTCCGAAACCTAGCTAGATAGCTTGGATATGATCTAACTAAGAAAACAAAAGTTAAATTTTAAAAATCGGTCCAGTATTTCTAAAATTCAAAAAAAATTCCCCATGTTAAATCCCCATAGACATCTTCACTCCGTGAAGATGTCTATGGGGATTTAACATGGGGAAGTTTTGTTTTCGCAATAAAATCAATATTTGACCAAATTTCACGAAATAAAAAGAAGGCTCATTCTTAAACTTTCCTTTAATTTAATATTATCCAAAAAAATATTGCTTTTGAATTGTTTATATGGCCGTAAAATTTGGGCAGCTTTCGTGAAACGGACAGTAGTTTATCAGGCTCGGCTATGAAACGCGTAGGAATTCCGAGGCTTGCCGAGCCGAGCCTGATAAACTGGACATCAAAAGACTCTAGTATGGTACATGTATTATATTTATCAGATACCGTTTTAGGCTACAATTGTGCAATTGTGACGTGGTTTCCGTAGAAAAGAACGCCCACTTCTTTATGTTGCATCATTACACGCCGTCATTCGGTAATGTAAAGTGACGTCATTCGACCACTGAAACGTCACTTTTCAATTCGTTGAAACCCGAATATTCCTGTCAGGTCAAAGCCTGATACGAACTTATGTTATCAGTACGTATTCGGCCAAAACAAAACTCGTTACCTGATAAAGTACTTTTTCTCAGCCCAAATATAAACAAATAAGACGTTCAAACAAACGCGTGGTGGTGGCTGGTTTGTCTCATATCGGGATGTTGCACATTATAGGAATAAATGGCCTTTTTGTGGAATTTATCGGGGTATAAACTTGGAAAAGTCGCGGGAATACTGGACGAAGCGATATAAAATTACAATTTTCGAAAAAAAAATGAAAAAAATCATCTTATTTTTTTATATTTTTTTTCGAAAATTGTAATTTGTTAAGGCCTCGCCCAGTATTCCCGCGACTTTTCCAAGTTTATATCCCCGATAAATTCCACAAAAATGCCATTCATTCCTTATAATTCCAGCATTTGAAATAAATTCATCAAGAAAATGTGTTTATTTTCCGTTTTCTTAAGAATTATTTTAACTGCGCCTCACGGTTACGGAAAATAGTTCGGCATGGGAGTTTACTGGGATATAAATGTTGGACAGAGACTTGCTACGGACCAATCAAATGTTAGGGAACTGTGTAAATATTTGTGTGCTGGAATTATTGTGATATAAACTATATTACATTCGATTTTTGGATTGTGGACTCCACACGGAGACCACATTTAAAATGCAGCACGCAAACAGATGCCACAAATGGAATATATGATGCAGAACAATTGTTATTGCTGTCTGTTGAACTGTCAGACTATGTTCACCTTTCTACTCATAACACATATCTGGAACATGCTGTGACAAAACATATGTATTCCAACTGTGAACAGGTTAAACGTGTTCAGCGTGTGGAAGTCTAAGTCACGCGCACGTTTGAATATTCTATCACAGATACGTTTCTGGGTGAGAAATGACACAAACGTAACTACTCGTTTATATTGGTGACCAATGCATTAAGCCCCATACTGTCTGACTGATTCATTTCGTGTTACTAGGCTCTCAGTTTATGTCAATAAAATTGGTCGTAAACAAGACTTTACATTAACATTTTATAAGAGGGTTATTTAAGTGATGCTCAATTTGCCCGTATGGGAAGTCAGAAGGCACGATGTATGCGTGGAACGTTTACCAGATTGAATTGATATGACGCTAGTGGAATATAGACTAGTTCTAAATTTCCACAGTGCACCAGGACGAACATTGTGTGTCGTCGCCAGGTGGCGTAGAAACGAATAGAAGACATGTTTATCCCGTCAACACAGTGCGTATGCACCGTGAAACACTGTGCCGTGAAACAGTTTTGATATCCTGTCGATTCTCCGATTTTGAGGATGCGGCTGGGGTTATAGTTTTGCATTTTAAAGCTATTTGTAGTGTTGACAGGATATAATATCTGGCGAGGCACGGAAACGGGATGTGCTCGGCAGAGCCTCGCCCATCCCGTTTCCTAAGCCTTGCCAGATATTTTTTCCCATTCACGGCACTAACCTACTATTCTCTATCTATTTTCCTTATTTCTGAACCAAAGTATATGTTGTGACCACTCATTTGATCCGTCTCGGCGAGACGGTTCAAATGGTGGTCACTACATATACTTCTGATGAGTAATAAAGAAATATAAGGTTTCATATGTTATGATGAAACGTACCTAAATAGCCAACATAGAATTGTACGCGTATTCATAGAAAGCACCTATATCCAGCGAAACATTACCGTACTCAATGAAATGATGAGGATAAAATGACATCGCACTCACGTAACGAATGACTGTTTCGTCCACCGGAATCAGTGTCGACCAATCAAGTTGATTAATTTTCAAATATAAATTTCGAGAACTAACGAGTGCATATATTTGATGAATAAAAGTATGCAGAATTATTATACTGAATGTATTACATTATCTGGTAGATGGACAGGTGTGCCGAGAGCAAGCAGGGTCTGCAACAAATGTGGCGCTGGTGCTCTCGGTGACGAGTTTCATTTCCTTTTCGAGTGCCGCTTCTATGATGAAGTTCGAAAACGGTATATCAAGCCATTTTATTTTAGAAGACCAAATATTTTAAAATTCGCACAGCTATTTGAGAAAAAATCTGGAAAGCAATTAAGAAATTTAGCTATTTTTATAAGAAATGCTTTATGGTTATAATGACTAGTGAGCTTATACATATGCATTTTGTATTTTTACCCATCGTTGTATTATGTAATCTATTGTATACCTCGTGTGTCACGTATGTGGCTTAGAGTGAATAAAATGTATTGTATCACAGCCAAATTGGCTGTGATAATGTAATAAATTCAGTATAATAAAAATTAATAAATTTATCCTAAAATTGAAAATTTCTCCCTCAAAGTATACTTTGCTAGATAAGTATACTTTGTAATGTTGGTGAAATAGGCTACAGAACGGTTATAATCGAGAGTGGTGATTGACTATGGATCTAAAGATGTAAACGACTTATGTAGTATTGTGTAACGTCAAGATAGATGCCATCCACTGCTGTATTGAGACAGATTTAATAGTATATGATTAAATAAATTCAGCATGCATATGTAAAATACAGGTTTTATACGAAAGGGTTAACTGTATTGTAATTTTGAAATTTATGGCGTATATCAGAAAATGATAGGTCGGCAAATCTGTTTAATGGCGACGCGCTAGCGGAGCCATTAAACATGTTTTCCGACCTATCATTTTCTGATATACGCCGCAATTTTAAAAATTGCAATGTGGTTAACCTATTTCTAATGCACTCCTTTATTGTTTTGCAAATTGTATCGAGTCTAGTTGGAAAATCGTACCGGAATGCAAGCTAGTTGCACAGGTCATACCGGACGGATCACACAAAACATTTTCTACGAAGAAAATAGTTCGGACGCGATTACAGGATATTAGCAATAGTTGCATGAATGTATATACATTTATGTTTCTTCTTTCATTATCTTTCAATAATAAAAGCAATACATGCATCATCAGAATTATAATTGTCTCTTTACTACTTTGCGCTTGTAATGTCCCTCCGTGTGCAATCTCTTACTCTTAGCAAGAAAATGGCCGCTTCCTGTCAAACTTCCTGATGTTGATACATATTGTAAAAATCTAAAACCTTCGCACACTACAATACAATTGCAGTTAGACTGATCTCTTCCCATTCTTTAGCGGCATTCAGAGCTCCAGATAAGCTGCGTTTTCGCTTAAATACCCCGTTAAAATTTGCAAAAACACAATTTAAATCAGACGTAGTGAGCAATACAAATGTTATGGTACCTTTATCATGCTGCAGAAAACAATAAACATACCACAAATATAGCATATGTTTCTTATTTTCTAAGAAAACACATCTTGGTATTTCATTAGAATTGTCTACAAGGAGACAATTCTAATGGAATGCCAAGACTTGTTTTCATTTCGAAGCAAAGTATTATATAATTGATGTCTGTTGATGTGTAAACAGTAGTATGATTTAGTATGATGCACTGATATTTTCCAATCGCAGTATCTCTGTGGCATCCGTATATGCATGTACTACGAAAACGATGTCACAAGGATACGTTGAAGGAAGCGGCATGCGTGTAAATAGTTGAATGGTGGGTATTTCAACGAAAATATCGTTTTCAAGTACAGAAAAAACAACGCCATATTCGTTTCCATAATATCGTTGTACAAAACGATCGCCTTTCACTTCGATTTACATTCGTTTTCGCTCGTTTCATTTGGAAACGTTCGACAAATCGTCACTGTAATACTGGCATTGTTATACACTCACATTAACGCTGTGATAATCCACACGGTATGTTTTATATGTTTTTTTGATTGACTTTGTCTTGCAAGTGTCGTTAACATGGATTGTGTATGAACGCTAACACATGGTCATACTTTGAATGAGCCTCACATATATATATCTGTATGTAACATGATATGTCCTATACAATAGACCCATGCCGACCGCCGAACACGACTGCCCGAGTGTATACTGAAAATGAATTTGTTCCTTTCGGTAGCTGACTGTGAAATAGTGTCAGCAACGTTCACTTTCACAAGGACGAACATATGCACAACTGTCGATTGTTCAATCGTGTTGAACCGCCAGGAATGATCTGGAACATAATACATTTACGGGGACAACGAACGGGGATGCTTTCTACAGCCGCCCACTAAAATGATCATACAGTGGGGTCAGCGTGTAAGTGCACACACGAACGAACACGACAGGTTGGAACCAACCTGTCGTGTTCGTTCGTGTGTGCACTTACACGCTGGCCCCACTGTAGCTGGTTGCCACACATACATAGAATGTGCGCTTGCAGTGTATTAATACAGTGTAATAAAAATCCTACTAAAGAAGTGTCTTAAATATGCTAATTAGCCCATTAAAGAAAACAGGCTTCAATGCACAATGTTGTGTTTCTGTAATAAATATAATCTAACATTTGTGATGATTTAATATGATATGTATTAAATTCGCTGAATAATTTCAGTAAACTAGTTTAATAAATATAATATTAAATCATCACCCATGTAAGATCCTCTATCATTACGGTATGAATGGAGGCGTTTCCAACATCACGTCACGCCCGTTCCATTGCGAAACCCATTTATCACTGCCGCGCTTTTACAACACTTCTGCTCTTTGTAGGTAATTATTTTGTCAAAAAATATAATTGAATGCCTATATAATTGATGGCACGATGTTCCTACCTGCCTTTTGTTTAATGCTTTATTAGACCTACACACATAATAGCTTCGTGTGTTTTTTGCCCAACCATTATGCACTCTCGATATTGCGTTACAATGTTCAAAGTTATGCGAAACGGGGTCCAGCCGCCTTTGCGAGCAGAGTAGCCAGGAATCAGGGGGCCGTTTCACTAAACTTCGTACGACTAACCTTTTCGTAAGAGCAAATTGAGGATCGTCCGAAAACTTCAATTGATGGATTTACATTTGAATATGCAGCCCTTGCTCAATAAATGTAAATCCAATAATTGTGTACCAGAAAACACTGTGGATGTGAAATTCACGGACTATCATAGTTTTGCACTTGGTTTAAACAGTATTTATATCAATAGAGACATGTGATATAAATACATGTAATACATACAGTTTGAAACAAGATTAGAAAACAAGCTTTTACGCTTATGTGAATTTTGCACTTACGAACATTTAGTCGTACGAAGTTTAGTGAAACGGCCCCCAGGGATCGTGTACATTTGCACAACGTCCTGTTCAACTTCTCCAATCAAATTGTTTGGCCAAAACCGAGTATGATCCAGTCCTGACCAATCAAACTTGATAATAGATAATATAATATGTCCTTAGACAATTGTATGTTCATGTCTACACACAATTCGAACGTGCATGGTCGGATCTTGCTCTTAGTCTTATTAGTTTTTCTTTGAATGAGGCATTGCGTTTCTGATTAACAAAACTACTTCGATCCAAAGTTAGCAGTATTCTCATGTTCCTTGACCTACAGTACATGCCTATCCATATACGTGACTGACTGTGACTGGAGCAATGGGGCTTATGGGATTTGTGACAAGTGTTGCTCCAGATCAAATAGCACACTAATGTAACCTGATGACAATAAATACATATTCCTTTTTTTTAGAAAAATGACGGGTGCTTCGCGAACAGTGCAGATCCTGATCAGACTGTGCGGATGCACAGGCTGATCTGGATCTGCACTGGTCGCAAAACCCAATCGCACCATTTCTCCAGTCACAGCCACATATATGAACATATCGTTTGGATAATCTGCCATACAGACTATGTATTTCAGACAGAAGCACATGCCGACCAGCTACGCATTCAATTTACACACGTTTACACAAACACCCGTGTTAATCTTGCCAAGTCTATCAACATTTCTGAACATCTCTAGGCAATGCCAACTCACATTAAAGCAGCTTGATTGACTGAGCCTGAGTTGTGACACAGCTCAGGCTCAGTCAATCAAGCTGCTTGACGTCAAGAACAATATTCAAGTATTTCGATTTTTTAATTCACACATATTGGCAAGACTAGCTCATACGGTAGTGTATCAAGTTTATCGGCGATATAAATGTGGTATATAATATGGCTGAGGTGTATAATCAACGTATGCTTCGGTCGGAACGTATGAACTGGCAGGTTACTCTGTGTTGAGACTACGTTGAGCGTACATATATAGTAACGTCTCTTTTGACGTTAAATATGTCATATGTGGATGTCATTGGAGATATGCTGTTTGGGGAGGATTTGTGAACAATGTAGCTCTCGATTGAATACCTCTCCAGTAGCATGCTTATGATACATACTGCGTGTTAGAAGCATGACAGGCGTCTCCATGATGGCATGGAGAACCATGTATTTATCCCGTCAACACAGTGCGTATGTGCCGTGAAAAACGTTGCCGTGAAACATTTTTGATATCCAGTCAATACTATGTTTGCATTGTACAGCCATTTGTAGGTGTTGACGGGATAAATAGAATAGTAGGTTAGTGCCGTGAATGGGAAAAAATATCTGGCGCGGCACGGAAACGGGATGTGCTCGGCAGAGCCTCGCCCATCCCGTTTCCTGAGCCTTGCCAGATATTTTTTCCCATTCACGGCACTAACCTACTATTCTCTATATTCTGACCCTACTATGCTGATGCACAGGCTAACCTGAATCTACACTGGCCCCAACACCCATAAGCCCCATTGCTCCAGTCACCGCCACAAATGTGACAATGTAACA
Organism: Conchocele bisecta; assembly: GCA_029237695.1. NCBI lineage: Eukaryota > Metazoa > Mollusca > Bivalvia > Lucinida > Thyasiridae > Conchocele > Conchocele bisecta. The sequence goes on along the minus strand of CM055270.1, from coordinate 29,005,721 downwards.
CTGTACGATGATGTACTGAAGTTGTACAGGTCAGACTGCAATCACGGTGGCTCCGTTGACACATGACAGAGTGCTCGTTGCCGAAGCAATCTGTCAACGCTTGGGACATAATAGAACGTTTTCAAATAAATCGGTAGCTGCAGCCAACATGGTTGCGACGGAGTGAACAGACAAGTGTCATCGCATTGTTAAACAATGCTAAGCATTCATATTAATATTATATCATATTAATATCGTAAATATTAAATGATGTAGGAGTTTTAAGCTTGTGCATTTGTGTCAATCTATTTGACACGTATGCCATCTACATGGGCGGATCCTGGATTTATAAATGTCCAGAGGGGGGCGTGGATAGTCAATTGCAAATAAGACCTTCATAAAATTCAGATTTTTTCTTATTTCTCCTCAACAGTATACGTTGTTACCACTCAATTGAGCCGTCTCGATGAGACGGTTCAACTGAGTGGTAACAACATACAATTTGGGTGAAAAATAAGGCAACAATCAGATATTCCACGTAGAAATGGGTCACAATCTAAACTAGACCAATTGTAGAGGGGGCGTACGCCGGACACGCCCGTCTGGATCCGCACCTGATTTATGAACGATTAAGAAGATTATTTGGAAACGTGGGTTTCAGCCACTGTGTTATGCGATGGAACGGGCCAAGCTTGTCATCACACTGGCAATCCTTGATGCATGTGTGGGTGCGACTGGTGAACGGCGCGCATGGGTTTTGCGACCATTGTAGATCCAGAAATCATAAGCATGTACATCAACAAAGTCTGAACCGGATCTGTATTGTTCGCATTTCCATCAATGAAACACCCGCCATGTGTTCTAAGAAGCACTATATATCAGACTACACGATTCTGCTATTTGACCAGGAGCTACTCCCGGTCACACATTACATCAGCCCCATTTGTTCAGTCATCGTACATTTAAAAGGTGACATGAATATTAAATGATGGGTAGTAATCTATTACGCGATGGTTGTTCAAGGAACTCGGCTGCAACGGCTACCCTGATGTTGGATGGGATGGATTGCTGGTGTTCTCGTCGCATTTTCACAATCATGGTACATATACAGTGAAACCTCTCTAAACCGGACACCCTGGAAGGTCCCAGAGCGTCCGGTTTAGAGATGTTCCACTGTAAATCAGGCATATTCTGGGACATTCTTGTGTCTTTTGCAATCATGAACATGCATTTTTATCTGAGATGTGTTACCAAGAAACCTCTCAAAATGAGATCACATATATTGTCTTGGGGTCATATGGCCATTCTGTGACATACTTGTGTCATTTGCAATCATGAACATGCATCTTTATCTGAGATGTGTTACCAAGAAACCTCTCAAAAAGAGATCACATATCCGTTTTTTCACACCGTTCACGGCCGTGTTCAAATGTACAGCGCGTGCTGTTTGACGATGGCTGTAGACGATGCTCATTTCGGGGCCAGGTCAACACCTACGTAATACCCTGTGTCTCATGACGTTGCTAGAACGCGACGGTACATCACCAGACCAGTTCACAAAGGTCGCACTGACATTTTTTAATTGATGTGTACTGCGGCCCCGGAACATGTATGTGTAAATCAGCTGTTTCAATGGAGCAGATTATCAAAGAACCGAAAGTACTGCATATATGCTCAAATTGAATGATATTTTCCGACGGAAATGTAACAATTACGTTCGACCATGCCCAGCCATGGATAAACGTTTGCCGTGGCACTCGGGAACTGTTTGAACCCGTGGCCTACGGCCTTTAACCACGGGTAAACGTTTTCCGTGACACTCGGGAACTGTTTGAACCCGCGGCATACGGCCTTTAACCACAGGTAAACGTTTACCGTGACACTCGGGAACTGTTTGAACCCGCGGCATACGGCCTTTAACCACAGGTAAACGTTTACCGTGACACTCGGGAACTGTTTGAACCCGCGGCATACGGCCTTTAACCACAGGTAAACGTTTTCCGTGACACTCACGAACTGTTTGAACCCGCGGCATACGGTCTTTAACCACAGGTAAACGTTTACCGTGACACTCGGGAACTGTTTGAACCCGCTGCATACGGCCTTTAACCACAGGTAAACGTTTTCCGTGACACTCGGGAACTGTTTGAACCCGCGGCATACGGCCTTTAACCACAGGTAAACGTTTACCGTGACACTCGGGAACTGTTTGATGTTTGAACCCACGGCCTACTGCCTTTAACCACGGGTAAACGTTGTCCGTGACACTCGGGAGCTGTTTGAACCCGCGGCCTACGGCCTTTAACCACAGGTAAACGTTTACCGTGGCACTCGGGGACTGTTTGAACCCGCGGCCTACGGCCTTTAACCACGGGTAAACGTTTGCCGTGGCACTCGGGAACTGTTTGAACCCAGAGGCCGTAGGCCGCGGGTTCAAACAGTTCCCGAGTGCCACCGCAAAGTTTACCCACGTCTGGACATGGTCGAACCTTATATTAGAACGTCGAGTATCATGTACGATTCAACCTCAGATGAAACCGGCGATGTTAAGGCCCTCGTAGCAGTAGTAAAACAATTCATCTGCATATCATGTTGTATATCATGAACACTGTATTATGGTTTCGTTATTATAAGTGTATACGATGTCATATTAAACCAATTAAATGTCAATGACTGTATGTAATTTAGATCCGGATTGACCAAGACATGATATATCAGCCTGAGACAAAACTATTGTTATGGCCGGCATAATTATATTTGACGCGCAGTTACTCGGGTATCTGATATGTTCGTTTGCAGCAACGCACAATACAAATATATATATAGTATCGCTGAGCTATATAAAGCATATATTGTTACTGTGTGTCCGTAAACAACGTAATATACAATGTTTAATTGATGACACAGAGGCGTCGGAACAGGTCCGGCAGATCCGGCTACTGCATACATGTATAAATTAGTATCAGTAGTAGTAGTAGTATTTTTTATTATTATTATCATTATAAACATGAACTATGCATTTCTCATACTGTTGACTCCAACATGAATTTTCGGTTTTGTTTTTATTGTCGGCTATAACTCGTTTGATAATATTTTATCAGCCGATGCACAAATATCTAAATATTTTTCTGTAATTTTTCTAATTTCTCATAAAAATGTGTATGTTGTCACCACTCAGTTGAACCGTCTCGACGAGACGGTTCAACTAAGTGGTAACAACCTACACTGTGTGTGTGTGGTGGGTGGGATCCCTGACCTTCGCCGGACCAATATTATGATGCTTCCGACGCTCCTGTGACACATTATTTTTGCGCTGATTTATTAGTGATTGTCGTATTAAAGAATATACGCGGCATTATATATGCGATCAATTTCATGCGTTATCATGTCATGTCAAATGGAAGATACCGTTCAGAATGTGGTTTTTGAAGCTTTTCCCCATCAATTGAATTCACTTTTCGACTAAATTCAAATGTAAAATGTAATTGCCTATGTACTGTGCATTTCCCTTTGGAGACAATTGCACACCACACGACATGAACATTTACACATGCAGTAATCACATGTATGCAAAGAAAGAGATGTCAGCTATTTTTAGAAACAAATATAAACTTAGTTAATACAAAATCAGATAAGAAGACATAACGATAGGGCGGGAAATGGCATAATGTCAATGTATTGTAACATGACTTCCGTTGTTCGGCCACATGTGTACAGCCCCGGAATATGTATGTGTAAAGCAGCTGTTTGAATGGAGCAGACGATCAATGTACCGAAAATTCTGCATATATGCTAAAATTACACGATATTTCCGACGGAAATCTAACAATAACGTTCGACCATGTCCAATTGGGGTTCAAACAGTTACCTCGTGCAAATGTGTACACACAGCTGGACATGGCCGAACCTTAAGCCAATTGAGGAAAGCCGATAACTCATTAGCCACTTGGAGAAGCTTATTCCATTATAACTGGCATTGGCAAATAGAGAATAGTAGGTTAGTGCCGTGAATGGATAACAATATATGGCAAGGCTCAGGAAACGGGATGGGCGAGGCTCTGTCGAGCACATCCCGTTTCCGTGCCGCGCCAGATATTTTTCCCATTCACGGCATTAGGTACCAGTCCACCTGAAAAAGGCTTAGTTTCGTAGTTTGCCTATGGGCTTTTTACTGAATATTCCAAAACTGCCTGTCTGTGGCGATTGAATGTTACTTACAATTAAATACTCCCCATCCTATGCTATTTTCAGCTGACAAAAGCAAGTATTTGTAAAATTATGTGCCAAACTGTGATTTGGGCCATTTAGTGAGCATATTCAAATTAAAATTGTACGCATCTTCCGCTCGAAATGTGTGTTTGTTGTTTGGGGCGCCATTTTAACAGTCTGAAACAGAGGTTTGTGGCTCGAAAACAAAACACTCAGTACCAGTACAGACTATGATCAGTGTGGGCAGGTATACATGTAGACTTGATTCACACATTATTTGTTGGTGCAAACTCCGCACGTCACATAGCTTTCTGGCGCCTTTAGTCCAGCGGCCATGACGGAATAAGTGCAGAAATTGACCACCACATGCTAACTTTCACACATTATAAATGCTCTTAGCTGTATGCCAATTTGATTTGTGTAGCTACTAAAGTTTCTTGACATATAATGTAACAGGTGTATACAGCAAACAGCCTCTGTGAATATATGAAGAGGATATCTGAGAAAAAAACTTGCGGAAGTGCTCACTCGGCCAAGAATTGCTAAAAAATTCTAAAATCTTGGTGGCCTGGTACCTTAACCTACTATTCTATTTATCCCGTCAACACATACAAATGGCTGTAAAATGCAAATAAATAATCCCAGCCACTGCACATATTCATACGCAATGATTAGGTCGTATTGACAGGATATCAAAAATGTTTCACGGCATCGTGTTTCACGGCACATACGCACTGTGTTGACGGGATAAAAATATTAAAAATTAAAATAGCACAACTTCAATTCCCTTAGATTAAAGCCATGAATATGATGTCAACTGGTGTAACAAGCCATTATGCAATAGAAATGTGCAATTTTACTTAACTAGAACTGATACCCTATAATTTATGCCCGATTAAAAACAATTAGTTAGTATAATCTGTATTGTCAAGATGTGCCTCTTAAAATCATCAAACGACATGCTCACAAAGGTGGGATTGCAATTTATTCATGGTGAGCCTATTAACGTTACATAGTGAACAATTAATGCAGGACCCCATAGTCTTAGATTGCATGTGACATTGAATTACTTAACACAGCTGAAATTTGAAATTCACGATAGAAACACCCAATATAACGTTTGAAACCAGGATAGGCATAACTAAATTAGTCATTACAGACCTTGCGTTGACTATTATATAATATAACGGTAAACGTACAAAGAGACAAGGATGCAGCCACTGCTGATAATTCATGCCGATCTAATACATATGTGTTTTTCATTGTTTCTGAATATCACGTGCATACACTTTTCCTGTGTTGGACTGAAGAACTTGTGTTGTTAACATTCAGATCATGTCTATGAATACGACGATCTGTGCGACGAGTCATTATGTGAAAGGTCTGACCTCAGATTAGTCTAATTAGCACTGATCAGGAACGGCACAGGTTTATTTTTCCATCACTTAACAGTCGGCTTCTTTGATCTTTTCAAACCACCTAGCGTGACAGCGGATCACGCACAGACCAGTACTGTGAACTATTAATTTAATGAAGTCAATGTGAATGGCCCAGGTTATAGAACCAAGTAAAAAAGTGCCACATTAGAAGACTACGTGCATAAATACCTCCAGAATATGTGGCAACGAGACTGAGAGGTCGTTAAACGTATGCATATACATAAATCTAAATCGAACAATACTTGTGGGTATTTCACCCACAAGTATTGTTCGATTTAGATTTATGTATATGCATACGTAACCGTACAAAGAGATATAAATGTATGCATGTACATAAATCTAAATCGAACAATACGTGTGGGTATTTCACCCACAAGTATTGTTCGATTTAGATTTATGTATATGCATACGTTTAAGGACGTCTCAGTCCTCGACGCAGTTTCAATGTCTATTATGTAGCAGGCATAGTGTATGTCTGAATGTCTGCCTCGTCTACCTCTCCATTTTACAAGTGTACGTCGCTGAATTAAATAGTTTCAGTGAGTGATACGGAAGAAAAGATATTTGAAAGAAAAATAAAAGTAGTAGTTTATTTACAGAATCGCTATATTATGAGAAAGACTGGACAGAGAGTATACTTGTTCATTCATGGCTAGTACTACTAGACACGAAATACAGAGCTCCAGACAAGCTGCGTATTTGCTTAAATACCCAATTAAAATTGCCAAAAACCGAATTGAAATCAGAAGTAGCCAGTATCAAAAAGCAATAAATAGTTTCAGGTACCTTTATCATGCTGCAGAAAACAATAAACAGGCCACAAATATAGCATACTTTTATTATTTTCCATGACAACACATCTTGGTATTTCATTAGAATTGTCTCCAAATGCCAATACATGTTTTCATTTCGAAGCAAAGTATTAAATAATTGCTGTCTGTTGATGTGTAATCAGTAGTGTGATTTTATTTCACCAAATTAAAATGTTGAAATACCCAATTGCTTCATAAATGATGGAGTGACAATACTCAATTACTAATTCCTTATCTGGAGCCCTGTAAATAACAAGTATAATCTACTAGACTAGTATTAACCGCGTGTAATGCTGTACTCAGCTTTATTACCAATACATGTGGACCCCCATTAATTATCTAGAGCTACAATTATCTTCATCCATTTCCCTGAAAGGCACGTATGTCTCTATGGATTGCAAACGTGTGGTTGTGTCCGTCGGCAATTTATTCCATGGTGGCAACCTATTACAATGGTGTAATGTCATACCGCCTCGCACAAATATTATGCAATTATGCTTTCACGTCTGTATCGCTTGGATGTCTGCCTGTGATGTTATTATTGCAGAATCGAAATTCAGTGAATGGTATATGTGGTGTTTATGAAGCTGCGAGTACACCACGCCCAATATATACGTACTGACCAGTGCTCCAGATAAGGAATTAGTAATTGAGTATTTTCACTCCCATCATTTCTGAGGCAATTGGGTATGTGAACATTTGAATTGGGTGAAATATAATTACACTACTGCTTACACATCAACATACAGCAATTATTGAATAGTTTCTTGTGAAATGAAAACATGGCTTGGCATTTCATTAGAATTGTCTCTTTGGAGACAATTATAATGAAATACCAAATGTGTTTTCATAGAAAATAAGAATTATATGCTATATGTGTGGTATTTGCTATATGTGTGATATTTTTACTGTTTTCTGCAGCATGATAAATGTACCACAAAATTGCAATTGCTTTTTGATACTCGCTACTTTTGGGTTTCTGGTAATTTTAAATGGGAATTTAAGCAAATACGCAGGTTATCTGGAGCACATCGTACTCGCAGTTTAATAAACATCGCATATACCATTCACAGAATTTCGATTAAAAGTGATATGTGGGGTCAATATGTATAATATACTTTGCATAGGTATACAACATCGCATACCGCATACATAATATACGTGGTAATGGAGTTTTAAATATTTATTATGTTAACATCTAACATAAATGTCACTTAAAATCGTCTATCTGAAACGATTCAAAAGAAATTCCAGCTTTCGTGGATATGGGTACAAAACATGTGACAATACGAGCATGTCAATCAGGTGACAATTGGGTCGGACTGAGTACTTTTGTACGACCACCTTATTCTATTGTTCCTTGTTCCTTGATATTTCTCCGTTTTTGTTTGCGAAATGGAACGATTAAACCATACCATATTCATAGATATGATCCATTGAGTACGTAGTATTACATTTTCTGGACAACCAAGTCACATAGTAAAAGAACCATATTACATTGTTTATAATATACGTACTTTCGATTCCCATGATTTTGAGAAGGAATTGTTTTACGATGTGAAGCGTAGTTCCAGCACTGACCAAAAAGTTATATGTTGTGTATTTACTGAGGTGCATGTACATTATGAGTGATGTGCGTATATAATACAAATGCTATTTGGTTTGTATGTGTATATATGCCACTCGTTCCGCCGCGTAACGATAGTGTGCTCATAAAGTCGCTCAATATGGCACGCTGCGGATCTCGTGCATATAACATACACATCAAATAAACTATACATATTGTAGTTTCAGTTTGAAACCTCTAACAACTGTAATGCATACTCCGCGTAGGTACAACGCAGGCGGTATAAGTAGATGAGATGCCACGGAGTAATTCAACCGTTGCCCACATCGTAATGCACATCGATATAACAATGATGGCATATGGCATTAAAACAACGCGTACTATTTATGATGAAACTGTTCACAAAAACCGCGGTAAAACTCACACCGCTTGCCGAGCCATAAACATCCCAGTGCATTGTTGAACAGGAAATTCAAGACATGCCTACCACAGGTTATGTAATTGGGTTTCTGAGACCCGCAACAGTGAGGTTAACCAATAATTGGAAGAAGCAGGTATGGACGTTGTGTGTGATGATACTTGAGTCACATGCCAGTAAATGGGGGCTTACAATAGGAGTTACCAGCGTATATGTTGGTCATCGCGTATTTTCATCTGACAGGATGCTATTATTATTATTATTGCTAGTACGATGCAGAGGCGGATCCAGCATTTGGGGAACGGGGCGGGGGGGGGGGGGGGGGGGGGCGGGGTGTCTAGTTGCGAAGGTAACTCTTGCAATTACTCCCGTACCGTCCGTAGCTAGCTACGGACGGTACGGGAGTAATTGCAAGAGTTACCGTTCGCAACTAGGGCGTTGTCCTATTGTTCAGCTCTTCGAAATGCACTTTCCTGTGTTTTACGGCAGTTAAATTCAGACTCCAACTCGTGGTAAACTGTGATCTATGTAAACTCCGTGGCTGAACGGGGGGTTGCAATCCGGAACCCCCTCCAGATCCGCAATGGTCTATGTATACCATACATACGCATTCCGATCAGGGAATACACTAATATCAAACGGATTGGGGTCTCGTTCCTCATGGTTTAGCCCATATTTGATTTGCACACCTTGCAATCGTTAGTTACGAGCCAGCGTATAAATAACAATGACTTAAAAATCGTACTAAACATTATTCCAAGTTAATTTCAAATAATCCCGAACAATTCACAGTGCAATTGCAGTGAATATGTACATGGTTATTCAACAATTGCTCAATATCGGTGCTATTTTACATAACAACACCAGTTGATGTGATATGTTGGCCCATGTCACATTGTGCATCGTTATTGTAATAATGCACGACACCGTGTAACACAGATCATGCATAGACAGATCCCCTCAATTCCTAGAAACAAGATTGCTACCCCGCTCGATACCACTCGCGAGATAGTCAATTCCTTGCACTTTTGTTACATAACACTCATTTACTGTTCTTTCTTATTGATCAGCATGATGTAAATTCAACAGAAAATATGAATAATTATCAGCTGCCTGTATATGTTTGCATGTTAATTCGTTGTAGTTTTAGTAAATGCTTAATTTGCTATGAATATGGTTTCCTATTATATTCTGTATATACAATTACATGTATCAGAAAATTTACGACATATGCCCAAATGCCAATTGCGTGTTCTGATGTGCTCTGTTATGTTCTGGTATAATATACTGATAACCTCACAAGTTGTATCGTTTATCCTTCAATTATCATGCACATATTTCGTAACCCCGTGCGTTTTTCATGTGGCAGTGCATTGAAACGTCAAGGTTAGTCGGCTTTTGGATACCTTGTAAACTCGCAAAATGTTAACCCTTAGACCGCTATCTTATTTTTTGTTGTCGTCTGGTATTTATTTTCCATTTTCCATTTTGATCATCAAAACAGGCTTTAACAGCACTTTCGAATAATTTACAAAATGTTTTGACAGCACTTCAGAATCATTTCCATTGGAAATGATTCTGAAGTGCTGTCAAACAATGTTTTTATTGAGAAATAAGGCAATATATAAAAGCAACAGCAGACGATAATTGTTGTGAGTAGCGTTAATGTATTTTAAGAATCAGGTAAATAGTTAGTTAATATTCCAAAGTCTCTCTGAGTAATTGTTATAGTGTTACGTATGCTAGATTTAACCAACAGCGCACGTGAAGAGTCTTGAGGTGTTTACTCGCATTGAACGCTGTCTCAAGTGGACACCATTTGGTCATCTCTGGCTGTCCGGTTTAGATATACATGTTCGGTGGAACCTCTCTAAACCGGACACCCTAGAAGGTCCCCAGGGTGTTCGGTTTAGAGAGGTTCCATTCTAATTAACCATTCCATGAAAACAATGTCATACTCAGCCAGAAACAGACACGACATTGAAATAAATGAGAGTGAAACTCAACAAGAACAATGGGGTCCCAGGGTGTCCGGTTTAGAGAGGCTCTACTGTATTTAGTTCACGGTATTAAACTTCCGAGCCACATCAGTAAAAATAAAAACTATAGTGTTCGGTTTCACGCAGCGATGTCTCCGATCGTGCTTTTGTTCTTTCTGGAACAAACACATAAAACACTATCTCTGCCATAAAAATCAATTGTACCATGAATCTTATTGCATAATCGTCCATTTACGGCGAATATATGACTAGTTTACGAGTTGTGTTACTAACAAGAAACTACAGCGTTACGGTAACATAAAATGTTAACTTGATGCTTGCATATGAGACCAGTGATGCGATTTTGTACCTTCGGACATCTGCGTAATTTCATTAAATACGTTTACACACTTTACAACATTTTTAATTAATAAAGTCAAAAGTTGACAACATTTTCAGAGTACATGCGGAAATTTCCGCATGTACTCTGAAAGGTTTGTCAACTTTCGATACCATTTACGGAAAATATTGCAAATTTTGTAAACGTACTGCATGAAATTACGCACATTCTCTTGTTAAATTGAGAGAACGAATTGGTAATTCGTGGGAACGAATTGTTAAATTGAGGGAACGAATTGCGGGGCTCCGTATAAATGAGATCCCGGCATAAACCCGTGTAAAGAATTGACTAACGCAAAACATGGAAATGTGTAGTATTACAATCATCGCTTTGGTTCCCTACAATCAGTCTTATAAGCCAATGTCCGGTGTGATACACACAGAGGGTTGTATTTTGTGAATTTAAGTTCCACCCTAGAAATTCATTAATTTAAAGGAACATAATTATTCTACACGTATTCCACACGTCTATTGTTGTCAACTATTTATTGTTACATGGTTTCCGTTGTTTGCACATCCGCGCGTAATGGAAGTGCCTTCATGACGTCACTACGCGGAAGTGTCTTCATGACGTCACTACTTCATGACGTTCATGACGTTCATGACGCGGCCCCGGAATATGCATACCGAAAATTATCTACGTGAATGGGACGATTTATGAAAGTACTGAAAATACTGAATATAATGCTCAAATTACATCAGTTTTGTGTTGGAAATGTAACAATAACGTTTGATCATGTCCAGCCGTGTGCAAACGTCTGCTGTGGCCCTAGGGAACTGTTTGAACCCGCGGCGGCCGCGGGTTCAAACAATTCCCGAGGGCCACAGCAAACGTTTGCACACGGCTGGACATGATCAAACCTTATAATAAGTTACTCTGGAAATAAATCATGGTACAATATGAGACACGCCATGTGATTTTGTTCCTTCGGACATCTGCGTATTTTGATTAAATACGTTTACAAAATTTACGATATTGTTCATACATAAGTCATCAGTTGACAGAATTGTCAGAGTACATGCAGAATATTCCGCATGTGCGCTGAAATTCGTGTCAACTTCTGAAGTAATTTACGGAAAATATCCGGTTTTCAGTCAATATATTTCATGATATATCGCAGATGTCCGTCCGTACGAAATCGTATGGCGTACCTCATGTGTATGCGGGCGGTAAGACAGTTGTGAAAGTGGTGTGCACAGCAACTACGGAATGCGGATCACAAAATAGAACCTGTTCAGACTAATATTGCCAAACACTGTCTTTAAGTTGTGACAATTATATTCTCGTATTCTGTTCATTACCCGTGATTCATAATGGTGCGCGGTAATGTTATATTACATGCCGTATACAACAACATGGCTCTGTTGTTTCTGGTTCAATAATACAATGATCATTAAGTAAAGCAGTCAGTGTACATGCACGAAGCAATAGCATTGGCGTACAAAGACTACGGTTAGACCTATTCTAGCAGATATAAAATGTACAACCGCCTCGAGTTAAAACACATGATCGGTTAGTGTACATACATGTATGTATGTCTCTGCCGGGTTTAATGAATCATTTAAATACACAATGACCGTTCACAAACAAGCTTTATAAATATATTCTGGTGCAGTGGATACCAGTATTAAGCCACTGTTTAGGATTGCAAGGTCAAGGAAAAAGTTCATGATACAGACGATTCCTTGCCAAAAGATCAGGTGGGAAATGCAGATGCAATTATGTTTTTATATCTTGCCTTATTTCTCAATACAAACATGGCCTTACAGCACTTCAGAATCATTTCCAATGGAAATTATTCTGAATTGCTGTCAAAGCATGTTGTCAATTATTCTAAAGTGCTGTTAAAGCATGTTTTTGATGATACAAATGGAAAATAGAAGATAAACCACAAAAAAAATAAGATATCGGTCTAAGGGTTAAGAATATGTCCATATCGCCATCGAATAGTTATACCATACCGCTGTATTTGCTTCAAGCAACTACAGTAGAAACCCACTAAACCGGACACCCTGTGTTTAATTTAGATGTGATGTGATTTAGATTCGGCTTCACTGTCATTTCTTTAATTGTCGTGTCTTGTCATGATTGAAAATGACAAAAACTGTCCATGGAGCGCTTAATTACAGTGTAACCTCAGGGTGTCCGGTTTGGAAAGGTTCCACTGTAACATATTCTCAAAATGAGGTAACTGTGTCGTCAGTCAGCGTAGTAAATGAACTACCTACAGTAGCATTTTTGTTTGTGTTTCCATTGAAAACTAGAAGTGAACGTCGTCCAAACGTAGACCAAACACGCGTTTCCTGTATTCCCATTAGCCAATCAAATCCACGTATTCCCGTTTGCAAACGTATGAAACCGGGTTTCCAGTTTTCTTACCGAGTTCTAGGCGTTCTCCGTTGTCTGGTTTTATAAAAATGGCGAATGTTTTCATTACGTAGCATTTCCTCTAAAACACATTGAAATAAATACGCTAACGTGTTTTTTTTCTCTGAAACTCCGCGCATGCACAGTGATTAAAACAAAATTAAACAGCGTTTTCATCGGCAACGTTTCACCATTTGTATCTCACTAAGCATGCGCAGTGAAGATTAAACGAGGAAACGCATAGAAACCACAATAAGTCGTTTTCTCGCAAACTTAGCGGAAAGGTGAGCCAACACGTAGGTCAAACTACAACGTCACGTGTAAACTCGGAACAAACAGTACGCTACTGCAACAGTGTGGTCACTTCTGTTTGAATCCAGAGTTGTGTACGGGTCTTCGGGCAGAAATATGATATGTTGTAGGTTATGGTACTGTTCATCCACACAGTCTGTTCATGATCTGATCGTTTCTCCTCGCACCTGGGGGCCGTTTCACTAAACTTCGTACGACTAAAATGTTCGTTTAGGATCGTCTGGAAATCTCAATTGATGGATTTACATTTATTGAGCATAGGCTGCATATGCAGCCTATGCTCAATAAATGGAAATCTAGTATTTGCACACAAGAACATATTGTTAATGTGGAATTTACAGACTATCATACTTTTGCACTTACGAACATTTCAGTCGTATGAAGTTTAGTGAAACGACCCCCTGGAGGGCGATGCTTTGAGCCTTCGTTGTGACTGATTTATGAACCAATGGAAGCTTGGTCTCACCTAGGTTTTCACTGATCCCATACATGTAGCCAGTAGACGAATTCACCAAAATTGCTAAGCATACTTATCTATCTAAGTATTCTTTGAGGATGTAATCATTTATGGTTCCAGAATGCTTTATTCATATAGAACTAACGACTGCATGTATTTGATGATTACACGTATGCAGAATTATTATACATTGTACTGAATGTATTACATTTTATCCCGTCAACACAGTGCGTATGTGCCGTGAAACACGGTGCCGTGAAACATTTTTGATATCCTGTCAATACGACCTAATCACTGCGTATGAATATGTGCGGTTGTCATACTAGTCGATTCTCCGATTTTGAGAATGCGGCTGAGGTTATTTTTTTGCATTCTAAAGCTATTTTTAGGTGTTGACGGGATAAATAGAATAGCAGGTTAGTAAACGGGAAGGACTCGGCAGAGCCTCGCCTGTCCCGTTTACTAAGCCTTGCCAGATAATTTTCCCATTCACGGCACTAACCTACTATTCTCTATATCACAGCCAAAATGGCTGTGATAATGTAATCAATTCAGTCAGTATATTACAAATTAATAAACTTATCCTTAAATTGAAAATTTATTCTTCAAAGTGTACTTAGCAAGATAAGTAGACTTTGCAATTTTGGTGAACTTGGCTTCACATATTATTAATAAGTGCATTTTCTAGGAACGTAAAACATTTCTCAATGACAATTCATATAACTTTAATATCTGTTATATGTGGACACGTGTGGGTTTTATTTATTTCTGAAATAGGAAGCCTGTATTAATTTTTCACGTCGTGAATCAGCGGATTCAGCATACAGCGCCTACCAAGCCAATATGTCGCAATTTGTATGTTTTATACGCTTTGAAGAAGTTACATGAGTAGTAATATATTAATTTCAATAAACTACGTGGTAACCGAAATAGATGGTACAGTAGACCTTATCTTTTCAAAGTAGTTTTGCCCAACATGAAATAATCAACTTAGCATAAACAACATTAAATAACTCGTATAAGCGTAAGAAACGTGAACTACTAAGTTAGTCTTAACCCTTTCACCCCTAAGTAACTGGAATGGATTAACGATATGTTCATTTTGCAACCAACCCAACCGTCACAAAATGGTTTTCAGACTAGTCCATTTATGAAAAGGGGATATTTTTTGTTCTCAAAAATATTAAAATTACTTTCAAAAAGTGCAGATCCTGATGAGACGGCTCGTTACGAGCCGGCTCATCTGGATCTTCACTTTTTGCATAAACCGCTATAGCGGGATTTCGGGTTCAAGGGGTTAATAGTTAGTCATATATACTGAAACACGCTATGTGATTGTGTACCTTCGAACAACTGCGTAATTTCATGTAATACGTTCACAAAATTTACAATATTTTCCGTAAATGGTGTCAAAAGTTGACAAAATTTTCAAATTTCAGAAGTTTTGACTTTATTTATGAAAAATATTGTAAAGTGTGTAAACGTATTTAATGAAATTACGCAGATGTCCGAAGGTACAAAATCACATGGCGTGTCTCATATGTTGCTGTGTCTGGGGAATTTAAGTTTAAGGAATGTGTGACTGGAGTAAATCCTGATATACAATACAATACAATACAATACAATATTCCTTTAATCACCCAGTCCATACATATGGCAACATGAGGTATATAGTTTCAACAAATGTGAACAAGGCTTCAGGAAATAGCATGTACATGAATCATGGGTACTGCTTACAGTGCATCATGACGAGACAGAACGCACTGGATCTACACTGGATCTACACTGGTCGCAAAACCCATTAGCCCTATTTCACCAGTCACAGCCACAATTACGTTAGATATGAAGCCGCTAAACAAAGTTAAAAGTAAGAAAAAAAGAAAGAATGGAGAGCTGAGATACAATGAAAACCTTTGCTGGTATTCTCTCGCAAATCTGCATTTCATCCAATTTACTGGCAATAAAGAAGCACTATATTATAACGGTGAAAACTTTAATATTGCAGTTCTATTGATGTATGGTGACAAGGAAACGAACTTGCGAGAAATCATTATTTAGACAACTAGGAAGATAGAGAAAAGAATGTTTGTTCTGCCTACAAGATACGGTTGTATTCTTTACCGCGTATGATATGAAATATTTTAAAGGTACATGCCCACTCAGTAGGCACATACTGTTTTTTATATCAGAGACATCATCTGGGACATTTTCTGGCAAAATAAACATTTATTCGCCATTATCCCATGTATTGATTGGCATTATTATATATTTTATATCAGACGTAAATCAGGGGCGATAATATAAATAATTAAAAACTATCATGCCTCCTTTGCATATGAAAATAGCCTGATACCACCGCGAGTTACTATCAGTAAAATAAATATTACTGAATTATTATATCTGTATAGCGGACACTCATAATGTTTAGAGCTGGTGGAATAGTGACATAATTATACACTTATTTAATTCCTATAAAGAACATTGTGTACCTACTGAGTGGGAATGTACCTTTAATAATAATATATTATTATGACTTTTATACCAAAGCACAGTTTATTTTTTAGTTTCCAGTTTTCTCAAGAAAAAACATGGTTTTGCAGCAATTTAGAATCATTTCCATTGGAAATGATTCTAAATTGCTGCCAAACCATGTTTTTCTTGAGAGAAACAATTTAGAAAATATGACACAACAGCAGACGACACTGTTAGGCTCCCGCCTTGTAAGGGTTAACTTTGGCCACCGTCATTCAAACCCAAAAAGCATAGGTTTGCAACTGTAAATATTGAATAGCATAGTCATAATTCAATCAAGGACGGCGTAAATTAACGGTATGGGTTCCTCCTTATAGGAATCACGATTTGCCTGGTTTGGCCCTCCGGTACGTTTTTATCTTTGGCTCTTTTGTTACCTGGGAGTTGAATTGGGTTATTGCCTATTATAAAAGTAGTAAGATTATTACTGATCCTACTGCTTTTGGGAGGGGCCAAGTGATTCTGGTGTGGGACCTGGCATCAGATCAGGATTATTCTGATTTCAGGGCTGAATATATAGTTTTGTTATTGTAAATATTCAGTTCTGATTTTGGGAATTTCTCCCCATTTGTACATGTACTTGACTCCAACCCACAATATTGGGCTCCGGAGGCCGACGCCTTATCCATTAGGCCACAGAGCCAGTGGAACCTCTCTAAACCGGACACCCTGGGAGGTCCCCATGGTGTCCGGTTTAGAGATGGGACACTGTAATTCATGAACTGCATGCCTGTGTGCATTGCAATCATGAACACTGATCAACATCAGCGATATTTGACAGTGAATTCTGTCATAATTTAACACATCGATGTCGCAAGGATGTTCGATTTAGGGAGGTCACACTATTTAAAACACATTTAAGTGCCTTGATGAATGGAACAAACGGGGCCCGGTTGCTCAAAACCTCTGTTAGCTTAACAGACTGCTAAATCCTTAGCAAAGCTAAGGATTTAACAGTCTGTTAAGGTAACTGAAGCTTTGAGCAACCGGGCCCATGTTGTACCTGGTAGCGTAATCCTGTTGGTATCTAGTTCAGGGGCCCGTTTCACTGAACTTCGTACGACTAAAATATTCGTAAGTGCAAATTAAGGATCGCCTGCAAATTCCAATTGATGGATTTACATATATTGAGCATAGGCTGCATATGTTCAATAAATATAAATCAAACAGTCGTTTACAAGAACACATAGTTAATGTGAAATTTACAGACTATCATAATTTTGCGCTTACGAACATTTTAGTCGTACGAAGTTTAGTGAAACAGGCCCCAGATATATATGTACTCCGTGATTTATTGTATTTGTTCTTCACAACATTCAGCCATAGACCTTTACACATAATGTATACTGTTAGCTCTGTATATAAGTCTTCAATCCACTACTAACAGCAAAAGTAGCATAACCTTAGAATCTAGTAATAACGGGATAAAGGGGCATATCAGGATTAAAAAAAGACTACTATAACAAATAATACCATGTTTTCATCATGCCCCTGTGGTAAGTGGTTTAATTGAAGATATATGACGATACTAGGACTGCTGGGTTGTTTCAATGTTCACCGATAGTGGTACATTATAAGTATCAGTACAGATATGTTTGTACCTATATGGGTGAGATAGAAACAACCCAGCGGTCCTAGTGTCGTCTACTGTTGTGTCGTATTTTCTAATTTGTTTTCATTTTGTTATAGAATTTGTTTCTCTCAAAAAATCTTGATATGCCCCTTTAATAGTACGAATATTCGTGGAGATGCAGCCTGATCATAAGATCGCTGGGCAACCATAAACGAAAACAAATCCCATTTCGTCGTGGACCTTCCAACATAAACCAAAGAATTGTCTGTAGTATATAAAATAATACACCACCAACCCGACAAATAGCCGGCTGCCGTCAGACTATTGTGTTTGGCAGAAATTTACGACCGCTACATAGATGTCTGTTTGACCATACTTCCTAATGGTGTCAGTTTCAGTGGAGATTTATTTGGAAAGCGAATCCGATGGTCTATAGCAGAACAGATCTGAACAGAACCATTATTGAGAAGCAAATAATCACGGGCGACACGCAGGTGGCATCGGAGACAACATATGCATGACTAAATTTCATAACTCAAGTGAGTTTATCCCGTCAACACCGTGCGTATATGTACCGCGAAATACGGTGCTGTGAAACATTTTTGATATCCTGTCAATGCGACCTAATTACTGCGTATGAATCTGTGCGGTGGCTGGGGCTGCATTGTAAAGCAACTTGTAGGTGTTGACGGGATAAATAAAATAGTAGGTTAGTGCCGTGAATGGGAAAACATATCTGGCGCGGCACGGAAACGGGATGTGCTCGGCAGAGCCTCGCCCATCTCGTTTCCTAAGCCTTGCCAGATATTGTTTCCCCATTCATGGCACTAACCTACTACTCTCTATATACTCTTGTGTTTAAAATTGTACATCATGTGCTATTGCGAATTGATCAATGCACTGTGACAGAAAGCGTGTGATAGATACTGGTGCGTAAACAATACTGAAGCACAGTACAGTTTGGCCAGCGTGTAAGTGCACACACGAACGAACACGACAGGTTGGTTCCAACCTGTCGTGTTCGTTCGTGTGTGCACTTACACGCTGACCCCACTGTATGTAGTCACTGGGTCTGTCAAACGAATTCACTCTCACATTGTAATATTCTTAGAGATAATAAGTCTTAGAACTATATGAGACAAACCATGTGATGTACCTAAGCAGATATGTGATACCTCATTAAATATATTTACAAAATTTACGATGGTTTTCGTAAATTAAATGTTCAGAGCAGCTCGGAAAATATCTTAAGCATTCGAAATCATTTATAGAAAATAACACAGTTTCTGTATACATTTTTATGAAAAATAGCACATGATTGTTGAGGTAAATCACATGACTTGTCCCAAGTAGAAATGCCAATGTTTGAGTAAATTGGCAACCTTATTGAGGACCGTGTTGCATCAGTGTAGACTGGTACCGGCTAACGAGCTTTAACTCTTTGCGTGCTAGCGGCGGAAATATCCGCCAAATGAATTACGAGTGTATGTTTTATTTCTCTCTGTAAATATGTCTTGAAATTTCATTAGAATTGAGTCCTCAGGACTCAATTCTAATGAAATTCCAAGACATATTTATGATATTTACAGGGAGAAATACAAGAAAATATGATGAATCTTTGTCCGCTAGTTTTGAACTATTTATAGCCCACAGGTTTCCCAGCATGCAAAGAGTTAAATTGCCCTCATACGTACTGACTGATATGGAGTACCGTTGGGTCATGTTAGTATAGCCACTAACAAGTATATTGTAATTATTTGCTACATTTACAATCAGTCTGCTAGAATACAATGGTCATTTATCTCAAATTATGATATCCATATCTAGAAATGATACAATTGTTGTTCATCGTATAAAACACTGCCACATGTTATGTCTTGACACAAAAACAATATACATGTACCACGGTGAACTTAGTTTATTCACAGATTTTACTGCATTCTTTTAAAAACAAGTCGATATGAAAAATCGGATATAAGAACAACTCTAACTATATATATTTATTGACCACATTGTGATGTTTCTCCAGCCCATTTTACCAGTTATCACATATTTTTCTTAAATATCTTTCTCAATAAATACCATGATTAGATCCAGATGCTTAATACAAAAAATATGAATCTCATCATTTGCAATGCATACCACCTTTGAATTATACCAGACACACTGTCGCCTTTTTGCCATGTTTACATCATGCTTATGTACTCATATACCGCATGTTGCGGTCTCAGATCTTGAAAACTAAATATATGTTCTGTTCTGTTCTGTTCTATTCTGATACCATACATGTATGTGTCGTATCATGCGTTGAGCAGACATGCGTATTGGTCGAACGAAGGACGCAATGTGAAAAATACGACGAAAACCACGTCATGCTTGCTGAATCTTTAACGACACACACAGTTTGCCTGATACATATCCCGACACACACAGTTTGCCTGATACATATCCCGACACACACAGTTTGCCTGATACATATCCCGACACACACAGTTTGTCTGATACATATCCCGACACACAGTTTGTCTGATACATATCCCGACACACACAGTTTGCCTGATACATATCCCGACACACACAGTTTTGCCTGATACATATCCCGACACACACAGTTTGCCTGATACATATCCCGACACACAGTTTGTCTGATACATATCCCGACACACAGTTTGTCTGATACATATCCCGACACACACAGTTTGCCTGATACATATCCCGACACACACAGTTTGCCTGATACATATCCCGACACACACAGTTTGCCTGATACATATCCCGACACACAGTTTGTCTGATACATATCCCGACACACAGTTTGTCTGATACATATCCCGACACGCACAGTTTGTCTGATACATATCCCGACACACACAGTTTGTCTGATACATATCCCGACACACACAGTTTGTCTGATACATATCCCGACACACACAGTTTGTCTGATACATAACACACAGTTTGCCTGATACATATCCCGACACACACAGTTTGCCTGATACATATCCCGACACACACAGTTTGTCTGATACATATCCCGACACACACAGTTTGTCTGATACATATCCCGACACACACAGTTTGCCTGATACATATCCCGACACACACAGTTTGCCTGATACATATCCCGACACACACAGTTTGCCTGATACATATCCCGACACAGTTTGCCTGATACATATCCCGACACACACAGTTTGTCTGATACATATCCCGACACACACAGTTTGCCTGATACATATCCCGACACACACAGTTTGCCTGATACATATCCCGACACACACAGTTTGTCTGATACATATCCCGACACACACAGTTTGCCTGATACATATCCCGACACACACAGTTTGTCTGATACATATCCCGACACACACAGTTTGCCTGATACATATCCCGACACACACAGTTTGTCTGATACATATCCCGACACAAACGGAGTGGAAACTCGTTAATAACTCGGTAAGTTCTGGACCGATTTTCAAAACATAGCTTTTGTTTTCTTCGTTAGGTGATTACAAGTCCATATGGCTATCTGGGGCCGTTTCACTAAACTTCGTACGACTAAAATGTTCGTAAGTGCCGGGCTTGCCTGGTATATGACCATGTTACCCGTCAAACTGACCAATGAAACGCGGGAACTTTGTCTGCGGTGTGCAAACATGTCTAATTCGTATTCAATTGCGATACATCATCCGAATTGTCCATGCTGGACACATTCAAATATGAAATCGCAGCATAGATATGCGTAACACATGAGGAAAGCATACTTGTTTTGCCTCAACATTTCAAATCGACGTGTCCTGTTTTAAACTAGGAACACGTGTTTGTCAACGTGTGATCCCTAAACCCATACTCCTAACATTGTCGGATAAAGTTCATACGAAGACACCATGGCGGTACGCTATTCACTTTATATGTGGTGGATACATCGGAACTGTATAACACAGTGAAACCTCTCTAAACCGGACACCCTGGGAGGTCCCCAGGGTATCCGGCTTAGATAGGTTTCACTGTAGATCAGGCATTTGATCATTCTGAGCCATAGTTACGTGGTATGCGATCACGAACATATGTTATTACCTGAGATAAATGCCAAGAAACTCATCGAAAATAATATCACTTGACTGTGTTTTTCTCGGTATCTGGTTTAGAGAGGTTTCAATGTATACATTGCCTGGAAACGGCTCATAGGTCTGGTGATGTATCATACATTTAATGAAGCACCGTCAGAATAATGTTATCAGTATATAAAGCTTCTGAAATCTGGGTTTTATATTTTTATTTCAACCATGCTACTAGAAAAAGTTGTGATTTTTATCTCAAACCAGTGATATGTATACTGTTTATTCGGAGTACAATCTGCATCCGTGGATAGCTACGGAACTTGCCGATATTCCTGATGGGTGTATTTGAGCGGCGAACGGTGTATACACTGATCAGGCTGCATGAATGTACTTGATAATCGGGATCGAACCAGGTACATCGATACCATGTTGGCCGTAATCTCTGACGAAAACGGACGATCTGAGAAAATTATATTTTTTTTCGTAAACGCACTTGTAGCTGCGATCAATGTACACCCTGATCAGACGGCGCAGTTTGACCAGGGTATACATTGATCAGCATGCAGCGGCGTACACATTAATTAATATTGTTAATTAAACAAGCATGGTACCTGTATCGTCGACAGACACTTGTAAACCAGACTTTACGCTAAACTGGTGACCATCCAACAGGAATGGTTATGTGGGTATAGCACAGACACAATCTGATACGGGCATAAGTCAGACAGTACAGTTGTGTCGAGACAAATCCAGCGCTGGAATCTCAGAATCTGACATTCTAAATTCAAATTTATGGTGATGCCTTCGCGGCGGTTTGTCTCTAGTTTTCCAAATCTCTGGTGTTACAACACATGCAACCCAGGGAAGTTAATCCGCTCGTATTTGTAGAGTATTTTTTTGTATACAGTAGCATCGATTGCCACATTGCCTCATGGGGTTATCAGAAAGAGAAATGTTGCACTATATGGAATTAGCTCAACTTTTTTTTTGAAGAACGGAATACTATAGGAATGAATGGCCTTTTTGTGGAATTTATCGGGGTATAAACTTGGAAAAGTCGCGGGAATACTGGACGAAGGCCGGAAGGCCTCGTCCAGTATTCCGCGACTTTTCCAAGTTTATATCCCCGATAAATTCCACAAAAAGGCCATTCATTCCTTATAATTCCAGCATTTGAAATAAATTCATCAAGAAAATGTGTTTATTTTCCGTTTTCTTAAGAATTATTTTAACTGCGCCTCACGGTTATGGAAAGTAGTTCGGCATGGGAGTTTACTGGGATATAAAATTTGGACAGAGACTTGCTACGGGCCAATCAAATGTTAGGGAATTGTGTAAATATTTTTGTGCTGGAATTATTAGTTAAAACATTCAGTATAATCGCTGAACACTATTACAGGGCTCCAGATAAGGAATTGGTAATTGAGTATTGTCACTCCATCATTTCTGAAGCAATTGGGTATTTCAAAATGTAATTTGGTAAAATAAAATCACACTACTGTTTACACCAAATCAAGGTTGCTTCGAAATGAAAACATTTCTTGGCATTTCATTTGAATTGTCTCCTTGAAAAAAATATGCTATATCTGTGGTATGTTTATTGTTTTCTGCATCATGATAAATGTACCACAAATCTTTCATTGCTTTTTGATACTCGCTACTTCTGATTTCAATTGGGTTTGTGGCAATTTTAATTTGGTATTTAAGCAAATACGCAGCTTATTTGGAGCTCTGCTATTAGCGGACGTATACTAGTATGTGACTATGACAGGAAAAATGGCGCTTATGAGCTTGGTGACAACACGTGTAGCTCCTGATGAAATAGCACACCCCTATAGTCAGATAAATAGAGAACACTAACCTACTATTCTATTTATCCCGTCAACACCTACAAATGGCTTTAAAATGCAAAAATAGTATTGACTGGATATCAAAAATGTTTCACGGCACCGTGTTTCACGGCACATACGCACTGTGTTGACGGGATAAATATCTATATTGCGGATAGATAGAAGCATGACGGATGTTGTGTTGATGGAATGGCGAACAGTGCTGATCCCTCAGAACCCAAACAGTGCTGATCCCTCAGAACCCAAAGCCCTATTTCTCCAGACACAGTCACGTGTACATGTCAAATGCGGTTGTATTGCGCTTGTCCATTAGTATTCAAAAACTGTACATAGACAGTGATACAAATTCATCGGCGGGCTGGCAGAATCCATGTCCAATAACATTAAAAGGACTCTTGAATGCGGTGATGTTCATATGTACATTAACAAGACCGGTGAACACTGCATGGAAATATTCCATGTTTATCACATGTTATAGAGGTTTTACGTTAACCCAAATGACCAAGAGGCGATGTCATATTAAATGCGTTTGCAAATTTTGTATTCTCAAACGCTTGTGTGCCAAGAGGCGATGTCATTATTTAAATGGCGTTTGTTTAATTTTGTATTCTTCAAACGCTGTTTATGCCAAGAGGCGATGTCATATTAAATGCGTTTGTAATTTTGTATTCTTCAAACGCTGTTTATGCCAAGAGGCGATGTCATATTAATGCGTTTGCATTAAATTTTTGTATCTCATTTGCTTTTTGTAAATGATTCTTCAAGTTTAGCCAAGAGGCGATGTCATATTAAATGCGTTTGCAATTTTGTATTCTTCAAACGCTGTTTATGCCAAGAGGCGATGTCATATTAAATGCGTTTGCAATTTTGTATTCTTCAAACGCTGTTTATGCCAAGAGGCGATGTCATATTAAATGCGTTTGCAATTTTGTAATTCTCAAAAAAAACGCCTGTTTATGCCAAGAGGCGATGTCATATTAAATGCGTTTGCAATTTTGTATTCTTCAAACGCTGTTTATGCCAAGAGGCGATGTCATATTAAATGCGTTTGTAATTTTGTATTCTTCAAACGCTGTTTATGCCAAGAGGCGATGTCATATTAAATGCGTTTGTAATTTTGTATTTTCAAAACGCTGTTTATGCATGTAGGCGATCTCATTTTAAATGCGTTTGCAATGTTTATTCTCAAGAACGGGAAAATTGTTTTATGAAACCAAGAGGCGATGTCATATTAAATGCGTTTGCAATTTTGTATTCTTCAAACGCTGTTTATGCCAAGAGGCGATGTCATATTAAATGCGTTTGCAATTTTGTATTCTTCAAACGCTGTTTACGCCAAGAGGCGATGTCATATTAAATGCGTTTGTTAAATAATGATGATTCTTCAAACGCTTGATTAAAATTCTTTTGCCAAGAAGGGCGATGTCATATCCCAATGCGTAGCAATTTTGTATTCTTCCAAGAAACGCTTTGTTTTGTACGCCAAGAGGCGATGTCATATTAAATGCGTTTGTAATTTTGTATTCTTCAAACGCTGTTTACGCCAAGAGGCGATGTCATATTAAATGCGTTTGTAATTTTGTATTCTTCAAACGCTGTTTATGTGGTTTGTTTCCATTGTACAGTGGAACCTCTTTAAACAGGACACAAATGCAACCTCTGTGGTCTTCTTTTTGATGGGTTTCTTGATCATTTATCTCGGATGTTAATGTATGTTCATGATTGCAAAACACGTCAATGCATTTCAGAATGGTCATACACTTGATTTACAGTGGAACCTCTCTGAACCTGACACCCTGGGAACCTCCCAGGGTGTCAGGTTCAGAGAGGTTTCACTGTGGCAGTTGTTGTTACTGTTGTGTGTAAACATAGTTCATATATGCACTTTTTGTTTGGAACCAACACAAATATGTATATTCATATATCTACTACAGATAAACATAAGACACCGGTAATTTTTATTCAAGCTACCGTACGTCAGATAGGATATAATATATGTGACGTGGCCAATACAGACGGAAGTGGATATGACCATAAACCACTTTCTGTGACTGGAGAAATGGGGCTTATAGGTTTTGCGCCCAGTGTAGATCCAGATCAACCTGTGCATCCGCACAATTTGATCAAGATTTGCACTGATCGCTATTTCATCAATGATAAACGTCCGTCATGCTTCTAGCAAGCAATATAGATCGTTATCAGGCTAAATCATTGTCGCAAAATCACATATTAAGTCACATTTCTCCAGTTGCAGCCACGTATCTGTTCTTAGACGGAATTCCATCCATGTTCCTACCTAGGCAAATACTTGGAATACCTGCTCCTTTATTCCGCGAAGCAATAAAACAATATATACTGGTATGTGATAATGATGACATGTTATATTGGGAAAGATGCACGAAGGCTTCCATATGTTTCATAGGATTCAACACTGTTTAATTCTGTAATACTATGTTGCACTTCCGTTAGGGTCCAGAGCTCCAGATAAGCTGCGTATTTTCTTAAATATCCAATTAAAATTGCTAAATCCCAATTACCATCACAAGTAGCGAGTATCAAAAAGAAATACAAAATTTGTGGAACCTTGATCATGCTGCAGAAAACAATAAACATACCACATATCGAGCATATTTTTCTTATTTTCCATGAAAACACATCTTGGTATTTCATTAGAATTGTCTCCCTGGAGACAATTCTAATGAAACACCAAGACATGTTTTCATTTCGAAGCAAACTATTCAATAATTGCTGTCTGTTGATGTGTAAACAGTTGTGTGATTTTATTTTACCCAATTAAAATTTTGAAATACCCAATTGTTTCAGAAATGATGAAGTTACAATACTCAATTACTAATTCCTTATCTGGAGCTTGATAGTCGGTTGCGTTTATATAATTTGAGCATAGCTGCACCATTCAAGTACAAAAACTTGCACATGTACATACATCTTCCAGCTAAAGCTGCCCAATCTAAGACAAAAAATATTCGCAAAAGACATTTTACAGAAGCTGTCTGACATTCTCGTATCGATTGCTATCTTGTTTAATGGTTCTATGTAATGTCTCATTAAAATTAATGATACAATTTGTTTGAAAACGAGAAAATAAATAGAACAGGATGCATTCTGCCATTAACAGCATAATACGATCTTCGCTTGATGAAATTAGACCTTTGGAACATACATTTACATGTATGGTATATGTAACATATCGATGGTCTAGTAACATAAGGTCGTAACTGCTATGCTTTAGCATAGCAGTTACGACCTTATGTTACTAGACCATCGATATCCTTATAAATTATTGCATATTCATAGATTGTCATCTTAATAAAATGCATGGCAGATCTACATACAACAAATCAAATATACTCGTCGAAAAATGCGACATCGTGTGATGCAAGAATGGGACTAAGCTAAACGGAACGACGTCTGGGGCCCGTTTCACTAAACTTCGTACGACTAAAATGTTCGTAAGTGCAAATTTAGGATCGTGTGGAAATTTCAATTGATGGATCTACATTTATTGAGCATAGGATGCATATGCAGCATATGCTCAATAAATGTAAATCCAATAATTGTACACAAGAAAACATTGTTAATGTGACATTTACATAATTTTTCACTTACGAACATTTTAGTCGTGAGAAGTTTAGTGAAATGGCCCCCTGGTCCCTTTCTTCGGTTGTAGCGCATGCATGCTTACACGGCTGAATCAAATTTTATCGGCTGCCGTTTATGATGAATTTTCTATTTTTTTCTCATCAACGACTTGGTTTGCCAGCACTTGCAATGGAAATGATTCTAAAGTGCTGGCAGACTATGTGTTTTGACAACCATTCAATGTGAAAATGACTCTACGCACATGACGCAGCTGTTTTGGAATTTAAACATTGGTATCAGTCTTTTGTTTAAGTAATTAGCGAATGTGCAGTGTCTATTTTTGAGTGTACTTTTCTTGTGATTTATCACGTAACTCACAATGTATTAACAGCAAAGACGCTGATGGTAACCCATTATAGTTCACGTCACCCAGTGATTTACTGTGATTCTGGAGGGATCTATGTATACGTTCGCGAGACGTAATTGACGTCACGTTTTGACTTCATTTCCGGCGAAGAAACAATGTATACGCTAACTTGTCACTTTTGGTAACGTTATAAGCTGGTCTAAGAGCAAATTTAAAGGAGCCTGTAATATACAATAATTTCAGCACAAAAATATTTACACAATTCCCTAACATTTGATTGGTCCGTAGCAAGTCTCTGTCCAAAATTTATATCCCAGTAAACTCCCATGCCGAACTACTTTCCGTAACCGTGAGGCGCAGTTCAAATAAATCTTAAGAAAACGGAAAATAAACACATTTTCTTGATGAATTTATTTCAAATGCTGGAATTATAAGGAATGAATGGCCTTTCTGAAATCAGAAGTGGCGAGTATCAAAAAGCAATACAAAATGTGTGGTACCTTTATCATGCTGTAGAAGACAATAAACAGACCACAAATATAGCATATCTTTCTTATTTTCCATAACAACTCATCTTGGTATTTCATTAGAATTGTCTCCATGGAGACAATTCTAATGAAATGCCAATACACGTTTTCATTTCGAAGCAAACTATTCAATAATTGCTGTCTGTTGATGTGTGAACAGTAGTGTGATTATATGTTACCCAATTAAAATTTTGAAATACCCAATTGCTTCCGAAATGATGGAGTCCCAATCCTCAATTACTAATTCCTTATCTGGAGCCTGAAATACCATAAACCACATATCTCCACAGTCACATGTCCGCCGCTAATGCAAAGGTAAAGTTTCCGTTATTATCACACCAATGACCTCTGCAATTACGCAGTACAAAGGTGTGGCGTCTGGCAGAGTCCGTGACACAGGCCCATCACGTTCAGAGCTATCAATCGGTAGAGGAAGCTCTCGGGTATACCTGCCCATTGACATTTGCATGGTAGCCTGTCGTTTGTTGCGTTCAGTGGACACTTCTAGATGAGGCCAAAAAAAAAATTGTTTGTTTCCGCTAACACCTGGAAAAGAAATAGGGTAGGTAGGTAGGCGAAACTTTTTTTTTCTCGACTTTCTTTTTTCCGTTCACGACACTTTTTGTACTGGATATGTTAACTACGCTGAATTAAATGTCGTCTGCTGGAAATGTTTTATTTTCAATATTTCTCGACAAAAACTTGGTTTTGACAGCACATCAGAATCGTCTCCAGTGGAGACGATTCTCATGTGCTGTCAAAACCATTTTTTTGTTAAGAATTAAAGCAAAAATGAAAAACATCAGACGGCAATTTCCATCAACAGCGTAGGAAGGGCTAACCCACTATGTGTTAGTGAAAATATACTATTTTTATAAAAAAAATTACCGATATGACGAAAAAAAGTGTAGGGTCTGCGGGAAAAAATAGGGTCGGACGGGTTAGTGGAAACAAACAATTTTTTGTTTACGCCTAAGCACGATTAGTAGGAGCTTCACATGGCCAGAAATGCAACAATCTACGAGTGTTGCATTTCTGTACGTGAGCAGCTTCTGATAATACACATAGCTTCTCGTGCACATTCCTTGTAAAGGGAAGCGGCCTTAATTATATGTAAATAATTTAAGATTATGTCCACATTGAATCGTTTTGATTGGAGTTACGCAGTGTGACTTTGTTCAAAATTGGCTAGAAACGTGACTGACTATGTTTACTCACGACACCGCATATGTGTGTTACTTTAAACAGGTCACACAGAATTAGACGTGCACTGATGCTATTATTTTCTCGACCCTTGTTCGTCGATTATCAGAGCTCTCATTTCCACAGTTCTGAACATTTCGGTTCCCCTCCATTTTTCCCTGAAGTAGTATATATATTCTCTATTTCCTCCATTTATGGAGAGCCAATAAAAATCTCATTATTTCAGTTTATTTCTCCATACATGTATAAGTTGTTACCACTTATCTGCACCGCCTCGATTGAACCGTCTCTTCAAGTGGTTAAATTATGTTCATTCGGGATGAAGTGAAAATAGGGAATTTTTGCCTCAATAGGTTGAAGCTACTTGATTGTATATTGTCTCTTGTGGATGAACTAGTACTACATGTAGTTTTATTCATTTGTAACCATGGCAATTCATAGTGGAACCAGCATACATGATTTCGCTACAGTGGAACCTCTCTAAGCCGGACACCCTGGGGAGTCCCCAGGGTGTCCGGCTTAGAGAGGTTCCACTGTGATACTGACAGATAACTACTTCAATACACGCGTGGGTGCTTTGCGATCACGAACAGTCATTATCATCGGAGATAAATGCCAAGATGAACCCGATCAAAATTAGTCAGAACTAACACGTCTCCGTGTGCGATTTAGAGAGGTTCGACTGTATTAGCATGATCATTCCACATATGAGCAAGAATTCGCATTCAAAGTAGACTCTGGTCGTCATACTCAACGATACCATGGAGTTCTATGGCGTTTGCGCAGGATTGCTGCCCATAAGCCAGACAATTCAGATTGTATCAAAGTCCCTTTGTTGTATACACGAGTAATTATCCATTTTCTCATTGAAACGTTTTGATTGGCCGTCATTGCGGCATAATAATGGCTTGCTCCAGCAACTCCAAATTGAACTGTATTCATGTGGGAAAGCAGATATTGGTTCAATCAATAGCAGATAAAACTACAATAGGAAATGAAATATGTAGGCCACATTGTAGATATGACATTTTCAACATAGTGGGTTCTAACGTTTACCGAATCGTCATATTACCACTTGTACACTACAGTAGAAATGGGCAGACATCAAACCTGAAACCTCGGGGCCCGTTTCACTAAACAACGTACGACTGAAATGTTCGTATGTGCAAAATTATGATAGTCTGTAAGTTTCACATTAACAATGTTTTGTTGTAAACAATGATTGGATGTACATGTATTGAGCATAGGCTACATATGCAGCCTATGCTCAATAACTGTAAATCCATCAATTAAAATGTCCAGACTATCCTAAATTTGCACTTACGAACATTTTAGTCGTACGAAGTTTAGTGAAACGGCCCCCGGATGTTGGTATGTGTAATTGAAATGTATGCCTGTCTGTTTCACGAAACCGGCCCAGATATTACGGCTATACATGTAAAAAAGTATTTTCTTTATATAATATTAAATTATAGCAAAATTTAAGAATGAGCCTTCTTTTTATTTCGTGAAATTTGCTCAAATATTGATTTTCTATGAAAAATTATTTCTCTATGGGAATTTAAAATGGGGGAAAAAGAGGTTGAGGAGCCGAAGAGGAGGAGCAAACAAACGAAAGCTTTTGGAAATTTACTCCGAAACCTGGCTAGACCGCTTGGAAATAATCAGCTAAGAAAACAGAAGTTACATTTTAAAAATCGGTTGACTATTTCTAAAATTAGAAAATTGTCCCCATGTTAAATGTAATTGGTTTCTCGCAATACAATCAATATTGGACCTACTTTCACGAAATATAAATATGGCTCGTTATCAACTATCTTGTTTTGCATTGTTTATATGGCCGTAATATTTGTGTCACGTTTCGTGAAACATACAGTAATAATACTGCCTGTTGATGACTGCGAGGTACATGCACAATTACAAGTTAGAGTGTTCATATGCCTGATTCATTCATTTGGACCTCAGACAGTGTTTCGGTGGAGAAAGGTTCATTGGATACGTTTTGATAGTCAACCGATGCTGCAATGTGACTATAAATGTGTTTCATGCTATCCTGCAATCATATACATTTTCATGTTATGAGCAAATCTGCTGTTTAGTTAATAAAATAATTTTCAAATCAACATCTGTAAATTCGGTATGCTTTGTCGTAACTACCCCTCAGAGAATCGTCGCGCTCGATGAATGCGGAAAACTTGGGTCATCGTGTTCGATAAGTAAGACAAATGCATGACGTCATCCTGCACCTGAGGAGAGCACACATTGTATGTAACGTCGTGTCGTCGCACCGTGCTTGATGAATATTGTGGTTTATGTCGTCCCCGTGCACGTAGAATAATGAAAGTCGTTGCCGTCACACAGTGCACGACGACGGAATCTGGTATATCGGTATTGCCGGCATTCCTCACTCCACTGCTCGAAGATTGACAATAGCTAATAACGTCATCAAGGAATAAGGATGTCATCATCATGCCTTTCGTAGAAGAAGGACAGCTTATGGCGTCACCCCGATGCCGGGTTGGAGACATAAGCTCTCCTTGGTCTTCCAGCTAAAACCAGATATATTGAATCTCAGCCGCCGGGATAATGCCGGCGGAAGACGGCGTCATTAACCTTGCGGTGATAAAACAAACGGTAATCGACAATCAATCGCGTAGAAGGCGTGACAGCCATTACGATCCTTTGTCCGCTAACAATTACTGACCAGTTCACTTGACCGCCGATTTACACTGACCATAACTACCATTGATGTCACTTTCCGTCTAACTTACGAGATCTTGGGTGCAAGTTTGAGAGGAAATCGTCGAGTTTTCTTTGGCATTTGACGCTGCACACATGGCAATTATGAAATTGATCCAAACACGAGATTAGAGTTAATCTATGTATCAATAAATAAAGGGAACTGCGAAAGAAAACAGGGAAAACCCATTGCGTCTATTGGCAAGAGACGCATTCCAAGACCATGTGACTGACATGGTTGCATAAACGTGTCTAGTTTAGCGTGTACGTTTTCAGAAAATAGCATAACGTATTTGATTTTCAAAAGGCCATATTATTCAGACAGTAGTCATATATTAGTGTACTATATTCATAGAAATACATTTGTATACACATGCATTGCGTATGTTGCCACTTTTGCTGATGTCTCCGTTACCCGTAGATCTTATATGTTGTGACCACTCATTTGAACCGTCTCGACGAGACGGTTCAAATGAGTGGTCACAACATATACTTTCATCGAAACACAAAGTGTACGATATTACGAGCTACGTGCATTGTAATGCTGTATATTTGTTGGCAACTTCCTTATTATTCAACACAATAAACTTACAATTTAAATTAGTGTGACACGTCCTGGCGGCCGTTTCAATAAACTTCGTACGACTAACATGTTCGTAAGTGCAAAAGTATGATAATCTGTAAATTTCAAATTAATACTGTTTTCTTGTAAACACTTATTGTACTGTTTTCTTGTAAACACTTATTGTACTGTTTTCTTGTAAACACTTATTGTACTGTTTTCTTGTAAACACTTATTGTACTGTTTTCTTGTAAACACTTATTGTACTGTTTTCTTGTAAACACTTATTGTACTGTTTTCTTGTAAACACTTATTGAATTTACATTTAATATGCAGCCTATGCTCAGTAGATGTAAATCTATCAATTGAAATTTCCAGACGATCCTAAATTTGCACTTACGAACATATTTAGGATTTACCAGAAACAAAATTGTGTATCCTGAACATGAAATTGGTTAACTTGCAAACTATGAGATGTGGAGATAAGCAACCGAACTTGTCCTGTTAATATGCAGCGTCTCTCAGTAATATACGTCCAGATAAGGTGCGTATTTGCTTAAATACCCAATTAGAATTGCCAAAACCCGAATAGAAATCAGAAGTAGTGAGTATCAAAAAGCAATGAAAAATGTGTGTTATCTTTATCATGCTGCAGACCAGAAATATCGCACATTTTTCTTATTTTTCCATGAAAACACATCTTGATATTTCATAAGAATTGTCTCCAAGGAGACAATCCTAATGACATGCCAAGACATGTTTTCATTTAGAAGCAAACTATTCAATAATTGCGGTCTGCTGATGTTTAAACAGTAGTGTGATTTTGTTTACCCAATTAAAATTTTGAAATACACAATTATTTCAAAAAATGATGGAGTGACAATACTCAATTTGGGGATTAAGATTATTATTAGAGAAGGTAAGCCTTAAACGTTACATATATTTGTTTATCTTTAGTACGTATACTGCTCTACAAAATGTGCAATTGTTCTGATACAGTATGGATACATGTGTTCTGATACTGTACTGTACAACGGGGAATGTCAATAGTACCTTTGTGCACGAGTAATATCCATGTATTTAATGGTTGGAGTTGTCTCCCATTCTCGTGTAGACAGCCTGTCTGCTAGTTCAAGCCGGCTGCTGCACGAGTGCAACGATAGCGAAGCACCGCTCACGACATATAAATTCGAGTGAAAATGTATATATGAAAGTAAAACTGTTGACATGTCCTTGTGTACACGCAGGTAGAACACAATAATTTAAACCCACCATCATAACACTGTATTTCAACTAAATAATGTTTTGTTAAGGTAGGTCTCGACTCATATAGCTTGCTGGCACTCGACTTGGCATCGCTTACTTAGCTATAAACGGTTGCCTATGTTTAATGAAAAGTAACCATAGATTGGCTGGGATGGTGTTATGATGAGCCGTGTGCCAGACTCGCCCTATCTGTCCGCGCCTGTTTTTCCTACAATGTTCTTCTTAGTTTGAGATTAGTTACGCTAAATACTGATCATATGGTAACTGCTTGTGTGTGTTCGGGAGGTGCTTTTGGCTCGAGGAATCCGTGTGTCTCTTTGTGGCATGCGGGTTCCTGCGAGCGAAAACCATCTACTGCCCTATACATGCAGCAATACATTTAATGGTATCGTAACTGCACTTGTTTGATATTTGTGATATAACTTGTGTATGTAACTAGGAACATGTCATGTTCACGTTACGAAAAAAATAAAAATCTTGAATCTCAATTACTAATTCCTTATCTGGAGCCCTGTATCATGATACATCTCTACGACCGACACAATCGTCAGTATGCTTGATGGTGAACGGAAAAGTGTGACATAAAGCCACAGTACTCACCAATGTAACATACATCAAACCTACTAGCTCATTTCACTCCAAGAATACGATATTTTCGTTGAATGAAAATAACATTATTTTGTTTTACTTCTTCATTAATACATGTACATACATGCTGTTCTGGGCCCGGTTGCTCAAAGCTTCAGTTAGCTTAACGGACTGTTAAATCCTTAACTGAATGGTTAAAATCTCTGTTTAACAGAGATTTTAACCATTCAGTTAAGGATTTAACAGTCCGTTAAGGATTTAACAGTCCGTTAAGCTAACTGGTGTTTTGAACAACCGGGCCCAGATTGACAGGTAACAGCATTATACATGTACTTTCAAGATGAAATAAATACACTACTGTCTGTTTCACGAAACCGGCCCAAATGTTACTGTTACATAAACAATTGAAATGTTTGTTTTGTCAAAACTTGCATATGTATAATTGTAATATTTTCTGGGTTTGCAACTGCATGTATATTATCTCACCAAACCGGACTGTTTATGCGCCAGTTCGCCCTTTAGCGTGTTTTGTGCACGGCCTACACAGTTATCTATTTAGAAATACATACATTATGCATGCCCTTATCAGGTTGCGAGAGTTTGTGTTCTGCTCAGGAACTACACCGCTCGGACACTCAATAATCCCCGTTACTTTTGTGGTTGGTCACATATTTGTATAATTGTTAGCATGTTTATTTACAGACCTATAAACAATGCCGCCACGAACCGAGACTGCTTAGTTCCAGCAAACATCACACGCATATGTTGTTTCTACTGGTCTAGAGTTCTTATTTACGACAATACGGCTGTCAGCAAATGATACTCTATGAGTATGTAAAAACTCCACATCTGGAACGAGGAACTATAACGCTACACGCAGTGAAACACGTAGTGACTTCATATACTACGTACATATATAGTTTATTCAACTACATTTTGAAATACCTGATTTATTTTCCGAGACATCTGTAAATCAGGATAAACAAACGAGTGCGGAGCACTCGTTTCTTTGTCGGATTTACAGATGTCAAGGTAAATAAAAACGATACTTCAAAATGATAGTGGAATAAATTGTATACATGTATATCATGTTCTTCGTAAAATGTTAAATTTGCTCTTAGACCAGCTTATAACGTTGCCAAAATTAACAATTTTAACGTTAGCGTATGAATTGTTTCGAAACGTGACGTCAATTACGTCTCGTGAACGTATAGGAGGAAATATTTCAAGGAAATAAATTCCTCCAGAATTATGGTAAATCACTGGGTAGCATGTAATATATAAAATATTCCGTTTTCTCTACACCAGTATCATCGGAAAACAGCGACTATATAATGGAGGTAATAGCAGAGATGAGCTCAATTAATATTTTGTTCATCAGAACAAGTGAACTGACGACACATCGATGGTCTATTAACATAAGGTCGTAACTGCTATGCTTTAGCATAGCAGTTACGACCTTATGTTACTAGACCATCGACATATTTGGCCTATTACTTTGTCTACACTCTGCAATATATGGAACCTTTAAGGACTCGTCCTATACATGATCATCGTTTGATTCAAAGGTAATTGTTTTGTAAATGTAATAGAATATATGTATAACATATATATGAATACTAACTCGTTACTGTATCCTATACGGAACATGGAGTGGCCAAGTCGGCCATCTTTGTGTGTTCCAGCCATCAGCCAGTTTCACCTGTTCTGCCGTTTGACAAAGAACTTAAAATGTGAGGTAGAACTTACGATATAATGTAGCTAATCACATGTAGAAAAGGCAGGAGAACGGACTCCTATCCATTATATTACACCAAACTGTAAAATGTGTCTGTTTTCTGGACAGGTTTGGGCCTGTGTTTTTAACAACATGAACCACCATTATAGATAGCATCATACACAGAAAATTGCACAGTGTATCACTTTTACCTGGCAAACCACACAACACACCATATATACCCACTACTGTACTCTGTAATTAGCTACCAAATCCAGAGACATGTAAGCAGTTACCTGAGTGTATTGTCTCTGGTGTCTGCTCACCTACTATGCGAGTAAATATGGCTTTACCAATGGGTAACGTGTACATTAACTTAGGCTGTGCATCTAATTGAAAAGTTTACACATCAACATTTATTTTGAGATTGATAGGAGAAATGCTCAGATATCTCGTCTTTTGTATAGTTTGCTGGCATAATATTTATAACTTGCCGTTGTCATTTATGTCTATTATGTATTGTACCAAATTTTATTTGGTTTACTGTCATATTATTTGCTGTATGTGTCAAACGCACGAAGTGGTGAAACTGTACGATGGCTTGTACATACAAAGATGGCGGAGATGGCAACTCAATGAACCATATAGTATACAGTAACAAGACAATATTTACATATGTTATATTCATATATCACATCACTCTTATGAAACAATTATCATTGAAACTGAGTGTATCTATCTATGACCTACTACCTTAATGCGTAAATGTATATGTTTAATTAATGGAATAAATAGAGGATATTCATATTTTTGCAACGAATATGACATATATGTTCATCGAGTGGTGTGAAATTTCACACCACTCGATGAACATATATGTCATATTCGTTGCAAAAATATGAATATTCTATTTATTATATACCGCTCCATGGAAATTAGCATTTTTTTTAGAATGTATACGGTAATGAATGTGTATTTGCAGCCTATTTGCGCTGTTTTCCAGAACATAGGTTTTATGAATATAGATAGCGGAAGTAGTCGTATTTTCACCAGAAGTTGTTTATTTCATCGATGAGAACATATGACTTTTATTTACATCGTATAACTATGTATTTCATGGGTAGGTATATAATAAATAATTATACTTTATATATTTCAAACAAATATCCATAAACTGTACAGTTGCTTATGAGACGACTCGTTACATTGGTCTATCAAGAATACAAGCAATGATGCAATGGTCAGCATTGTTCAACACTTAACTAGTATTGACGCAATGGTCTGCAGTGTTCAATTCTACACTAACAAACGTATATTTCAAAGGGACGTAACAGAGTCTGATCTTTCACCGCTTTTTACAAGAGCATTCGCTCTGGTTATAGGAAGATCTCCGTCCAAAATGAAGACAAAACTACTTCACCACGTGGTGTATTCTTACGTATCCAAGTTCTCCGTCAATGTCATACGCTATATGTCCGTTTCTTATTCAGGCGCTGATGACAGTACTTTCAGTACTTTGATTTATATCGGGATAATACACAAAATGTATTGCCAATGTTATAAGCACCAGCACTCGGCTATGTACGTGGTGTCGTTTATACAAACGCGCATGTGTAACTGACATTAATTGACATCTCTTATCTGACACAATTTCCGAATTTATACTATTTCCGAGTTTTTCTGGATTATTAAAAAATCGTGATTTCTGAGTTCCGTGTTTTTGTTCCCTATGCTACTCTAAAACTATATTTCTCATAACGTATTGAAGGTGCAAACCTACCTTTTGCCATGTGGACATCTGGGGGCCCTTTCACTAAACTTCATACGACTAAAATGTTCGTAACTGCAAAATTATGATAGTCTGTACATTTCACATTAACAATGTTTTCTTGTAAACAATTATTGGATTTACATTTATTGAGCATAGGCTGCATATGCAGCCTATGCTCAATAAATGTAAATCCATCAATTGATATTTCCAGACGATCCTATATTTGCGCTTACGAACATTTTAGTCGTACG
The DNA here is from genome assembly GCA_029237695.1 of Conchocele bisecta. NCBI lineage: Eukaryota > Metazoa > Mollusca > Bivalvia > Lucinida > Thyasiridae > Conchocele > Conchocele bisecta. The sequence continues at coordinate 28,967,175 of CM055270.1, read as the reverse complement.
AAGTTTAGTGAAACGGCCCCCAGTAGTACAAAAACGAACTTACGCTTAAACTTGTACAGTGGAGCCTCTCTAACCCGGTCAACAAGAAACATTTGTGATCATAATTTTGATGAGTTACTGGGACATTTATCTAAGGTGATAACGCCAGCTCGTGATCGCATAGCACACAACTATGGCCCGGAATAATCAAAAACCTGATTTACAGTGAAAGCTCGCTAAACCGGACACCCTGGGGACCTCCCAGGGTGTCCGGTTTAGCGAGCTTTCACTGTATCATTATTTCTTGGACAAGCCCTCATTGATTGACTTCGACTTTGTTCTCTTTGGAATACTTCTGCGGTGCTAAACTGTAAAACAATACTATCCACACTTTGGATAGTATTGTTGTGTAGCTTAGCACCACATACATATTACTAACGCTACTCATATCAATCATTGAGACCATCGTGTAGAGGTACTACGAAGAGGCATACGCAACTGTTAAGAATATTATTTTGTTAAATATGTTCATTTGAAAGTCGGAACCGTTTTCTGTATACGCCAGTTATAATTGTGATTTGTGCAATTTTGATGTCGATGGTTTTAAAACGTGAAACGAAGAACAATTATTTTGTACTTTAGAATTCTTGATCCATTTGATAGAAATATTGATTATTCAATTAAATACAAAAATACAAAAACTTCGCTGTGATCTAACATATTCTTGCATATCGCCGTGCTTACAGTAACAGTAGGTAATGTGCGCCAAGTGCATCCGCTAGTTAGGCCCGCTTCAACTTACATTTTCAGAACCATATTAATTTGTGTCGTCTGCTGAATATTTTTTTATTTTCCATTTTTCTGATCTAAAAACTTGGTTTGGAAGCACTTTAGAATCATTTCCAATGGAAATGATTCTAAATTGCTGCCAAACCATGTTTTTACTGAGAGAAAAGACAAAATATGAATTAACAGCAGACGACTATTTTCGGTTCCCGCATTCTAAGGGTTAAACACAAATGTGGCTGTGACTTGAGAGGTGGGTGTTATGTGAATGATGTGTGATCAGTGTAGCTACCGATCAAATAGCACACTCCTATTGCCTGTTGACGAGCTATATTGTGTGTTAGAATAATGACGGGTTCTCCATTGATGGAATGGCGAACAGTGCATATCCTGATCAGACTGATCTGGACATACAGTGGTAGTAAAATACATAACCCCCCATTTATCTAGTCATAGCCACAAATAACCCACTCACGTGTATAAAATCACTTACCAAAGTCGCCATCCTCGTACCTTTTGCAGCCTCGGGGTTATTCGGGGTTATTTCGAGAAAAGTTACATTTATGTAAGTTGTCTCAACATAAATCCGAAACGGCAACAGTTATGAGAACAACGTCGTCGTCGAGCGGTAGTTTTGATAGTTCCCTGTATACCCGCGCTCATCACAACAAGTTATCAAATAATTACTTGTTTCTTCAATCATGCGTCTTTGGCACATTTACTTACCGGAAGTGAATATCAGTACCATTGTTATCTCAACCGTTGAAGAGTTCGCAACGTTAGGTAAAAACATAAACGAAGTGAAAGCTTATGGAACATCGTACTGACCTATAGCTTCAGCAGTTGATGAGATATTTATGAAAAAGAAATAAATTTAAAAAATACCTAATTAGTAGTTGCTCCTGGTGTAAATTGCCCACCGTGTTGGAGGATTAATATTTTCCATTTTATGTTCGATTATGTCCCCGTCATGTAGTATTTTATGTCATGATGTCCTTTCATCCATTGCATTAGGGTGGCGTTATGTGTTTCGCCCCGAGGAATCGGAATGTGAAACGGGTTGATGTGCGTTGATATTAGCTCCATTTAATATAATGTGTTCAACTTGTGAGGCCAGCAAATGTGTTGTCTGTTTCATGAAAAAAAATACCGAGTCATTTCATCATCTTTTTGTGGGCCACCGCCATTGATTTTCTTACATAACGTAACACATTCAATAACTTGGCTATTCTCTGCTACTTTTCATTTTGCTAACGACGTTGTAGGGCCTATGTAGCAATACATAATGTGCACCCATACTGAGCTAGATCGGCAGTAAATAAAATATAGGTTTATTTAGTGTTAAGAAATATTCATTTCCTATGACCACCCTGGTCGTGTCCCAAACATTCTGCACTTAATCAACTAACAAACTTGTTCAGACGTTTTGCATGCGAACAGTGTTGGCGATATAAAAGCATATGAGACACGCCATGCGGTTTTGTACCTTCGGACATCTGCGTAATTTCATGAAATACGTTTACAAAACGTACAATATTTTCCGTAGATGGCGCCAAAAGTTGACCACATTTTCAAAGTACATGCCGAATTATCTTCCGCACGTACTCTGAAAATTGTGTCAGCTTTTGACTTTATTTATGAAAAATATTATAAATTTTTTAAACGTATTTAATGAAATTACGCTGATGTCCGAAGGTACAAAATCGCATGGCGTGTCTCATTTTTGGATAGTTTTACCAACTACACCGCGCATGAATAACTGTTGATTTTGTATGGCTAAACTTTTCAAAACCACGGTGGGGAAAATAGATCGCAGGCTCCTGTTTTCTTCATCCGGTGTGAATTACATCCTGCCCCCCCCCCCCCCCCCACCCACCCGGCTTACTGTAGCAATTTAGATGCGACGTAGCTCAGATACCCTTGATTATTATATGTGGCTGTGACTGGGGAAATAGGGCTTATGGTTTTTGCGACTATTGTAGATCCAGATCAGCCTGTGCATCCACACATTCTGATCAGCATCTGCACTGTTCTCCATTCCATCAATGAGGCTCCCATCATGAGTCTAGCAACCACTAATAAAATCCTTATCAGGCTATAGAAGCGTGCTATGAGATCAGGAGCTACACTGGTAACAAATGCCATAAAACACATTTCTCCAGTCATTGTCACATGAGATCAGGAGCTACACTGGTAACAAATGCCATAAAACACATTTCTCCAGTCATTGTCACATTTCGTACCACCTGCCGCAAATGCCATCGTAATGTATGTACCCGTTGATGACTTAAACCCCTTCTTACACTTGACAATGTCTGGAAAAGGACTAAATCCCTTTGTAGACCCCCTTCTTCCACTGATTCCTTCACTTCTCGGTGAACCTCGGCATGAAAATGGTTCCAATATTGTCTGTGATTATGTCAGATGGCATATATTATGTGCTTGTGATTGGGGAAATGGGGCTTATGACCATTGTGGGTAGTCTAGTATCTGGGGGCCGTGTTTCACTGTGTACGACTAAAATGTTCACAATTTCAAATTTATTATAGTCTGTAAATTCCACATTAACAATGATTTCTTATAAACAATTATTGGATTTACATTTATTGAGCATAGGCTGCATATGCAGCCTATGCTCAATAAATGTAAATCCATCAATTGAAATTAGCACTTACGAACCTTTTAGTCGTACGAAGTTTAGTGAAACGGGCCCCAGATGTGCTAGCATTCTCCTAATAACGTTTGCTCAACGGTTCCCAAACGATTACAATTAAAATTGACCTCGGAAAGCTGTTTAGGGAACATCGTTCATTGTGCAATTTATGGCAGCCATCTTGGAATACATTTTCCTAATTTCAGCACACTCCGTTGCATTGTACACGTAGTTCGTGGATCTTCATAACACATCAGCATATAATAACGCATTTATATTATATTTTCTCAAGTATAATGTATGTGTTATTTGTTTACTACCTGGTAATTCTTATGATTAATAGGTCCATCTTGAATTATGCAAAATACTGAAAGACCGACAATCTATATCGCGAAGTGGAGGTTGAATATATGTGTTTTTGTGCGTTTCAGATCATATTAGCCGAAATAGTTTATAAAAAGAAATACGACTCTGACGGGACTCGAACCCACAATCTTCGGCTCCGGAGGCCGACGCCTTATCCATTAGGCCACAGAGCCAATTTGTGTAAATCTACCCACCATATACGTACAGTTTGCATGTAATCGACACTACTATGATTGTTAACCTATTCTAGTTTTTTTTTCTCTATAGGAATGAATGGCCTTTTTGTTAAATTTATCGGGGTATAAACTTGGAAAAGTCGCGGGAATACTGGACGAAGGCCGGAAGGCCTCGTCCAGTATTCCCGCAACTTTTCCAAGTTTATATCCCCGATAAATGCAACAAAAATGCCATTCATTCCTTATAATTCCAGCATTTGAAATAAATTCATCAAGAAAATGTGTTTATTTTCCATTTTCTTAAGAATTATTTTAACTGCGCCTCACGGTTACGGAAAGTAGTTCGGCATGGGAGTTTACTGGGATATAAATTTCGGACAGAGACTTGCTACGGACCAATCAAATGTTAGGGTATTGTGTAAATATTCTTGTGCTGGAATTATATAGTATTAACAGTAATTTATTTTAAATACTGATTTTAACTATAATGACAAATGAGTGCGTGCACAGGGGACACGGATTTTTTTTTTATTAATTCGTTCCCACGAAATAACAATTCGTTCCCTCAATTTAACAATTAGTTCCCTCGAATTATCAATTCGTTCCCACGATATAACAATTCGTTCCCTCGAATTAACAATTCATTCCCACGAAATGACTATTCGTTCCCACGAAATGACAATTCGTTCCCTCAATTTCACAATTCGTTCCTCAAATTAACAATTCGCTCCCACGAAATGACAATTCGTTCCCAGAATTTCATAATTTGTTCCCTCGAATTAACAATTCGTTCCCTCAATTTCACAATTCGTTCCCTGTAATTAACAATTCGTTCCCTCGAATCGATTCATTCCCTCGAATTAACAATTCGTTCCCACGAAATGACAATTCGTTCCCTCAATTTCACAATTCGTTCCCTCAATTTAACAATTCGTTCCCTCGAATTAACAATTCGTTCCCACGATATAACAATTCGTTCCCATGAATTAACAATTCGTTCCCATTGTAACGAATTTTTATTTCGTGGGAACGAATTGTTAAATTGAGGGAACGAATTGTTATTTCGTGGGAACGAATTAAGAAAAAAATAATTCTACGTCCGCTGCGGGGCTCCGTACGAATTAGATTTGTGTACTCATACCTTAGTGACGTCCTTACTAGTTCAAAGTGGGTAGTTCAAGTTTGTTTTGTTTTAAACCAATACACACTCTGAGAATACAGGGTCAATCTGCAAATTTACAGTACCGAGAATGCCCTGTAATTAACAATTCGTTCCCTCGAATCGATTCATTCCCTCGAATTAACAATTCGTTCCCACGAAATGACAATTCGTTCCCTCAATTTCACAATTCGTTCCCTCAATTTAACAATTCGTTCCCTCGAATTAACAATTCGTTCCCACGATATAACAATTCGTTCCCATGAATTAACAATTCGTTCCCATTGTAACGAATTTTTATTTCGTGGGAACGAATTGTTAAATTGAGGGAACGAATTGTTATTTCGTGGGAACGAATTAAGAAAAAAATAATTCTACGTCCGCTGCGGGGCTCCGTACGAATTAGTATTTGTGTACTCATACCTTAGTGACGTCCTTACTAGTTCAAAGTGGGTAGTTCAAGTTTGTTTTGTTTTAAACCAATACACACTCTGAGAATACAGGGTCAATCTGCAAATTTACAGTACCGAGAATGCTGACTGACACATCATGCTTTTCTTGTATTCAATATAGGAATGAATGGCCTTTTTTGTGGAATTTATCGGGGTATAAACTTGGAAAAGTCGCGGGAATACTGGACGAAGGCCGGAAGGCCTCGTCCAGTATTCCCGCGACTTTTCCAAGTTTATATCCCCGATAAATTCAACAAAAAGGCCATTCATTCCGTATAATTCCAGCATTTGAAATAAATTCAGCAAGAAAATGTGTTTATTTTCCGTTTTCTTAAGAATTATTTTAACTGCGCCTCACGGTTACGGAAAGTAGTTCGGCGTCGGAGTTTACTGGGATATAAATGTTGGACAGAGACTTGCTACGGGCCAATCAAATGTTAGGGAATTGTGTAAATATGTTTGTGCTGGAATTATTAGGTATTAAGGGGAAACATTTATCTTTAATTAATAAAATAAGTTAATGAGTGTACATGTAATAAATAATTGTACTAGCCTGTTTTTGCTGGCAAATATGATTAATAAATATTTAGTGTCTAGCAGTAATACATCACAATTTATTACAACAAATAAAGTAACATTTATCACAATTTTAATAAGATTTACAAAGCATGTATACTACACGTATGTAAAATTGGAACTCTTATGATAAAGAAATAGGATAACTTTTGCACCGATTTCTACTAGTTTATGAAAATGAGCTGTGATATCACAGTAAGTTCATTTAAATAATGTAATTTACAATATGTTGTGTTCAATATTATTGTGAATACAAATGTAGTTTTTCTTTGAATTGTGTATTTCTGTATTCATGATCAATATATGAAATTAATTACTTAATTAACAGAATGCTAAGAATAAACGTAATATAAATAAAAAGCTGTTCCAGCATAAAGCCTACATATCTTGCGACAAGGTGTATGATCACGTGGTACTAACAACAACAACAAGTACTGAAACTTCCAGAATCCATCTGATTCAAAGTACGTATTCTTTTGTATTGTCCTTATTACGTAACGGATTTCGATGAAATATGGCGCATCAGACGCGTTCTGTTAAGCTGCATTTGGTGGTCTCTGTACTTTGGCCCAAACTTCTGTCGTTTTTGCGAAGAATCGAGAATCGATTTCCGTGTCGGTAGACACGGAAATCGATTCTTCGCAAAAACGACATAAGTCTGTGCCAAACTCACTGAACGACTAAATGCATCTCATGAAGACGCGTTTGCTGCTCAATATTTCATAAAAAAATCCGTTTCATATTAAGGAAAATATAAAATAATACTTTCAAGATTTCAACACTTTCGGCCACTGTTGTTTTTGTTATAACCACGTGATCATGCACCTTGAAATATGGAATATGTGCATGCGGTTTTCACCAGTCTTGTTCGACTACCAAGGACTACAATGCACATATTCAGCACAACTACATGCGAGAGACCTTTTAATAACACTAGGTAACTCGCTATGCGTTGACAGAATATATGCTGATTGATAACAAATAGTCGCATCCCGTATGATCATCACGAGATACGCATATCCGGTCAATATGGTCTCTGGCGTTCTATTGGTCGATTGGCGTAACATGACGTAATCGAATGATGTCAAGGTAAATGTCGAAAATCATGTTATGTTTGCTCATTCTCTAGAACAAAACGTTACCTAATATCATGCTAGTGTCTTTTGATATCAGTAGCCTATTTCAACAACATTGCAAAGTATACTTATCTAGCAAAGTATACTTTGAGGGAGAAATTTTCAATTTAAGGATAAATTTATTAATTTTTATTATACGGAATTTATTACATTATCACTGCCATTTTGGCTATGATAATGTAATAAATTCAGTATAATAATTCTGCATACTTTCAATCATCAAATATATGCAGTGGTTAGTTCTATATGAAACAATGCACTTTGGGAAAAAATAAACGATTACTCCCTCAAAGTATACTTTGCTATACAAGTATACTTTGCAATTTTTGTGAAATAGGCTACTGGTTATCAAGTATCATGTTTATCATATTCGGCTCGGCGAGCCTCGGAATTCCTACACGTTTCCTAGCCTCCCCTATGAAACATGATATAAAAATACGCTGGCCTGGTATTCTTAGTATACACTTCACTGATCAGGGCTGAACATTAACCCTTAGACCGATATCTTATTTTGTTTGTGGTCTGCTGTTTATTTTCTATTTTCAAACATGCTTTGACAGAACTTTAGAATAATTAACAAAATGCTTTGACAGCACTTCAGAATCATTTGCATTTTCCATTGGAAATGATTCTGAAGTGCTGTCAAACCATGTTTTTATTATTGAGTAATAAGGCAAGATATAAAAGCAACAGTAGACGACAATTGTTGTGAGTAGCGGTCTAAGGGTAAAGTTGAATACATAGCGCTCGTCAATTGAGGAGTCAAATTTGGAAAAGTCGCGGGAATACTGGACGAAGGCCGGAAGGCCTCGTCCAGTATTCCCGCGACTTTTCCCATACTATTTGTTATGGAGACCTACATTGGTTATAGTTCGGTAGTTCAAGTAATAAATTACTTAAAATGCGAATTAGACATATTTCCACAGTCTTATTTGTGAGCAGGTAACATTCTGAGCACTGACCAAATACACGTTAGTGGGTTTACATACAATGTCTTATATCTGTGATCATTTAACATTTTCACCGCTAAATAACTGGAATGGACTGTGATATGTTAATTTTTCAATCGAATCCAATCGTAGCAAAATGATTTCCAGACTAGTCCATTTATAGGGGGTTCTTTTTTTTCTAAAAGATTAAATTAGGTGTACTAGCAAAACGTGCAGATCCTGATGAGACGGCTCGTCACGAGCCTGTTCATCTGTATGTACTCTGTGTGCAAAGACCACCATAGAGATATGTAGTGCTGAAAGGGTTAACATGAATCGTATTAAACATGCCGATAGCCCCGTTTCTTATGACGTCAGTTAATATATATCACACTAAATCAACACAAATGTTATATTTCATGTTTAGCATACACACATTACCATCCATTGAAGCTGTACTTATCACCTAATATATGTTGTTAATTGCTCAATTACAATATCAAATATTAAACCTGCATTGATCACGGAGATTTTTTTCTGTGGCTGTGATATCAAAATCTACATAGTTATTACATTACTCTACCTCGAAATTTAATACTGCGTTCTTACACACTGGCAACGCAAGGTTCATACAATACATGCCGTATTCGCTATCATATTTATGTGTAATATTCCATTTGGAATTTTAGAATATCTATTTCTTTTTCAATTGTTATCTCATATTAGGTGAACATTGCGCGGGTGTCCAATCTAGTTTTTTAGTAAATGACAGGAGAAATTCTCTTTCCAGATAATGGAACTAAAACAGTGAGACTCTCTATATTTAGTGCCAGACTAACACTAGTGAAGAGATACAGTGGGGTCAGCGTGTAAGTGCACACACGAATGAACACGACAGGTTGGAAAACTGACCCCACTGTATTTCATGTATAAAAAAAAAAGTAAATATTTTTTCTGCATTTTTTCTCATTTCGCATCAAAAGTGTATGTTGTTACCATTCAGTTGAACCGTCTCGGCGAGACGGTTCAACTGAGTGGTAACAACATACACTTTGGGTGGGTAGCGAACCAACCTGTCGTGTTCGTTCGTGTGTGCATTTACACGCTGACCACACTGTACTATGTAAAACCGACCAAACTGTTCCCTGTTTGCATATAGTTGAGCGAAAGTACTCAAGTAGTACTGCAAGTAACTGATACATATAACGTTGTGTATAATATCTATGTGATATTGGAGCTTCCTATCCGTATTAATGAAGTTGTGTTTGCCTTTGATATCAGAAAGTGTGTTTTTTTTCGGGGAATCTAAACTTATTTTGAGATTGAACTTTTTTTTTTGGTGAAATTCAGTTTTATTCTTAATATTTATAAAGTATTATAGTAATGTGGACAACCGATAACATAAAGTAGAGTTTCATGTACAGTGGATCCTCTCTAAACCGGACACCAAGACACCACCTGTGATCTTATTTTTGATTGGTTTATTGGTCATTTTCTTCTGATGACACTGTCTGTTCGTGATCGCGTAGCACACAGCTATGGCTCAGAATGATCAAATGCCCGATTTACAGTGAAACCTCTCTAAGCCGGACACCCTGGGGACCTCCCAGGGTGTCCGGTTTAGAGAGGTTTCATTGTATATAATAATGGAATGTTTGTGTACAGTCAGTTATGGGAAATGTGGCAATGTATCGTGAAAACTGCATAGAACAAACGCCAGATTCTGAATTTTAATTCATTGTTATATGTCGACTTAAACATTTATTACAAATTCAAACAAGTGAAATATGTTCTTTATTTATTGCCGTGAAAGAGGATGGTGTTAAGTGTTATATATTGTAAAACTGAAATGGTGTAAATGTATATGTGTGCACGCGGCAATAAACACGTTTATTTTAATATCTTCTAAGTAAATTGCATTTTGTCTGAAAGGTGGGGCGTTAATCAACGTTTCGCCTTAGCAATAAAATTATTTGAAATTGAAAATGAATATAATTTGTGTAGAAATGCCAGATAATATATTATTAGTCTGCACTAATGTTGCTATTTTGTTCGCAGATTTAATAACGAGAATTGAAATTGCATACGAACAAATTTAGTAACCATACAACATTTAAGATAAGACAGCAGTTTGAAATGTATTATGGTATTTACTGAATACAATATATACTCGTATAATGTTACACTTTCATTATGTACACGTGCAATAAATAATACAATTTATAGCTACTGAAAACATGCTTTCAAACGTCTTGTATTCGCGTAATATTACAATTTTATTATATTTATGTATTCATAAAGCGAAACTCGAAAGTAAATTAAAATATAATGCAGAAAGTCTAGATTAGTTAGCAATAGACCACAACTTCCTTTTAATACTTTTAAATCTAGCGTGCCACACACACTGACTAACAAATAATATGTATGTAATAAATAAATAATACATTAGAAGCAGCTGGAGAAAATAAAATATGTTAACATTTGAACCAACAAATATATTTCATAGAAACATGAATGAGACATGCGAAATTGTTAATTACTCACATAACGACATGGACTAGATATAACAAAGCAAATGTATTCTTCGTTGCAAGTGACGTATAGACTTTCATAATTAATATACACACTATGACACGGAGCCATGCGCCGATTTACACTAAAATTATCTTGCAATAATGTTTATGCAAGCATGTATGTGCCGAATCGGCACATACATGCTCGCATAAAAATTATGGCAAGATAAGTCCAATGAGGCGAAAGGACCAGTAAAGTATCAAGATAAGAATTACTCGGTGAAAGTTTGTTTGGGTTTTTATGATTGTATCGTTGTATTATTGCCGTGTTATGTCGCGGAGACTATGCACCATTCCCACTATTGTAATTCATGTCAAATTTTAATAGCGCAAAGTCAAGTTTGAATTGCGTTGAATGCCTGACTTTTGTCATTTTTATTCCCCTTTAAACAACCACTTTACGCAAATATTTGTAAATGCGGTTGTAGTTTGACATGCCTGATTGCCCGACGGTGTGTAAAGTATGGTGTTTATTGTTCACTGCTGTGTCGTAATATGTTTGTTTACTTTTTGTAATGTTTCGTAACTAACATTATTAATGCAATGTTACTGTTTAAATGTATAAAATAACAACATTCACGCCTTCTATAGTCTGATACCAATATCACACACTCTCTAAGCAGTAAATGTAAATTTATTATGTGGCCAAATAATCTTTTGGTCATATAAAAACAATAAAATACCCCGCCGAAATTACCACGGCAGCATAAACGCAACGCTGCGTAAAGAATAAACGGTGGCAAACATTACGGTCACTAAATTCTTCCTAATTGCTCTTGCCTCACCGAATGTCGTTTTACGGCGATTTACGACAATAATTCATTTGTTTTACGACACTACGCAAGGTACTCACCGACAATCGACATCCAGGGATAGAAAGAAGGTGTTTCTCCTTCTGTGACGCCCGCGGCCATCCCGGGGCCACAGCCCGGGCTCACGGGCTCCGCCTTGTTGTTGTTATTCCCTTGTAAAACATCCATGTTTTCGCGAAATCTCAGATTCGCCGCCACGTTCATGTTTGGATAGAAAGAAGAACGAGTGCCGGGAAGCGACATACGTAAGTCATGGTTTCTCTGTTGTAAAGCCTCCATTCGGCACGCCTCGGCCTGGTAAGCCCCCATATAGTACCGCGAGGATCTGTAGTCCGTCCCTGAGGGACATATATCAGGGATGTTTAAAAAATGATCCATGTAACTTGCGTTCTCGGACGCATGAATTTCATGTTCGGGTCTCACAGCACTATTATGTCGCACCGGTAAATACGAGCTCATTTCCTTGACACCAAATTGTCGATTACACCTTTCAACACTGTTAATGGATAACGAAACCATCTATTTACGGAAAATATTAAAACAGTAGAAAACTATTGAGATCGCTCAAAGACTTGCAAGCAGTTCCTAAGATAAATGTGCACGTTTTCTCTACATCCAATCAGAGTCATCCGCTGTTTGACCTCTCGTAACCCCGCGACGCATGAACAACCAGAATCGATTCCTCCGCGAAAGAAAACAATCCGTATGTTGCGTAGTGACACAGTAAAGCTACAGGTTTTGTATACGTTATTCCGCGATAATGTAAACATGCGTGTGTTTCATCTACGTTTGCTGCTACTTATCTCCCAGCTTTGAAGCTCACAGGTTGGTAGGAAGCAGCGAATATCACTCGCGCTGTTTAAACGCTGGGTCGCAGACGACTTCCATAAATCGAAACATCAAAGCGATCGCTTGACACATACATTATTATTTACCGATTTCTCATATTGTGTACATTCAAATGTTTGTCTGGTAGCGATTTCGGGTTTATCTGTACATAATGAATGTTTATCAACATAATTTCGGCGATTGAGATAGTATTTAGCGTTTTTACTCGGCTCTCTCCGTTGCTGCATATCGCGTGATTTAATGCAGTGTTTAGTGGTTTTGCAACACCTCGGCTTTTCAGGTGACTTATTCTCATTGCGTGAGCTATTGATCGTCCGTGTGAAATCGGGCAATTCATTGTCAACGGTCGCCCGTCCAATGCGGGAAAAGATGAACATATATGTCGTCTGCTGCATTTATTGTTCCATTTATTTTCATAAGCATGGTTAACTTGACTAGTAGTTGACTAGAGTTTTATTTCAACAGTATAAAAGCATATTAGAATGGCATCCTATGCCATTCTAATATGCTTTAATGCTGTTGAAATGCTGTTTAGTATGATATGGGAGAAAACATTAACATGATTAAAATATGTGTTTGACATTCACGCTGACTAACGGCTAAATTTTGCATTTTAACAGTCTATATAGTAGAGAGAAATTGATTGTTACTTTAATATTTTTTATTTGCTGAAATTTATTGTACATGTATATAAAATTAAGATACGTGGAACAAATATATTGTTTTAATAATTTACATTTATATATTGTTTAAATTCATGAAATGTAGGGACTGATATGAAGTGCAATACTATTTTTGTTTTGGTTTTTAAACATATTCTCGACATTAATAAAATAAACCAGCACAATTAAACTGAATTAAGTCGCACGTAGTCTCTATTTAACACGCCTTGACATTTGGAATACGCATTTTGGCTCATGTTTATTTATTTCTATTGTTTTTTAGTCAATACATATATATTATGACCACCCATTTTAATTGTCTTAACCTCATCATAACAAATGCATATTTTTTTCTTAAATGGTGAATCCATAGAAACAAATAAACCACGGTTGTACTATCGGAATGCTTATTTTTTATTAGTTTTCAGATTGTCCGTGCTTATAAAAAATATTTAGGGCTCGGTACTTTTAAATTACATGACCAGGTTTTCAAAGTTTGTACTGAAATTCTCGCAATTTTAATTGGTTCATTCTCAATCAATCTAGTGCCTCTATTGCGAACGGACTGCACGTTCAGAATTGTATTATAATCTCCAATCCTGAACAATCCGAATTATCTAGGTGAAACATGAGTGTTGTTGACGTAATAGCATTTGGGATACACTTTTTAACTGGCGTGCATATTAAGTAGCCAATTATTAGAATCTTCCGATCGAGACGGACAAAATAAACCATCGTACCTGCACCTTTTAAAATAATAATACATTTGTACATGTATATCCAATTGAGGCACGCCATCGGATTTTGTATCTTCGGGCATCTGCGTAATTTCATGAAATATATTTACAAAAAAATACACTATTTCCCGTAAATGACGTCAAAGGTTGACACAAATTTCAGAGTACATGCGGAATTAAATTCCGCATGCACTCTGAAATTTGTGTCACCTTTTTTTGTTATTGATGTAAACTATTATAAATTTTGTAAACGTATCTCATAAAATTAAGCAGATACCCGAAGATACAAAATCCCATTGCAAGCCTAATTATTGTGTTCACTAAAAGAAAACTACCGATCGCGATTTTCCTTTCTTTATATACACAATATTCTAACTTGGCGCAGTTTGTATCAGCAGTTCACTTTAATTAGCGCAAACTCCCGCGAGCAACAGTATCACTTTCTTCATTTTTAAATTCATTACATAAATAAGTCCAGTGATATAACGATATTATGTTTACTATTAATTCCGGGTCGGTGGCGCGGCCATTATAACAGGTGTTGACTATAAGCTGGCATACTTTTCCTCCATGTCGGATATAACACTGACACATCTGGCAAGGCCCGACGTGGGACACCCAAATAAAAAATAATTTATTATTTTGAATACGTTTTCGGCGTGAAGTTTAAAAGAAAACAATGTTTTTTTCTGATATAACACTGACGCATTTGGCAAGGCCCGACGTGGGGTACCCAATAAAAAATCATTTATTATTTGGAATACATTTTCGGCGTAAAGCTTAAAAAAAAATCAAAAATTTCTGATATAACACTGACATTTGGCAAGGCCCGACGTCGGACAGTAAAAAATAATCCATTTTTGTGGGATAATAATAAATATATACACCATAGCCTAGGTTCATCTTGTCAAGATGTCAAGACGTTGCTGAACATCAATATTACGTCGTAATCAAGCAGTTTGATTGACTGTGCCTGAGGTGTATCACAGCTCAGGCTCAGCCAATCAAGCTGCTTACTTTCAAACACAATATTTAAGTACATATATTACCAATTATTTAGAATATGCATTCCAGCGTATTGTGATTGTTAAATATCGTGTTTTTATTTTTGTCTTATTTCTGGATGAAAGTATATGATGTGACCGCTCATTTGAACCGTCTCTTGAGTCATGAGTAACATATTTCCGTCCTTTTATTTAATTTGTTATACTCGTATATGTGGACAATTGCAAAATACGGTTGGTGACAATAGCGTTGCGAATTTAACGTTACTTTATACAGCTAGCCATTACATTTCACAAAATGTGACACTCAAGATAGCCATGGTTTGAAAAAATACCCTTGTGCGACCAGTGTAGATCCAGATCAGACTGTGCATACGCACAGTCTGATCAGGATCTGCACTGTTCGCGAATGTTGAGAGAAATCCAGGCTGCTGTCTTTTGAAATCCAGTAGTTCAGGAAAGGTTTCGAAACGACATGATATATGTCGAACAACACCTGAACAAAATAATATTAAATACACAAGCCTGCCTGGTAATATATCTGTCACATCATCTAATTTTAGTTTCCATATGAGCTGCTCAGAGCACCCATACCATGCCATTACACTGACGCCATGATTCAGTAACATCATGTAACCCTGTTCGACCAATCGTCATTTATTAATACATTGTTTTCATTTTATTTACCATCTGATAAACTTTATATTGTATTGTATACACAGGTCACTATCATAAATAATTTACTTACTTACATTCACTTAGGTGATACAAGTCAATTAGGTGAGATGGCTCGTTTCATAATTGGGTCTTGACGTATGACAGTATCGATACAAACTATAGAGTGATGTATTTTCAAACTAACCCTGGGAGTGTGTCAATTTTAAAAACATCCGAAGTGTAGTTCGCCGCCTGATTACATTTACTGGTGTTTTGAATATTGTACGCCGGCTTGCCTGTTTCTCAGTATTACAGATTTTGTGTATTTCAAATTTGCAACCACATAAAACACGTGACTGCTTCTGACGTTCAGTCATCCAGGTTATTGTGATTGTAATTTTATGTGATTTTTATACTCTGTCACCTCTGTACCTATCGTAAATAGAGGATTTCAGATGTGTCATGATTTACAGTGAAACCTCTCTACACCGGGCACCGAGTACATATTAGTTAGTCTAGTTTGATTCGTTTTCACTGACAATTATATCTGATTTTATTGTCTGTTCATGAGTGCAAAGAATGCAAACATGTATTGGAGGGAGACTCCAGAATTACAGTGAAACCTGTCTAAACCGGACACCCTGGGGAGTCCACCAGGATGTCCGATTTAGAGAGGTTCCACTGTAATATGTGGCTGTGACAGGAGAAATCTGACTCATGGACGTCGTGACAAGTGTAGATTCAGATAAGCCTGTGCATTCAGCATCCGCTCAGTCTGATCAAGATCTTTACTGATCGCCTACCACCACAGAAACACCGGTCATGCGATTCTAACAAGAAATATAGTTGTTTTCAGCCTACCGGATTCTGCTATTTGATCAGGAGCTAAACTGGTCTCAAATCACATGAGCCCCGTTTCGTCATCGCCCCATATTGCATTTATTACACAAGTTACAACAACCTCGATTACGATTTCATATTGTGTTTATCAAACTCTTTTACTGGTTGCATACGTAATGAGGCTATACCGAGTTTCTTATGAAATCAGGCAAATAGTTTAATAAATGCAATATTTAAATCGTCAGAAATGTTACATTATATTTATTGCATAAGCAAAGTATAATAAATTGAAGATGTAGTAGTCAGTGACTTCAGTTATATTCAGAAATAAAAAGAAATTGATAGTTGCATCATGATGTAATCGTTGTGTTGAGGTAAGTAAGTAAGTTGAGGTAAGCGAATGAAGCGTACTTTATACTTACCTCAACACAACGATTACATTACATTACAATTTGACGACCAACGTATGCCCTGGTCAGACTGCGTGGATTCGCAGGCTGATCAAGGGATACTCGGGTATCAAAAATCATAAGATCATTTTATAACAGGCGGCGTCACAAAGCGGGATCGTAGCTCGTTATTTCCCTTTGCAACTCTATTTATAGAGATCCGGTTTTATGCTGTATTTCAGCGGTTATTTCTTACAGAAAAACACAAACAAAATGAGTTTTGCGAACAGAGTAGACCCAGATCAGACTGCACATATGTGCAGTCTGATCTGAGTCTACACGGTTTGCAATAAAATGAATAAGTATGAAAATATAAATCTGGCAAATAATGCAGCCCCGGATCAGAATTACAGCTATATATGAACACTAGTTGATATCACTATAGCGACTCATTTTCATAACAAATCATGCTACAGTCGCTCCTTTTACAAACAATAAGGCCCTAAACTACACAAATTGGACCGGATTTCTATAAATAAATTCAACGGGAGATAACTAACTACGATCGCTCATTATACTATTATTAAACTTGCGTTTAACAACGTGTAACGTGGTTTAAAACGAAGCGTGTATGCGCTGAAGAAAGCTGCTTTTGTTGTTGTTGTCTTTTCTACTCTTATCTCTATGTACAATATGAACACTGTTTCATGTAGCATGTAAATCTGCACTATCAAAAGTATGCTATAACAGCCCATAAGCCTCTCGCAAAGACAGTCAACATGTCATGTATAAATATATCGCAACGTTTACAATATTGTTTATATCTATAATACAAATCTATTTCACCATACATAGTTTAGTGTCGCAGGTAACACATGTAATGACTGACGAACATCATATGCCACGCGACTGCGCAGAATGACCTGAGCATATTATGGTCGGTTTTGCCTCGCAACTACATGTATATACAGTCAGCCGGGTGTCCTTATATGCAGGTAGTACGATTGTCGTCTATCTAATATGTCTGCTATCTTTGTCACATGGACTTGTTGAAAATGTATTTTATAATACCTCATGGGCCATATGGCTTAAAAGTGTTTCGATAAAACATATATATCATGTATTGAAATTTAAAAAAACGTTATCACGTTGCCGATTGTTAGAATAATAGAGATTTCACTCTTTGAAGCGATACGTATAAGTCATTTCTAGACGTATCAATTAATATGAAATATGCATGTGTTCAATAAATCACAGAGTGCGCAATGCTCTCATTGCGTCACTATCAACACATACGCATAGTGGTATATATTTAGCACAAGCTCTGGAAATTGACACACAGAAAACACAGAAATGTGTTTATTAATATAGATGTGCTTCACTGTCATTCATCTTTGTTGGCAATTTCTGTTCAATATGCAGAACACACATGTGTATTTCAGTGTACATATGCCTGGATACAGTGGAACCTCTCTCACCCGGGTACACTGGTACACCAGTGTACCCGGGTGAGAGATGTTCCACTGTATACCTTTTGAAGTACCGTAGATATTAAAGGTACATGCCCACTTAAGCAGGCACAAACTTTTATTTATATCAGAGACATCATCTGAGACATTATCTGGCAAAATACCCATTAATTTACCATTACCCCACGTATTGAATGCCACTATTAAACATTTTATATCAGACGTAAATTTCCACGCTGATATCAGGGGCGATAACCGTGTTTCCTTAAAACGTTAAAGGACATTCATTATCTGTATTTATTTGTTGATGTGCATTGAT
Organism: Conchocele bisecta; assembly: GCA_029237695.1. NCBI lineage: Eukaryota > Metazoa > Mollusca > Bivalvia > Lucinida > Thyasiridae > Conchocele > Conchocele bisecta. The sequence continues at coordinate 28,948,652 of CM055270.1, read as the reverse complement.
CATACTTTGTAATCTGTCGAAAATATTTATTTTGTTCAGGTGACGCATTTAATTAGTATAAATAATTAAGAAATATCATGCCTCATTTGCATATGAAAATAGCCTGATACCACCGCGAGTCACTATCAGTAAAATAAGTATGACTAAATTATCTGTATAGTGGGCACTCGTATGTTATAGAACTGGTGGAATTGTGACACTATTATACACTTATTAAATTCATATGTTGTTCTTACTGAGTGGGAATGTACCTTTAATGTTGGTTACAGTAATGTCAAACGAATCTTCAAACAAAGTTAATGTTCTCGCACCTAGTGTTTGACTTACAGGGACCACCCACAGGCCGGGTACCATTTAATTCCTTACACGCTGCATGCATTTGATAAATGATTTGCAGAAGACATATTGCACATTGATGTCTGTGTATTATGTGATCAGTCGTCGATAATGGCCCTTTCATCTTTGAACAGATAAAACAACTTTTGTGAACATTATCATTTAGTTATATTGTGTTATATCCATCACTCATATTGACATACGGGCGTGTCTTTTAAAACTACTTATGTTCCGTTATAGACTCTTTCTGACGCATATGGCGGAAACGTGCATAACATGAAAAGTTGAAAACACATGTACATGTGCATTATGCATACGGTATAGCTTCGATAGTGTAACATGTGGTAACAACGGGTCTGTGGAAATAAGGACGCGAAATCAGTTATTTCCCTTTGCGAATATATTTATAGAACAGAACAGAACATAAATGTATTAGAAAATAGGTTACATGGTAACAACATGATTGAGATACGGTCCTTTGCTGTATTTCAGCGTTTATTTATTACTGAATAGCACAACATTTAGTTTTGCGAACAGAGTAGACCCAGATCAGACTGCACACCTGTGCAGTCTGACCTGAGTCTACACTGTTTGCAATAGCATTAATACGTGTGACAATGTGAATCTGGAAAAGAATGTAGTCCCAGATCAGATTCCGTAGATATGCACTATGATCTGGATCAACACTAGTCGAAATCTATATAATTGCTCCTTTTCACATCATATCATTCTAAATCCTCTCTTTTCCAAGTAATAAGGCCCCAAACTACACAACTTGGACCGGATTTCTATAAATAAATTCAACGGGAGATAACTAGCTACGATCCTTCATTACTATCCATTTTCTTGTCTCTATTAGTGAAACGGCATTTCAAAATATGCCACTTCCATGTGGCCTGGGGTGACTTTGTTTTTAATAAATTTATGTTTTATTCTTCACATCTCCTTGTACTGTTGGGTCTGTTTGTTTCATGCTGTCAACATTGACACTAATTGCTGAAAATAGCATCATATCGTACAAAAGAAAATAGGGAGAAATCATAATCTGTGACTAGAAGGGACAGTATGTACATGTCAGCAGGCACAATGATGTACACATAGTCTGATCAGGGATTGCATTGTTCCTTATCAGAAGCTACCCGTTTCGAATAGGTCATACGTCCGGTGTCTTTAATCAAACTCATATGAATGACCAGCCACGACAAAATGGGCTTACTGTGTTTGCCGAGAAGGCTATCATATATTTGTTGCACAAAATATATGGACAATGGTGAACTTTATTAGCTAAATACTCGTAGTAAATAAGTAAAATGTTCTCAGTTGTGTACCCTGCTGCATCAACCATGCGCTAGCTTCATTGAATGAGCCTGAGCTGTGCTGCAGCTCAGGCTCAAGCTCAAACAATCAAAGTGCTTGATTGCCAGTTTGCATTGCCAATAGAAACGTTGAATCTGGGCAAGATTTACGTTGGCGGTTGTGTATCACAAGATACATATACTGTTACAATATTTGTCGGCCTTCAGGGGCCTCAATTTTACACTTATTCTCGCTGCGATCGTGAATGTCTTTATCCTACCAAAACTTAGGTTTAGTCACACAGACGAATGACAAACGACTCGTTCTGTCCTGGATAGTGTAGCACGATTGTGGGGAATTACACAAGCCCGAGTCTGCCACCAGCATAGATCCAGATCAGCCTGCACGAACGTGCAGGCTGATCTGGGTATATGCTGTTGGCGACACCAGCAATGCAATGTATTGGGAGGATATTATATCAAATACTAATACGTACGAGTTGCGGTTTAGACGTGATACAGTGTGGTCGTTGAACTCGAATTGCGTTGACTGGGCCGGGCGATACAATCAAGTTGGACATTTTCTCAATGCGGTCTTCTCAATTATTGTTTTGAAAATTGACCCTTCAAGTTAGACGTAATTGAGAATGTTCAAATGCTCGTATTTTATGAGTTAAAGGACTGCTTCATTTCCAACCTGGTTGTTGGGCTGGATCAGGGAGGGTCCCTGGGACTGATTTATATACCAAGGTGGACCTGATCATTTAGGTGTATTGGATAGAATATTTGTGTAATCCATTCGCCCTGGCGGAGCGTTTTATTTATGTCATAATTGTAGTGTTTGTTACATATATATTTGTGTGGTCCAAAGGTCTAGCAATGCTGAAGATATTAATATTATATTTGTTGAATTTTAATAATGTTCTTATGCAATTTAGGCATTGGGAAAATAAAGCATATTGGAAAAGCGTTTTATATACACCATAATGATAGTGCTTGATACGATTTGGGTGGTCCAACATTCTAAGAATGTTGAAGATAAGAACATTACCTTTTATGCAATCTAGGCCATGGGGAAATATATTGGTTGAAATTAATGACGATCTCTGATGATCCCTGTCTATACTTACATTATCCAACATAATGAACACTTATTTATCAATGCAAATTACACGTTTTCAATGAATCTATATCGCGAGACAACATTTATGTTGTAATATAAATATCTTGTCCTCGCTAGAAATACGACAATATGACAGATTATAGGCAATGTGAAATAAAGACTGAACAAAACTGAACAAAATAAAACTTGAAAACAATCAAGATAATATGTCAATGTTGTAGCGGGCTGTTTTCTAGACAAAATGAGTCAGCATTTGTGTGAACATCATTCTGCATATAAATCGTAAATTTAAAATAAATTTGCATAATAAGCCATCGTGGCGGGCAATTCCTGTGGTTCGATAATATATAGCTGATCCTCGGTTTGGAACAAAAATAGTGATCATAAAATTACAAGAGTAAAACACAAAGCAAAACACGACTATGGAGCAAATTATCGTATAAGTCAAAATGCAAAGCTGCGATAAAAATGGCTTATAGGTCAAATGGCCAGTGTAGACTGCAGATCAGACTTCGCATGCGCTCACTCTGATCAGGGCCCACGCTGTCGGCTATGTCGATTAGTAAACATTAATGTCACATATAATGAACTGGTTAAATGGGGAGAAAAGCGATCTGCACCGTTGTATGTAACATTTATAAGCCGCATTTTTCAAAATTTACTACGCTCCTTTTTCAGTCCAGGGTTGCCTTATATTTCTCTAAGACCAGGGGGCCGTTTCATTAAACTTCGTACGACTAAAGTGTTCGTAAGTGCAAATTTAGGATACAGCAACAAGACAATATTTATATAATTGTTTATGTTATATTCATATATCACATCACTCTTTAATATGAAGCAATTATCATTGAAGCTGAGTGTATCTATCTATGACCTACTACCTTAAGGTTGAATGTGTTAAATACATGTACATTTAATCCCTAATCAGCAGCTACAATTGTGTAACATTAATTTGCCAGCATATACAGGACTGGGGACCGTTTCACTAAACTTCGTACGATTAAAATATTCATAAGTGCAGATTTAGAACAGTCTGTAAAGTTCAATTTATGGATTTACATTTATTGAGCATAGGCTGCACATGCAGCCTATGCTCAATAAAAGTAAATGCAATAATCGTTTACAAGAAAACATTGGTAATGTGATATTTGCAGACTATCATAATTTTGCACTTACGAACATTTTAGTCGTACGAAGTTTAGTGAAACGGGCCCCAGGACTGCACTGTTAAATGAGACATGTCATGTGATTCTGTACCTTCGGAAATCTGCGTAATTTCATTAAATAGGTTTACAAAAATCACAATAGTTTCCGTAAATAGCGTCGAAAGTAGACACAAATATATTCCGCATGTAAATGTTGTCAACTTTTGGCTTTATTTATGAAAAAAAATATTGTAAATTGTGTAAATGTAGTTAATGAAATTACATGTACGCAAATTTCCGAAGGTACAAAATCACATGGCGTGTCTCAAATTGCAATATGTCTGCAAAATGATCACTGAAGATCCACATCAAATGGATTGATGTATATTTGAACCCTTCTCAACCGGTCACGCAGGAAAACAGTAAGATTTAAAGCAGAAGGGGACAAAAGAGCCGGCTCAAAGGTATCAGCACACATATTGCAGTAACCCATGGCAATGCGACCTCTATGTGCTTAATTTATACTTTAATATGGCGTATTGCTATTTATCTCCATCTACAGTTGAACCTCTATAAACCGGACACCCTGTACATCGCTGTGTGTGATTTTGGTGAGTTTCTTGCCCCTTATCTCCAATGGTAATATGTGTTCGTGATCGCAAAGCATAAACGTGTGTCTTGTGGTGGTCATATGCCTGATTTACAGTGAACCTCTCTAAACCGGACACCCTGGGAGGTTCCCAGGGTGTCCGGTTTAGAGAGGTTCCACTGTATAACGTCTATATTCATGATCACAAAGCACACATATTTGTCTTGAGTGACTCATATGCATGACTGGTTTACAGTGGAGCCTCTCTAAATCGGACATAATGGATGCCACACGTGTAGGCTTCTTTAGTAAATTTTAATAGACTATTTCACAACACCGCCGGCCATTGTCAACGCGGTAGAGAAACAATGAGTCACACCGCCGTTTGTGTGGGCAATATCTTGAATATTAATCAAACTCATCTGCATAAATTAATCGCATGAGAAGTCGTCCTATCCAGAGGCCGTTATTATTTAATTTTCGTCCCCATAAACAAGCCAGCCTCTCAGTTTGGTCGCAATTATTCGGAGAACCTCACGCTTCCTTTATACAATAAAAGAAACATCCGAAAACTATAAACAAACGTTGCCGCTTAATTCTTCCTCTCATAAACTCGGGCCTCAGTATTTATAGTCCATATTTCAACTTTTATGAACATCCCTTTTGAAAAGCAGTCATAACAAAACGTTGCGAATTCCGGTTTGTTTCTATATAGAAAGAGCGTTTCGGTCAATTTAGGTCCCGCGGGTTACGATTTTACGGCCATAGAGCGCGGTATTCCGTTTCATTATGTTGTTTCAATAAAATAAAGACTAAAAGCGTAAAGGTAGTGTTTCTATAATCATGTGAAGGGTGAGACGGTTTATGTTCATTTTCAACCTAGGTCAGGCGGTTTGTGGGGTCATAAAATTCCCTCGCCTATAGATATAAAGGCTCGTACCGCCACCTGCTTTATTTTATACAACTCTAGAAACATGGAAACATCTTGCTCCGTGATGTTTGTTTACTTTCCAGGAATATATATATGTGCGTAACGACGCGTGTTTTACTAGGATCGTACTCGGAACCACGTGTGTGTACCGGATATACGATGTATATTTCTATACGTTGAACCGCTGTGTGGGGATTACTAGTAGTTTGTATCTTGCTACTGCGCATGTTTACACACATATGCGCGCCATTCAGTTCATTTCAGTACTTTGACAACGGCTTCGTGTTATTGATAGCTTTCCGTAATAGTTTAATATTTAATTGTGTGTACATGTACGCACAAGTTTCGATTTGAAAAATGGTAAATAATCTTATTTAACATCATCAGAAGTATATTATGTGATGACTATTTGAACCGTCTTGTTGATATTTTTCAAATCAGTGCTGACAACATAGAGAATAGTAGGTTAGTGCCGTGAATGGGATAACATATATGGCAAGGCTTAAGAAACGGGATGGGCGAGGCTCTGCCGAGCACATCCCGTTTCCGTGCCGCGTCAGATATTTTTCCCATTCACGGCACTAACCTACTATTCTATTTATCCCGCCAACACATACAATTATATGTTGTAATATAGTTTAAAATAATGAAATATTACAAAAACAGAAAATAAAATATTTCAACAAAATTACTATCGTGATCTGTTCATATAAACCATTTTGTAAAATAATAATAAGTGTTTTCCCAATTTCTACAAATAACTCAATTGTAAAATTAATATATGTATTGCTGAAAACTCGTTTCCACATGCATTGGACTTTTTCCCAAATTGACGAAAGAAAAACTGACATTGACAACTGACATTGTGTCTATCAATCAAAAAAGAATGTATTTTTTACCTGAAATATATTATCAAATAGTGAAATAAAATGACAAATGAATTGTAATGATCAGAAGTTAAATGACGAAGACTAAAGGGCATCGGTTGTGCAAAATTTGAAACAACAACAACAACGTTGCATTCCTAAATATTTTAATGTTTTCACTAGTCATTCTGTCGTTTGTGATAGAGCTAGCAATTTTCGGCAACGCATGTTTATTTGTAATAACTATACATGAACAATGAGCATTTTATTTTAGCAAGCCAGCAAATTAACTCGGACTTTTCACATTTCAGTTTATTTTGTTAAATATTGCGATATATCTTCGAGTATTGTTTTCTAATAATTTATAATATATTTTACTTGTTTCCGCAATGTCTGATTTACTGTTATTTCATGATGAATTTAACAAACATTAGCTAATTAAACATCGTACATAATTCTAATAGGAATTAATCAAGGTATTAAATTAATTAATCGATTACAACCTGCGTAAATATGATTTGCATTTCGCATACAACTCCATGAAGTCGTATATAGCTATATACGGCTTCGTGGGAAATTATGAATGTCAGGGCCACAACGGCAGTTGTAAGACTTGGCGGTTGTACGGCGGCCATGTTTGCGTGGTAAAACATCCGCGCGTGTTACGACTGTCTGAATTGATAGGCTGTCAACAGAAATGATTGTTTGAGGTCATATGAACAAAAGCAGTAGTTCCTTTGATTGGAATATCATCAAATCAACACCACAAAACTACTGTGTAAACATATGTCAACACGACTGAGAATTAATATTTTATTATGCGAGTTTGTGTGTGCAATTGTGGTGTTTCAAAATGTAATACCGTTCGTGGATAGTTGCGAACTTGCGTGAAAAGTGAACACACATTAGGATATGTAGAAAAATCACAACGGTATCTTTTTGATTCGGCAATAATAATAATAAAATAAAAACAACAAGAAGAATCAAAGCCAAAGAAGTATTAATCGGTCATGAAATGAGATTAAAGTAAAATAGTTAACTTTGTTCAAACAACGTAAGTTATTTATTCAGAAATTGTGGATGTTGTACGTTTGAAGATCATGCTACTATACGTTACTCAAAACTAATTTAGTTTTAGTTATCTTATTTATACAACTACATGTATTGATAAACAGTATCTGGTTGCTATGTAAGCACTAGTTGCACAGGTAGTAATTTATTTTAATAATATTTTCTTTAGCAGTTTCACAGGTTTCATATGTTTTCCTGTTTTATTATCTCCTTTTCATTATTGTAGTCCTAATTAAGTTCGTAGTTGTTATGTTTTTATTTGTTAATTGGCTTATTTCTTTCAATAGTAAAATGTATACACATTGTTTTAAAGTCACTTATTTTATTAAATTTTCGACCACATGGTCTTTATCAAAATAGTATGAAAATGTATTGGCAGTCCTATGTGACGTCCATAGTGTAGCAGTAAACCTGATAGAACTTGGAAAAGTCGCGGGAATACTGGACGAAGGCCGGAAGGCCTCGTCCAGTATTCCCGCGACTTTTCCGGTTTACTGCTACACTATGACGTCACATAGGACGTGTTCATACTATTTTGATAAAGACCATGTGGTCGAAAATTTAATAAAAGAGTGACTTTAAAACAATGTGTATTAAATGTGCTTCCCTTCGGACGTTATTGAAAATTAGTAAAATTTATAATTCAAAGTCATGCTACATGCAAACTATGCGTGGTTCATTATGGTGCAAGCCTGTTTACAAAAATTTATTCTATATATATTATTTAATAAATGTTACTATATAATGAATTTGGTTCCAAATTGCACGCATATATTATCTAATATACATATAACATTTATCATATTTTCGAGACTCAGACGAGTGCAATTTTCCACTTCATAAAATAAAGTACGCCGTGTAGGAAATCCGCGTGTTTTAGAAATGTAACAAATAAATTATATTATCTATATGCGTATCTCGAAAGGTTTCAAATTGTGTGTGCTATATACATTATATTTCGGCTTTGTATATGTTTTTTCCTTGACAAGTGGAGCCGTCGGGATATTTGTGGAGATTTATCGACGTCGGTCTGTTTCTGTGTGTTCTTCACGTTCAAATCTAACTTGAGTGGAAAACTGCGTATTTTATTTTTATAAAATGAATTAAGTGAAAATCTGCTTATTCTTCTGATAAAGTTATGAAATACTTTATTTATTATAAATTAAACATTTGAAATATATTCTCCCGTGTTACTTTTCATTCTATTTCATTGCTCACAAGTGTACGATTTATTAAGAGAAAACAAAACAGTAAATATTAAATATTTTAATTATTAACAATTTCACCATTAACCATTTGAACCCGATATCCCGCTATAGCGGTTTATGCAAAAAGTGCAGATCCAGACGATCATCGGAAATTTACGTTTCTGTTTTCAATTTATGACTAGATTTCTATATCCATATGCACGAAATGTATGAGTTTATAAAAACAGAAACACACAGAAAACACAACAATGAAATCGAAGGTATTTAGCTATTACTCAGAAAATGCTAAGATTTTATAAAAATATATTATAATCTAGTATGTATTCGCAAACAGTGCTGATCCTGATGAGACGGCTCGATACGTCTCATCTGGGTCTACACTGTTTTCAAAACATGGCATACTGGTAGGTCTATGCAATGTTGAAAATATTAATATTTGAACGCTTACATTCTATGTTTATTTTAGTATTCTCCACAAACAGCGACTGTCTATTTGCTAGAACCCTCCGTAAATTAACGTTGAATTCCGTAAATTAACGTTGCATTTTACTGCAAATTGCTGTTTTTATGATACGCTGTATCTGTTTACAATTAATTATACATGTTTGTGACTAAATAATACAATTATTGTGGCATTAAATATACCAGCTAAAGCATTTGTCTTGTTGTATTTTCCCGACCATTTAAACGGATAACTTAATACATTTAATCAAATTGTATTGATGACATTATGAAAATTATTTGCTAAAATATACCGAAATTGCTTAATCTCATTTGCTGAAAAAATATCGTATTCTCTGCGATTGAATTTGCGGAAAATTTCATTGACCGCTGTTTGCGTTTTGTGATTAATGGCCAAAGCGCCGTCAAACAGTATTGCAATAGTTCGGCGAATAACTTCCATTTACGAATAAGGATATTTATTTATAACCATATGTTACACAAGTATTTACAAAGTAAATATTGTATTTGTACGTATATCAGGAAAATGTGTTTATTATTATTGGCTATTAGTTACGTGGTGTTTATTTAGTCGGTTTGACACCGGTATGATGCGGTATAAATAGAGAATAGTAGGTTAGTGCCGTGAATGGGAAAAATATCTGGCAAGGCTCAAGAATTTCCTTATTTCTCATCAGAAGTATATGTTGTGACCACGGTTCAAATGAGTGGTCACAACATATACTTTGGTTCAGAAATAAGGAAAATAGATAGAGAATAGTAGGTTAGTGCCGTGAATGGGAAAAAAATATCTGGCAAGGCTCAGGAAACGGGATGGGCGAGGCTTTGCCGAGCACATCCCGTTTCTGTGCCGCGCCAGATATGTTTTCCCATTCACGGCACTAACATACTATTCTATTTATCCCGTCAACACCTACGAATTGCTGTAAAATGCAAAAATAGTATTGACTGGATATCAAAAATGTTTCACGGCACCGTGTTTCACGGCACATACGCACAGTGTTGACGGGATAAAGTCGGATTACAATATGTTTATTTTCACGGAACGTTGTTGTCGTCAGTTGAAAACGCATCTATTGCTGGATACATTAATTTCCTATTAATTTCCTTTCCGTACAACAATGTGCTTGGCCAGTCGTTTAATTTGACATCGAATTTAGCAATTCTTCACTCTGTTACCACTTGTGGTTGGGCGAACGTTTGTAAAAGCGATTTAATTGCGTGGGGTCCGACATTAAAGCTGGAAAATACATTGCGGAAATCAGGTGCGATATCTCACATAATAAATGGCATTTTTGGGCCCTATTTAGCATACTACAAACCCGGGGGCCGTTTCACTAAACATTTTAGTCGTACTAAGTTTAGTGAAACGTGCCCCCGATCACGCTCACCCAGGCCGCTTATTCCATCAGAAGCAAGTAGATATTTGTTTAGATGACCAGTAAAGTTCAGCCGCTGATTCGCCAACGTTCTTCCATTTCCAAAATGAGCACATACATTACCGCGAGGGTATGTGTTTGAAATTGCCACACATTTTTAAATTGTACACAAATAAACACATATTGGCGCTTTAATGTAGTATTTTACAGCACCCTTATCACACAAAAAAAAGAACATTTCAGTGTACAGTGTATTTCTTTGTGTCAGTCTATGACATTATATACATATTTGCTAACAATGTTGTTTTTGTTGTCTGTTGTTTGTTGATAAAGCTTCAACCTAAATAACCTGACCACAGTATTTATTTATTTATTTATTTATTTATTTATTTATTTATTTATTTATTTATTTATTTATTAATAAATAAATAAATAAATAAATAAATAAATAAATAAATAAATAAACATTTTATTATTTATTTATTTATCTATTTATCTATTTATCTATTTATCTATTTATCTATTTGTCTATTTATCTATTTATCTATTTATCTATCTTTTATTTATTTATTAATTTATTTAAATATTTTTTTTATTATTGAACGAATTTTGTTCATAAATACAAATCCAGCTGCATATAATTCCCGAACGAAAATCCATTCATACAATTAATTTGCGTTTACAATATATTTGCATCTAATATATGTTTTGTCTCAGACATTATAGATATTGGAACACTGACTTCATGAAACCACATCAAACGTACATTTGGCGAAAACTAAATAAAAGAGCAAGGCGTATTCAACAATTACACCCGCGTGTTGCTAGGTCACGTTCATCTACACATATTCATGTCGAACGAATTAACTCATCTGTTTTAACATGTAATTAAATTCGCCCTGTTTACAATGTATGTTGTATTTGTAGATGCACCGATATATCACTATGTGCTAAATGAAGCTTATCATGTTCTGAAGTGTGGTCTGTTTATTTATACCACGTGAGATTTCTGAAAATAAATACACACGTTGGTGAAAAAAAAACAACATATGTACAACTATATAGAAGTGCCGCTTGATACTTATGTACAATGTAGGCAATATTTGTAAATGTCCTTATTTCAAAATACTTGAACATAGTGCTTCAACTCAAGCAGCTTGATTGATTGAGCCTGAGTTGTGCAACAGCTCAGGCTCAATCAATCAAATTGCTTGATTGCGAGTTGGCATTGCCTATGCATGTAGATGCTTCGAAAAGTTGATCATATTGGCAATATTAAAGCGGGCGGTTGTGTACACGAACTCTGAGGGCCGTCTTTGTTCACTTGTCCTTTACGATATCCATAACTACATAATCACACGTTGACCTAAATTTCAACGTCAGGAATATGCATATTGTACGAATCACCGCCTGTGTTGTAAATACAGTGGGTATAATATTTTTATTTCTGTTTTAAAAAAAAAAGGGTTGTAACCCGAGAAAAGTTGAGTCAATTATTTCTCCCAGTTAGCGAATACACATAATTATTATACTGAATTTATTACATTATCACAGCCAAAATGGCTGTGATAATGTAATAAATTCAGTATAATTATTATACATGTACATAGTATGTGTATGCCCTGAAGAACGTACACCTAGTTACACTAGGCGTGTGTTAAAGGTACATGCCCACTCAGTAGGCACAAACTGTTCTTTATAGGAATTAAATAAAATAAGTGTATAACTGTGTCGCTATTCCACCAGTTCTAAAACTTACAAGTGCCCGATATACAGATATAATCATTTTACAATATATATTTGACTAATAGTGACTCGCGGTAGTATCAGGCTATTTTCATATGCAAATGAGGCTTGATATTTTTTAATTTATTTATACTAATTAAATGCGTCACCAGAAAAAAAATATGCTCGATAGATTATAAAGTATGATCATTGCACATTAAAAATAAATACAGATAATAAATAGTAATGTCCGTTAACATTTTAACGAAACACGGTTATCGCCCCTGAAACCAGTGTGGAAATGTACGTCTGATATAAAATGTATAATAATGCCAATCAATACGTGGGGTAATGGTGTATAGCGGGCACTAGTAATTTTAGAACTAGTGGAATAGTGACACAATTATACACTTAGTTAATTCCTATAAAGAACGTTTTGTGCCTACTGAGTGGGCATGTACCTTTAACAGTGTAGGGGAGAGGGGTTCTATAGTCCCCCTTAGCGTCAACTTTGATACGCAGGTGATCCGACAAGTAGTGAGTGCCATATTTATATTTGGCGAAATAACGCAATTTCTATTAAACATAAACACATATATTCATTCATGATAGTATTTCATGTGCTAGAACTTATTTCCAAATAGTTGTTAAGTTAAAAACCCCCGTTAGTAACGGGGGTTTGTAACTTAACAACTCTTTGGAAATAAGGCAACCATTGCATGTTTCCAAAGAGTTGTTAAGTTAGAAACCCCCGTTAGTAACGGGGGTTTCTAACTTAACAACTCTTTGGAAATAAGGCAATCATTGCATGTTCCCAAAGAGTTGTTAAGTTACAAACCCCCGTTGCTAGGCAACCATTACATATACGTCACACCTGAATGGACGCTCAGATATGCTTGGTCTTCTATACCGGACACTATTAGTCCATTCAACTTCTACTATGCTTACTGAAAGGTCACAGTCGACGGTTATGAAACCATTTTTACTATGTAATGAGACATACCACTGTCGTATGACGTCAATTATGACGTCACGACCTACCGTTATTGTGGCGTTAGGTTTTTGTGAAGACCTATTAGACGATGCATAGTAAAATGTTTCCAATATATTGCATGAGTCTGCATATACCAACATCATTGACCTTGTTATGCACTTGTTATTGGGCTATGCCAGGAAATGATAGTGCTGTCTGTTTTGTGTATAATGTATGGAGTTGAAAGTAACTCTGGAAACCGAATACTACTGTCTGTTTCACGAAACCTGCTCAAATTTTACGGCCATATAGGCATTTCAAAAACAATATTCTTTTCACTAATATTAAATTATATCACATTCAAGAATGAGCCTTCTTTATATTTTGTGAACTTTGGTCAAATATTGATTTTATTACGAAAAATTGATTTGTCTATGGGAATTTAACATGGGGGAAAATGAGGTGGAGGAGCTGTTGGTGGGGTAAACAAATAATAATTTGGAAATTGACTCAAAAACCTGGCCAAAAGTTAAATTTTGAAAATCTGTCCAGTATTTCTTAAATTCTAAAAAATTTCCCCATGTTAAATCCCCATCTATAGGCATCTTCAAACGAAAAATTTTGGAAACTGATTCTGAAACTAGATAGCTTGGAAATGATCTAACTAAGAAAACGAAAGTCAAATTTTGAAAATCGGTCCACTATTAATTTTTTTGAAATTAAAAAATGTCCCCATGTTAAATCCCCATATACATCTTCAATCTGTGAAGATGTCTATGGGTATTTGACATGGGGACATTTTTCTTTTCGCAATAAAATCAATATTTTCACGAAAGAAGGCTCATTCTAAAATTTTGCTTTAAGTTAATATTATAAAATTTGGGCAGGTTTCGTGAAAGAGACATTCTAATGCACCGAAAATAGAAAGCACGCATCTGATTGGTCAATGGGAATCACAGCCTATAAAATATGAAAAATCACAGCATATAAAATCTCCGTTTTACCAGTCTGTGTTTTACAACTTGACATATTTATGTAACCCTACGCGCCTTTGTAAACAATGGCCAACGGCGGGGTATGCAAATATTTCCAAATTAATTTCGGTACATTTTCGGTTCTCCATTCTGCCATATTCACCTGTACAACCCTAAGCGGAAAAGAGAATCTACCAACGACTGACAAACGTGACTTCAGTGTGGTGGCCCTTCAACAAATTCTCAAAAATATTACCCCACCCGCCCAAAATACAGAAGAATTTAGTAAAGTGCTCAAATGCAAACACAATATGCCAGTAGTACCAGCCTATAACTTTACGAATTCCAATGTGCACATACATGACTATACATAATAAACTGTATTGCAGATGGGTAATCACATGAATTAGGCGTAAATCCCGGGAAATCCTAGGCCTGTTGACACAAGTTGTTGACATTTCCTTTGTAAAAATCACACGAACCAATACAGAAATGTTGGCATTTCTTTAAATGAATGAAAGCAAATAACTGTTGCAACTACACATATAAAAGCAATACAATTGTTAAAATCAACATTACAGTTGAATAAATGTATTGATGTCTTAGAGAAAGTCCCGTTAATCTCAATTTGAAATGGCAATATTCTTCGGCGGAGTTACATTTCATTTGGTGTAAGGCGGTTATCGATGACGACAACAACCTGCTGACGTATTGAAAAATATCACTGTTCGTGATATGCTACGATGTTGCAGAAAGCGGGGAGCACACTAGGGACATTATAATGGGGATAACCATGCTTTGTTTTTCGATTTGGAGCGGTATGTGTGAGGTTTTATGGTCTGATAATCAGATTTACGGCTCCGCTAACGCGTCGCCGTAAAACTGATTCACAGACCATAAAACCTCCCACATACCGCTCCAAGTCGAAAAACAAAGCATGGTTATCCCCTAAGTAGTAGTTAATTCGCAACATCAACACACTATATTGTCATGATGGCATGGAAGTGATAAACACATCAACTACCGATTTACACCTTAAAGTTCAGATGTTAATGTGAGAACGTTTGATTTATGTTAGCAAATAATATCCGTGATGCACGATGGCATCATTTACTTGATGACGTCACAATGTCATTGCTACCGTCAGACATATGCACAATGTATTTCATAGCAATGGTATGAAAAATCGCCACCAATGTCGGTCAATTTTCCTAAAGAAATTAACTATGGTAACGATACTACATCTTGGATGACCCCCGTATCTCATTTCTGTAGTGGCCGATGTTATAATATCTATCAACACCTTTATATCTATCTAAACTTTTATTTATATTAAAACTGTTAGTACTAATCAAGCAGTGTGTCTATATATGTGTTATTAATGTTGATTCGCCCCAAGTGTTCATATGACACACTTATCACGTGAACACGTATTATGAAAATTACTTGAAATTAAATAACGGTGTAGTCGAATTTAAAGCCAACACATTATTCATAATTCCTGGTTCACGTTGCTTATGACAGAAATACTATATTTATCTAGGAAAACATAAAATAAAAGTACGTTCAATGTGCACGTATGCCCATGAAACATGTTCATATAACACGTACTATGTGCAACGTTGGTCAAAGTAACACACGTGTATTTCTGCGCATTGCAATATTGGTCCGACAGAACAACATGTTTATATGTATTTGTGCCCATACAATATTTAACCCCTTCATATGGCACCATAAATCACGTGTCGATGAAGCATCTGAAACACATGTACATTGTAACAGAATGCGCACTAATGCTACGGCACAGTATCCACCGCGGTCATTGCAACACATATGACCTGTTCATCGTTTCAATGAATCACATGTGTCGCCGTGACTGCAGAAATTGTGCTCACACGATATGTGACCAGTGTAGCTCCTTATTTAATAGCTTACTCATGTAGCCGAATAACTATCCATAGTAATCAATATATCGATGGTCTAGTAACATAAGGTCGTAACTGCTATGCTTTAGCATAGCAGCTACGACCTTATGTTACTAGACCATCGATATATTAACACTATACGTGTACCGTTCATATGGAATTGCTATCAATGAAGGAAGCATAACGTCACCAGAATACATCAATCGAGCCTAAAGTGAGATCATGATATCATGCGTCGAGCGGAACAATGTATGTGTCAGTATTGCACCAGTGGATTATATGTACGTAGTAGTTTGCGCAACTCCGCCAGGTGTTCATGAAACCTGCCGGTCCCAAGCCCGGAAAAAGGAGGAGGGCGCAATGTACAATTTGGAGGCAAGACGACGTTTCATTACATCAATACATCGACACTTGGTGTTTGGTGGCCATCTTGGATTTCCGCAAATCGTCTCTACATTATATAGTGTGAAAGACACAGTTTATCAACTATAGCCATTGTCATTATTTGGCGGCCATCTTGTTTTATGCTTACTGTGAAATATGTGGTTGCGACTGTGAAATATGTGACATGTATTAAGTAATTGCGAGCAATTGCCATACGTCTAATCTCTCCAGTCACAACCGACGATGAAGATGAACATTCCAATTGCAGTCACGACTGTTTAAGTTAGTAAATAGTGGACACTGATATAGTAAAGACGTAATGTATAGCAACTTACATGTTGTTATAAAAACACTTGTTTCGTGCTGATGACAATAGTGTATACAATCTGAATATGTTGTGTTAGTTGATACTCTGCGACGCACTCTGTTGCAATCTCAGCTGTCGTTGTATGTACAAACATTCGTCAGTTTCACATCTTGTAGCGTTTGATACATGCACAGAAAATAAAGGATATGACACACAAACTACAGTGACTGCAATCTGGTATAACATTTTCTAAGGACAACTGTTTACAATGTGCTATCAATTATATATTGACATAGTATGCAATACGTTCGATATATGTTTTCATATTTCGTAATTTCCAATATCTACGATAGTTGTAAATCGGGGCCCGGTTGCTAAACACCTCTGTTAGCTTAACGGAATGTTAAATCCTTAACAGTGTTAAGGATTTAACATTCCGTTAAGCCAACAGAGATTTGGAGCAACAAGATCCGGTATGTCAGCCAATCAATATATTTTATAATTGCTCGTATGACCATAAACGACAGCATTCATCTTGCGAACATTCGGCTAAATATAACAGATAGCACGTTGTAAGCAATTCTCATTGGAACATAAGCGTTTATCTGGTACATAACTATATATGCAGTATGTAGCATCGTTTGCTTGAAGTTGAAACGATTCCTTGATTTGGACAACATTGCTCATTCTCAGACAAACACATGGATAGCAGTTTTACAAACTTACAGTGTATGGTATTACACACCTGAACAACCGAACTCCAATGTGTTTACTTTGGGAAATATGTGGCATATGCAATGTGTGACCAGTCTAGCTCCTGATCATCTACATCTACATCTGGGGGCCGTTTCACTAAACTTCGTGCGACTAAAATGTTCATAAGTGCAAACTTATGATAGTCTGTAAATTTTACATTAACAATGTTTTCTTGTAAACAATTATTGGATTAACATTTATTGAGCATAGGCTGCGATTGCAGCCTATGCTCAATACATGTAAATCCATCAATTGAAATTGCAAGACGATCCTTAATTACACTTACGAATATCTTAGTGGTACGGAGTTTAGTGAAACGGGCCCCTGCTATGGACAAATACCGTTTGAGGATGCGCAGGCACATCTTGATCTAGTGATCGCAAATGCGATAAGCCCCGTTTCTCCAGTGAAAACCACAAATGTGACACGCCATGTGATTTTGTACCTTCGGACATCTGCGTAATTTCATTAAATACGTTTTCAAAATTTACAATATTTTTCATAAATAATGTCAAAATATTCCGCATGTATTCTGAAAATGTAGTCAACTTTTGACACCATTTACGGAAAATATTGGAAATTTTGTTAACGTATTTCATGACGTATTTCAGATATCCGAAGGCACACAATCACATGACGTGTCTCAACTTAGCTTGTTACGATTGGTGCTTGATGGGCGATGGCCGGTTCCTTGACTACGGCATATGTGATGTAGTTCTTGATTGCACTGCGCAGATACGCACGGTGCTTGATGGGCGATGGCCGGTTCCTTGACTACGGCATATGTGATGTAGTTCTTGATTGCACTGCACAGATTACGCACGGTCCTTGATGGGCGATGGGGGGGGACCGGTTCCTTGACTACGGCTATGTGATGTAGTTCTGATTGCACTGAGCAGATACGGCCGGTGCTTGATGAGCGATTGGCCGGTTATTGACTACGGCATATCGTGATGTTAGTTCCTTGGATCTTGCACCTTTGCACAGATACGGCACGGTCCTTGTTGGGCGATGGCCGGTTCCTTGACTACGGATATGTTGATTGTAGTTCTTGATTTGCACTGCACCAAAGTTAAACGCACGGGTGCCATTGATGGTGGGAGATGGCCGGGTTCCTTGACTACGGCATTTGTGATGTAGTTCTTGATTGCACTGCAGATACGCACGGTGCTTGATGGATTGTGGCATGGTCCGGTCCTGACTACGGCATATGATGGTGGATGGTAGTGATGTAGTTCTTGATTGCACTGCGCAGATACGCACGGTGCTTGATGGGCGATGGCCGGTTCCTGGACTACGGCATATGTGATGTAGTCCTTGATTGCACTGCGCAGATACGCACGTTGGTATTGAATTTCACAAGTCGCCCACACCACCTCCCACCACCCAATACATCGACAGACACGAGTATACATAATTATCACGTAACCTGCCCTGTATTGACCGAATACGTATACAGACTGATAATAAATTGTTGTATCAGGCATTGACCTGATACAAACATCCGGGAAATAGAGAAGTGAAAACTGACGTTCAATTGATCGGAAGACGTCACATGACGTTACCGATTATAGTGTAATGACGCAACGTAAACAAGTCCGCGTTCTGTCCATAGATAACGACGTAATTTGTGGTCATTTTCGAGCATAAGACGTTACCTGATATAGAGAATACCAGGCTACTGTATTTTGGTATCAAGTTTATCATGCTCGGATCGGAAACGGTAGGAATTCCTCGGAAAACCTCGGAATTCCTAGCGTTTCTTAGCCTTGCCTGATAAACACGAACATCCCAAAGTATACTTTTCTAGCAAAGTATACTTTGAGGGATTAATCATCATTTATTTTTCCTGAAATGCATGATTTCATAATGAACTAACGACTGCATATATTTGATAATTAAAAGTATGCATAATTATTATACTTAATTTATTACATTATCACAGCCAACATGGCTGTAATAATGTAATAAATTCAGTATAATGAAAATTAATAAATTTATCCTAAAATTGAAAATTTCTACCTCAAAGTATACTTTGCTAGGAAAGTATACTTTGCAATGTTGGTGAAATCGGCTACTGGTATTCTCTATGTATGTACTTGCACACACTGTATTCGCGGATTTGTGAAAGGTATATGGATTGTATTTGAAACTTACCCTTCCATTTGTCTTGGGAAAATGCATATGTAGTATTCAGAATATTCACCCGCTTCCAGTAAATATGCTTTGTCTGAAAATCTACACATGTATTTCGAACCGCCCGCGTATTGATTATTTTACCAGTGTGTGCTAGAATTATAGGGCAACTGGCATTCTCTTCCGTTTGATATATCTAACCCATTAACCAACAGCGAAGATGTCGGAATCTTAAAATTATAGAACGTTTGTGCGGTAAATGGGCAATAAAATAGTCCCCTACGGGGAAATATCAACAAAATGGATATAGCAATAATCTTAGCGTTTTGAGTTAATCAATTCTAAACCTTTTCCATTATTACGATAGTCCTTTGGATGCTAAATGTTGATTTGGGTAATGTAAATTGGGCGATTCAATATTAGATATGGAAAGCAATACGCGGAGAATGCTTTAGAAGAGTCCACGCTGTATTAACCCTTTCCCTGATAGAGACGACTTTTCACGCCTCTGCAGAAGATGTCTTTTGAAAATATTGTGGGAAAAGGAGAAATTGCTTGTAACAAGCAATTTCTCCTTTTCCCACAATGTTTTCTACTCTATCAGATAATTTAACCATCATTTGACCCAGCATTTGATTATTTTATTCAGATGTTTTGGGTTTGGAAGAGTCGAAATATCGCAAAACAGGGAAAGGGTTAATGTTGCACCCGGCTGGTAACAAGGTGCATGATCACGTGGTTATAACAACAACACAGTGGCTGAAAGTGTTGAAATCTTGCCCACTCAAAAATAAGTATTATTTGATATTTTCCTTAATATTAAACGGATTTTGATGAAATATGGCGCAGCAAACGCGTCTTCATCAGCTGCATTTGGTCGTCCAGAGATTTCGGCACAGACTTATGTCGTTTTTGCGAAGAATCGATTTCCGTGTCGCATAAACGACAGAAGTTTGGGCCAAAGTAGAGAGACCACCAAATGCAGCTTAACAAGACGCGTTAAAATCCGTTACGTAATAACGACAATATACAAGAATACGTACTTTGAATCGGATTGATTCTGGAAGTTTCAGTACTTGTTGTTGTTGTTAGTACCACGTAATCTTACACCTTGGGTAACTGACATCTGTAAATATATGGCTGTGCCTGGATAAATGAGGTGTATGGCACGTGTGACCAGGGTAGCTCCTCATTAAATATCACTCTCCTGTAGCCGGACAACGAGCTACATTGCTTGTTAGAAGCATGCCGTGTGTTTTAGTGCTGTGATGGCGAACAGTGCATATCCTGATCAGACTGTGCGGATGCACAGTCTGATCTAGATCTACACTGGTCGCAAAACCCATAAGCCCCATTTCTCCAGTTCAAGCCAGATATATGCGAATGAGAAATGGGGCTTATGGCATTTCTGGGCAGACTCGCTGATATGTTAGCACACTCTTATAGCTCAGTAAGGCGCTTTACTGAATACTATGGACACTCTCAGTGTAATAACACATTATTCAAGCAGCAAATTGCATATATTCCTGGGCCCGATTGTTCAAAACCTCTGTTAGCTTAACAGACTGTTAAATCCTTAGCAATGCTAAGGATTTAACTGTCTGTCAAGCTAACAGAAGCTTTGAGCAACCGGGCCCAGTTTAATAAATATGTAAATACGACATACAACATGTTCGGTTATCTGTACAGCTTCAATGCATGATTATTTTCTCATGCAATATTAAAATCAATATTTGTGTTGATTTGATACATTATTTATTCAACTGGATTATGGACATTATAAAAAAAACTCTCGCTATAACGTCGTTTCTTTTGAAATCAGTAAACTCGATTAATATACAATGTATATCATATTATATCATCAATCATGTATGCAGTCGGGTTTTTTATGCTGGTTACCCATTTGTATATATCAAAGTACTGAAAGTACTGCCGACAGAGCCTGCAATAAGGAACGGATTTATATCATTAACCTTGACCTACATTTTCTACTTAAATTATTAAGCCATTGTAACAATTGTGCGTGTTACATCATTTCCTAAGCCACTAGAATATCATTATTTGGCAACAGTTAACGAAAATATACTGCCTGGTTACTTGTATACGAGGGATGATCCAGAATTACGTAGACTTTTGGTATAACTCAAAGACGGAGAGGTAGAAAGAAACACAACTTTACCACAACAAGCTACCACCTTTATTGAATGCACATGCATAATTGTGAGTAATTGTGTCAATAGCTGTCGTTATACTGAGCATTTGTAGTAGGTATGTATAAGCAATGCGGGGCAGCGTCACGACGTCGCGCATAACGACGTTATAACTTGATGACGTTACAGTTTTTCAAAGTACTCGCCCTTGCTAGAAATGCACTTCTTGTGGCGCTCAATCCACTGTTGATAATTGTCCAGAGGCCACTGCTCGTCAAAGGTGGAAACAATATGCTGTGCTGCACATGATAGTTCTTGGAAGTCATCAAACTTCTGACCTTTCAGTGCCGACTTCACAACAGGAAAGACGCGGAAGTCCATCGGGGCTAGATCCGGTGAATAAGGAGCATGCTTCACAGTTTCGAAACCAAGTAAGCTGATCTCCAACTGGGTCGATGATGCAGTATGGCTTGGTGCGTTGTCCTGATGTAACAACACGCGATCAAGGTCCATCCCGGGTCTTTTCCTGCGCAGAGCTCTGACTAGGTCCCGACGTAGTGCCTTCGAATAGTACTCGGCATTCACGGTTGTGTGCGGTGGTACTGCATGCTGCAGAATCATGCCATGCCGGTCCATGAAGAATATGCACATCTGTTTTCCCACGGACATACAGACTCTGGCCTTCTTCGGCGGTGGCGATGCTTGGGGTTTCCAATGTTTTGATTGTTCTTTCGTCTCTGGATCAAAGAGAAATAGCCACGTCTCGTTTATCGTAATGATCCGATCGAGCATGTCATCGCCTTCCTTGCGATAGCGGTTCAAAAATTTCCGAGAGACATCAACTCTGTTTTTCTGAAGGTAACGCGGCGATCACGAATACTCTTGTGAATATATTCAGATGTTGTTTACATTCACCCATTCAAGAGATAACCTCGTCTCAGTGCTTTCAGTACTTTGATCTAATGTAGTAACCGCAGCAAACTGCCTTTGTTCTAATTTCAGACTACAGCCAGCTGCAAAACTGCTTTTAAAGTGTCATCCATATTAGAAAATCGTAGAAAATCGTAGAAAATATTCCGTAGTAGAAATACTACGTAACAGATTGAAAGAGTCCAATGATAATCGCCCTGACTAATTGGGGACCGATTTGTCGTTGTTCCGGAGATCCGTGACCGGTGAAAAGAATCCTTAAATGTCATTGTCTAATATCAGCGAATGTAGCGTTCTTCATTCCAATTATCGCTAATTATTAAATTTAAGTACTCATTTGTAACGATGAATATTAAATATAGCAGCTTCAGTGATTATGTTTTTCCAAAAACATGTACCGACTTTGGGAGAATTTGGATATGTAAGAATATATCAAATGGTGAAGTCGTTTTGCCTTGATTTGAGATCGTCCTATAACCAGAGCGAATGCATGAATACAGTGGTGTTTTAGAGAGGTTTCGTTGTAATATCGACAGATGAACACTCCAAGACATGCATGTGTACTTTACGATCATGAACATGCATTATAATCGGGGAAAGTGTCAACTAAATCCATAATAATTAAGCGTACTTACGTTTATTGGGTGTCTGGCTTAGCGATGTTCTACCGTACCGTATACACAGTGGCGTAGCCTGGGGCCCGTTTCGTAAGGGCAAATTTAGAATCGTCTGGAAGTTTAAATTGATGGATTTACATTTATTGAGCATAGGCTGCATATGCAGCCTATGCTCAATAAATATAAATCCAATAATTGTTTACAAGAAAACGTTGTTAATGTGATATTCACAGACTCATAATGTTGCACTTACGAACATTTTAGTCGTACGAAGTTTAGTGAAACGGCCCCCATCTTGCCGAAGAGGATTGTGAATTGGATTGGGATTTTGGATAACGTGCGGAAGCATCCTTCCACGGAAACAATATTGATTTCTACATGTTAGTGACTTTAGCTGTAATTTGCATGTATATAGAGTTTAGTAAACTAACATTTTGAAATACCGGATTTATTCCCGAGGCATCTGGAAATCCGATAACGAAACGAGTTCGGAGCACGAATTTCTTTGTCGGATTTACAGATGTCAAGGGAAATATATCCGGTATTTCAAAATAGTAGTGAACTATATTGTATATTACATGCTGTTCGAAAAAGGTGTAATTTGCTCTAGGACGTATGAATTGTTTCTTCGCCGGAAATGACATCAAAACGTGACGTCAATTGCGTCTCACAACTTCTGGGAGGAAATATTTCCTTCAAGGAAATAATTCGTCCAGATTCATGGTGAATCACTGGGTAGCATGTAATGTAGTGTAGTTATTTCCCTCAGAAAACGTATGTTCAGAAGTAAACTCACACACCTGACCGAATTATAGTTGCGGGCAGTAACTCTGCAAAACTCCCGTACTTTCCGGGCGATTTGCAGAGTTACTGCACGGATCTATAACGCCGGATGTCGGCACTCTTAGTGTGTACATGCCGTCGGCCATTAGTACCTCTGGTGGAGTATTCTTTTACATGTGCCCGTGACTGGAGAAATGTGGCTTATGCGATTTCTGACCAGTGTAGCTCCTGATCACACAGCACCATACTGTAACCTGTTATGATATATATTTCTTGCTAGAAGCATGATGAGTGTTTCATTTATGGAATGGTGAACAGTGCAAATCCTGACCAGACTGTGCGGCACAGTCTGATCTGATTTCTCCGCTTGTCGCAAAATCCATAAGGCCCGTTTCTCCAGTCACAGCCTAATATAGAAATGATGATTATGTCCCCATAGACACAGAAGAGCTTCGAATACATGTATGTAGTCTCAAAGGGAAGTTATTTGGCACAAATGTAAGTAAGTAAAAATAAATAATCGGGATGTTTTTCCGGAAAGAGGAGGGCGAAGTAATTGTAGAAATGCATGTACAGTATGGCGCTGCACTGGTACTCGATCATATTCAGACTTAACCCTTACAAGGCTGCATTAAATGTTGTCGTCTGCTGGAAATGTTTCATTTTCAATATTTCTCGACAAAACCCTGTTCTGACAGGGCATGAGAATCGTCTCCAGTGGAGACGATTCTCATGTGCTGTCAAAACCATCTTTTTTTGTCAAGAATTAAAGCAAAAATTAAAAACAGCAGACGGCAATTTCCGTATCCAGCGTAGGCAGGGTTAATGGGGACGTGTATTCCGATATACGCATAATTCCGCCTGTCACATACAGGTACATGAATACTCATCTGGTATTACTTGACCAGGCTATGTTACATTTTGCAACACTTGTACTGGCTTTTTCAGAGAACTAGTCTATAGAATAAACATGGTATAATATATTTAGTAAACCGAAACCCACTACTCCAACGTTTCGGTCGTCTTCGACCGAAACGTTGGAGTAGTGGATTTCGGTTCATTAAGTACCGTACGGCATGAAAAAAGCATGTCGTGTACCAATTTGCGGCGGCAATGCCTTACAACGAAACTTGCGATACTGCGTGTTATCACGTTTTGGAGCAATTTGGAACATACAACCCAACCCCCTGTCCAAGTACATTTTGCCGCAGGTTCAAAGGAATCGCGAGCACAGACACGGTGTGTAACCATGTGCAAGGAACGGACCAGCGGTTTCCCGGTCATACGCTCCAATTTAACCCCAATAAACCAGTTAGCCGCATACATGGTTAGTTACTTTAATTTACTGGCCATATAAAACTAATTTGAAAACATGCAGCACGACCTCTGGCTTAAACTTTTATACCCCTGGAGCCCAACAAATGCGCAGTTTAGACGCTAAACGTATGGTTTAGAGGCTAAATGTGTGGTTTAGAGGCTAAACCATGCACAACCTTTGCCATAATGGAGCTCGTGTCGTGTTGGTTGGATTGATATTGTGGACGATGCTGCATCACGTTAATTTACAGGCATTCTGTAAACGGTTGTACAATAGCACATAATTCTTACAGACATCAGAAAAAAATGATTTATTGGAGCAATCTGGTAAAAATTAAATGCGTCTAACCTGGGTAGTTGCGGGCAATAACTCGTACCCCGGGAGCTTTATAGAGTTACTGGCCGCAATATACCATAAATATCTGGTCTAAAGTTTATTTATTTTATTTGATAAACAGGGACGATCTGCATCTGCGCATGCACGGGGCTTGAACATTGAAGAGGTCAGTGGAAGAAGTGGGCTAACAACACGACGGAGTTGCTCCCATTATTCCACTGACCCATTCACTTGACAATATTGTCATGGTTCATGAATTATGTCAATTATTGCATTTATTTCGAAATCCGCATGAGAGACACACTGGAAAGCGATTAGAAAAGTAACACAGTGCAACCTCTCTACAACAGACACCCATGTGAAGACGCAAACATGACTATTGTAGAGAGATAGAGAATAGTAGGTTAGTGCCGTGAATGGGAAAAAATATCTGGCAAGGCTCAGGAAACGGGATGGGCGAGGCTCTGTCGAGCACATCCCGTTTCCGTGCCGCGCCAGATATGTTTTCCCATTCACGGCACTAACCTGCTATTCTATTTATCCCGTCAACACCTCAAATGGCTGTAAAATGCAAAAATTGTATTGACTGGATATCAAAAATGTTTCACGGCACCGTGTTTCACGGCACATACGCACTGTGTTGACGGGATAAATGGCTGTTGTAGGGAGGTTAATGCTGAATTAAATGGTTTGTTATCTGCTGTTTGTTTATTTTCTTAAATTATTCTCATCAAAAACATGCTTTGACAGAATTTTAGAATACTTTCCAATGGAAATGATTCTAAAGTGCTGTCAAATCATGTTTTTATTGAGAAAGAAGGCAAACTATAAAGCAACAGCAGACGACAATCTCGTGCTCAGCAGTCTAAGGGTTAAATATAGAGGACATCATCCATTTGGGATATAAACTAGCGGCTGTTACAGAGAGGGTGTTGTTGTAGAGAGGTGTCCGTTCGGGGAGGTTCGACTGTCCAATAAATAAAATAAATCCAGATGTCTTAAACCATTATATTATTTGATAGCAGCACCTAGCTAATGTATCTTTGACACTATTTTTAAGCATCCTTTGTTTGTTAATTTTGTCAATCCAGAGCAGGATCGGTTCAGATTCACCCATACTGAAAATAAAAAATTATCAAAGAACAGCCAACTTCATGGTAAATGGTTTTGTTATATAAGAAAATCCGATGATAGTGGCTCACATTCCTCTACTAACCTTATTATAGGAATGAATGGCCTTTTTGTGGAATTTATCGGGGTATAAACTTGGAAAAGCCACTTTCGCAATTGACGATAAAAATAAACAATTGGCGATAAAAAAATACAATTTTCGAAAAAAAAAAAAAAAAAATTTTTTTTTCGAAAATTGTAATTTTTTATCGCTAATTGTTTATTTTTATCCCAATGGTTACTATAGGAATGAATGGCCTTTTTGTGGAATTTATCGGGGTATGAACTTGGAAAAGTCGCGGAAATACTGGACGAAGGCCGAAAGGCCTTCGTCCAGTATTCCCGCGACTTTTCCAAGTTTATACCCCGATAAATTCTTCCACAAAAAGGCCATTCATTCCTTATAATTCCAGCATTTGAAATAAATTCATCAAGAAAATGTGTTTATATTCCGTTTTCTTAATAATTATTTTAACAGCGCCTGACGGTTACGGAAAGTAGTTCGGTATGGAGTTTACTGGGATATAGATTCTGGACAGAGACATGCTACGGACCAATCAAATGTTAGGGAATTGTGTAAATATTTTTATGCTGGAATTATATACATGTATTTGCCCCTGGGTGGTTGGTCGGGCGAACGCGATGGCATAAATTAACGGTAGGGGTTCCTCCTTATAGGAATCACGATTTGCCTGGTTTGGCCCTCCGGTACGTTTTTATATTTGGCTCTTTGGTTACTTGGTAGTTGCATTGGGTTATTGCCCATTATAAAAGCAGTTAGCTTATTACTGATCCTACGGGGCCACATGAATCTGGTGTAGCGAGGACCTGGAATCAGATCAGGATTATTCTGATTTCACGGCTGAATATATAGTTTTTTTATTGTAAATATTCAGTTCTGATTTTTGGATTTTCCCTCCATTTGTACAGGTAATATATATGATTTAGTACTAAACCCATTGACCAGGCCTTAAATGACCATATAAGTTGATATGCCGTTAAACCCCAACAAACAAACATACATAGTTGCCCCTTACCCACTGACCTGACATATACAAGGAGTTACATCAGCGATGCTGTGATATGGTTTTTGTCGCGTCTGCTTTAGCAGAAGGCGCGACTATAGTCGCCGCTTTTTCCGTAGTCGTCGTCGCCGTCCGCGTCGTCGTCCGCAATGTTGAACAATTTGTGCAAGCTTCGTAATCATGGTATAACTTTAATATTACTTGACGGATTTCTCCAATATTTGGACACTTGATACATGTGAGCATTTGGAACACGCTCATGTCACCATTAATATGACCTTGAATTGTTTTACCTTCACATAATTGCGGAAACACACAGCCATTTTTGTTGCGTCAACAACGTTTGTACAAGCTTTTTCATCATGGTATGACTTTAATATTACTTGACGGATTGCTTCAATATTTTTACACTTGATATACATTTGTTGTATGTGAGAATTTGGAACACACCCATGCCGCCTTTAACATGACATTGACCGTCTTGACAAGTTTCATCATCGTCATCTAACTGTAAATACTACTTGATGGTTTACTTCAATATTTGTATATTTGATATATTTGAGCATTTGTAACACACTCATGCCGCCATCAACGTGACTTTGACCTTTTTGACGTTCACATGTTTGTGGAAACATTACTTATTTCTGTAAAAAAGTTTCTTCAACCTTGTCATTGTTCGTGTTTTAAGCACGCACTCCTCTGACGGTTTTTGTGATGCTTACTTTAGTACATGCCCATGATCATGTTACGGTCAAATGCCTCGGCAGGCGCGACGCCGCTTCCGTAGCGAAATTCTTGTTATTAAATGAGTTTACTGATTTATTTGACGCCATATTTACAGTAGATTTTCTTTCGGATTTATGCGATACATAGCTCACCGAAGACTATGTCTGACGTGCTGTATGGTTGCAATAATAGTCATGTACAAAACCTGAAAACTTTCACGAACACTCATTTACCACGCTGTTGCTCTTAATTTACAATGACGGAGACCAATTCTTTGTCAAAACAATGTAGTTATGAAATTAAACCAAACTGTATAAGAAGGGGCCAGCAGTTTCGTTTCATAATATTAAAATCAATTTATCGTAGATGCATGTAAAGACTTGTCGACAAGCCGTACGGAATCCGCTCGATCATACATCATGAAACAGGAGCCCGTTTCACTAAACTTCGTACGACTAAAATGTTCGTAAGTGAAAAATTATAATAGTCTGTAAATTTCACATTAACAATGTGTTCTTGTAAACAATTATTGAATTTACATTTATTGAGGCATAGGCTGCATATGCAGCCTATGCTCAATAAATGTAAATCCATGAATTGAAATTTACAGACTATTCTAAATATGCACTTACGAACACTTTAGTCGTACGAAGTATAGTGAAACGGCCCCCTGGTCATCAGCATACGGTCGCTGATCTCGATTATCCACTGATTCGTTTTGAAGTACATAAACGAGCCTGCCTTTCGCAATCTTGGTGGTAGAACATGTAATACTCAGAAAAGTTTGATTACCCCCGGGCCCGGTGTTGAATCTGTTACATCAACACATCTTAAGATTAGAACCGTGGGGCGGAATGAAATGGGATTGCCAGCACGTATTAAATTTTCATTTCGAAGACAATTAGATTCCTGATGTCGTTAATGGCCATTCTGGTATCACCTCCAAACATATCTACTCTGACACTTTGACAGTTCAATGCTTAAGGAACATTGACATTTCCCGGAAGAAAAAAAAACAATTCCGTCCTTAATTGGATAGAATTACGCGCGAAATGTGGCTATATATAGTCAGTAACTTGAATGTCAATTGCGGGAAACTGGTTATTGTGAACGGGTGGTATAATTATATGAGGGATTTTGTAGAAAGGGAGAGCAGTGCGTTATCGGAACGTTTGAAATCGATTTGGAGTTGTCGTTCGGCGTTATCATGGTTGAGAACACGGATTGTGAGATATATTATATACATGTACACTCACGAACACGCGGATACCATTGTTGCTTAGCATCCAACATGCGGGATACACCCATCGTGAGCACGCACTCCGCGTGTACACACAGTGCATATTTGTGGAATGTTCCCAAACGAAACAAATGAAAACAAATGTAAAACGCAATGAAAACGATCGCTTTGTACAACGATATGCATACATGTATATATGTCGCTGGGTGGTGAAATGGGGTGTATGTTATACGGGTAATACTATATGGCCTGGTAATGATCTATATTGCTTATTACATGCCGGGTGTTTCATTCATGGTATGGCGAACAGTGCAGATCCTGATCAGCCTGTGCGGATGCACAGGCTGATCTGGATCTACACTGGTCGCAAAACACATACACCGAATTTGTCCAGTCACATTCACATATAGGATCGATGGGTGGTGAAGGAAGATGTATTGCCTTGCAACCTGTGTAGCCTCAAATCAGCATACATGTGCTTGGCAAAGTCTGATTAGGGTCTACCATGTTCGCCTTTAAATTGGAGAATCATTCCTGATTACATATGCAGCCTATGCTCAATACATGTAAATCCAATAATCGTTTACAAGAACACACAGCTAATGTGATATTTACAGACTATCGTAAATTTGCACTTACGAACATTTTAGTCGTACGAAGTTTAGTGAAACGAGCCCCTGATGGCTGCGGCGCTGTCCTATGTCATGGGAAGGACATCGACGACAATTCATCACGGGTAGGTGATGGTTGATTTGATTTGATGTATTGGTGTTCAACAGATAATGTCATTTAAAGCCGGGGTAACGGGTTCGATCCCGCATTTAACCTGCTGCATTGGGGAGAAAATCCATCCCAAACTCGGAACGGAATATTTACATTGAAAACAGATATATTCAACCCTGAAATAACTTGACCTGTAGCCGATTTCATCAAAATTGCAAAGTATACTTTTCTATCAAAGTGTACTTTGAGGGAGAAATTTTCAATTTTAGGATAAATATATTAATTTTTATTACACTAAGTTTATTACATTATCACAGCCATTTTGGCTGTGATAATGTAATAAATTCAGTATAATAATTATGCATATGTTTAATCATCAAAAATATGCAGTTGTTATAGTTCTATATGAAATAATGCAATTCGGGAAAAAGTAAATGATTACTCCATCAAAGTATACTTTGCTAGAAAAGTATACTTTGCAATGTTGGTGAAATCGGCTACTGGTGCCAGGTTCATACCACACCAAAGTCACTTGGCCCCTTCCCCTAAATGTAATATGGATTAGGAATACTCATATTACTCATATAAGGGTTATGATTAGATTCAACTGTCACATACACGAATGCCAAAGACGTATATATATGTACCCGAGGACCAAACCAGGTTTCCGGTTGAGATTAGGGTAAGGATGCATGTACCCGAGGGCCAAACCAGGTCTCCGGTTGGGATTTCGGTAAGGATGAATCCCGATCGTTACATTACTCATCACATGCTCCCAACGAACCACCATACAGGTAGTAATATGTAGTGACAACATTTACTTTCGCAGTGTAATAGTAGGTGTGTTAACTTCACAAAATAGGGTGTTGACTTCACTTTCTGATGCAAGGGTCCCCTTTGGTATGGAAGTTCCCTAAGACAATAGAAAACTTTTTATCCAAAGACACACGCTCTATCTCATTTTCAACTCCCGGTATCCATTGAAATCCAAGATGGCTGCGTGAATAGAGGTAAACTCTTAAAATTGGCATAATTGGTACCTGATTCATGCATGTTAATTGGGACACGAGTGTGTTCCAAAAGCTCACATGTATCAAGTTTCCACATATTGAAGCAATCCGTCAAGTAATTATTAAAGTTATATAGTGATGAAGAAACTTGTACAAACTTTTTGACATTTGTTGACGCAGACGACGGACGGAAAAGAGGCGACTATAGTTCTGCTAAAGCAGGCGCAACAAAAACTGCACATTTCCCATGTGTTATATGTTACCTTATAACCAGATAACCAGTATTTATTGAATTTTCAATACAGTCTGGTGATGGTCTATACTGTTCACAATTTGATCAGTGATTCATTTTGCATTCAGCAAACACTGAATGATGTCCTCCTGAACAACCACATGGTATATAGACGGGAGTGCACGTTGTAAGAGGGAGCACTGCATATTTCACACGCAGGTTGAAGTAACGGACCAATGTCTATAAATACATTAACTATATATGGAAGCGTCCTGGTGCCAATGCTAAAATAGTTGTTATCTCCTAATTAGGAGATACTATCTCCTAATTCCTAATTAGGGCTTACTATCTCATAATTATGACTTACTATCTCCTAATTAGGACTTACTAACTGTGTCAATTGATTTCTGTGCATGCCAGTACATGGGAATAGACACCAAAATCATGTTTCTAGCATGATCAGGTACCAAGTTAGGCCAATTTCAAGATTTGACCTCTATTCACGGCTGCCGTCTTGGATTTCCATGGATACCGGGAGTTGAAAATGAGATAGAGCGTGTGTCTTTGGATAAAAAGTTTTCTATTGTCCTAGGGAACTTCCATACCAAAGGGCAAGTTTGCATCAGAAAGTGAAGTAAAAAGTCAATTAACACACCTACTATAAGGGTTAACGTCTTCCTGGTACTGAGAACCCTAGGATGTGCCTGTTTACCCATCTGCTCAAATGCAAGAACGACAACTGCTTCATAGTTTCAAGCAAGTCATATTCAGAGTTGTCTCGCGTGCACCATGGAAGGACATATCGTATTGAGAAAACGAATTACTGAGAGTACTACCACCAGAGCCTGAATGTTATTGCTATACAATATATAGAGAATACCAGGCTGGTGTATTTTAATATCAAGTCTATCAGGCAAGGCTAGGAAACGCGTAGGAATTCCGAGGCTTGCCGAGGAATTCCTACCGTTTCCGAGCCGAGCCTGGTAAACTTGATATCAAAAGACAGTAGCCTGGTATTCTATTTACCAGGTGGCATTTTATGCTCGAAAATGACCACATGTGACGTTAACTTTATATATGGATATAACGCCGAATTGTTTACTTTGTGTCATTATACTGAAGTCGTTTAGTAACCAAGGTGGGGGATCACGTGGTTTCCGAACGGCATGACGTCATGTTTTTAGATGTGTTTACATTAGATTTCATTTAATATCTTGCTAATGGAATGACATATTTTTATGAAATATACCACAGCAAATGCTTTACATGTTGCACTTTATTGTATAGGCGGCTTTAATCTCATAATTATGTCGTTTTGACGAAGAATAGGTTAGCGTAAATGTAAATAAAAAGTAGAGCACGTGAATGTAAGAAATAAACGGTACTCGATTCTTTCTGAAATTTATAAGTTATTGTAAAGAACTTTCAGAGCACCCATAAAACACATATGCCATCGTATTTTGGTGCGCTACATATCATCAAAATCCGTCCGTTTGTTAGGAAGATTTTAATGAAAATCTACTGTAAAAATGACGTCACAGATTACGTCACGACGGAAAATCGGATTCTGAAACTACGTGATCATACACCTTGGTAAAGTCACATGATGTCATCCGACCAACGGAACGTCAGTTTCACTTCGTAGTAAACCGGAGGTTTGTATCGGATCAATGCCCGAGTCAACAATATGTTATCAGTCCGTACGTATTCGGTCAATACAGGGCAACTTACCCTGATAAAACAATAACTCTCAGCGGAAAAAGGAAAACATACTTTTAAAATATAACTGGAATCTTTCTCTGAATAGCATATACTGATGGATACACACGTTTTTTTAATATCTCACATACACCCCTCCCCCAAATGGAAACATGCAAGAGGAATACGTCACTGATAATGGCAAGAGCATATCTATCAAACAAGATGTATAAGCTGAGCCGCAAATAAAATAGTTATTATCTTTTCTGACATAAACAATAATTACGCCTTATGTTTCACCACTAGCATGATCAAACATAGCACTAGATAACACAACACTAAGTGACGACACATATTATATTATATATTTATTATAGGAATGAATGGCATTTTTGTGGAATTTATCGGGGTATAAACTTGGAAAAGTCGCGGGAATACTGGACGAAGGCCGGAAGGCCTCGTCCAGTATTCCCGCGACTTTTCCAAGTTTATATCCCCGATAAAATTCCTAAATTCCACAAAAAGGCCATTCATTCCTTATAATTCCAGCATTTGAAATAAATTCATCAAGAAAATGTGTTTATTTTCCGTTTTCTTAAGAATGATTTTAACTGCGCCTCACGGTTACGGAAATTAGTTCGGCGTGGGAGTTTACTGGGTTATAAATTTTGGACAGAGACTTGCTACGGGCCAATCAAATGTTAGGGAATTGTGTAAATATTTTTGTGCTGGAATTATGTACTGGTATCACATCCGGCATTTTTCAATTCGGTAACGATAACCCGAGTTACATGACATTTTATTAGATCATACAGTCTCAATTGTACGGAGCCCAGCAGAGGACATGGATTTTTTTATTAATTCTTTCCTACCAAATAACAATTCGTTCCCTCAATTTAACAATTCATTCCCTCGAATTATCAATTCGTTCCCACGATATAACAATTCGTTCCCTCGAATTAACAATTCGTTCCCACGAAATGACAATTGGTTCCCTCAATTTAATAATTTGTTCCCTCGAATTAACAATTTGTTCCCACGATATAACAATTCGTTCCCACGAATGAACAATTCGTTCCAGTGGGAAATATTGCACCAAATGTCATCAAAATCCGTTGCATAAAAAGGACAGAATAAAATAATACGTACTTTGAATCGGAGGGCTTCTGGAAGTTTCAGTACTTGTTGTTGTTGGTGTAACCACGTGATCATACACGTTGACACCGTATGGTTCCACCATTTCCTGACCACAGGCAGTTGGTTGTGGAGTACATTTTACTCGTGTTGAACACTTGCATGATCACTGCTGTACTCGTGCCATGTTTACGGCCGAGAATCGGCGGTGCCCTATGGGTTTCTCCCTGTCTGTCTCTCGCTACTGATCGTAGTTCGTACGTCCGTTCATCTGTCTATTTATTGTTAAACCACCTATAGTGCCCAAGTGCGTCGACAGACCACATTTTCTAGTACTTTCGCTTATGGTGTATTGGTACACCATTCGTGTCCTTTCGATGTCTTTCTCTCTATGATAAAAGTCATGAGATTTTGTACTTAAAAAGTTCTGCGATTTTTCATGAATGCTATTTAAGTAGACGAACTTTTCTTCCGCATTTGCTCTGAAAATATCGTAATGTACGGAAAATATAGTAAATTCTGTAAATAGTTTTCATGAAAAACCACATATCTTGTAAGGTACAATATCACATTGCTCGTCTCGCCCCATACGATTTTCTACAGTCGGAAATCTGCGTAATTTCATGAAATACGTTTACATCATTTACAATATTTTTCGTAAATTGCGTCAAGAGTCAAGAAATATTTCAGGGTACACTATATTCCGCATGTGCTCTGAATTTTTAGTCAACTTTTTACTTTATTTATGAAAAATATTTTCCATTTGGTAAACGTATTTAATGAAATTACGCAGATGTCCTAAGGTACAAACTCACATGGCTTGTACCATATGCAAGGTGTATGATCACGTTGTACTAACAACAACAACAAGTACTGAAACTTCCAGAATCCATCCGATTGAAAGTACGTATTCTTTTATATTGTCCTTATTACGTAACGGATGTTGATGAAATATGGCGCATCAAACGCGTCTTGTTACGCTGCATTTGGTGGTCTCTGTATTTTCGCCCAAACTTCTGTCGTTTTTGCGAAGAATCGATTTCCGTATCTCAGACACGGAAATCGATTCTTTGCAAAAATGACATAAGTCTATGCCAAACTCCCTGGGTCACCAAATGCATCTCATGAGGACGCGTTTGCTGCGCCATATTTCATCAAAATCCGTTGCATATTAAGGAAAATATAAAATAATACTTACTTTGGAGTGGGCGACGTTGTTGTTGTTGTAACCACGTGATCATGCACCTTGATATGGTGTCATGTTTATGTTGTACATCAAGTGCATGTATCCTGCCTGGTGTCCTGCTTCCGATGTCAACAAGTCCTAGCCACTAATGTCGGCAACCACGGTACACGCGACTCATATGTGGCCATGACTCGAGACATTGGGCATATGAGATGTGCGACCAGTGTAGCTCCTGGTCAAATATCAAACTCCCGTAGCCTGGTAACGATACATTGTGTACGATCAGACTGTGTGGATGATCTGGATCTACACAGGTCGCAAAACGCATACTCCCATATTTCTCCAGTCACAGCAGACTATGATACTTTTGCAATCAATGTACATGAACAACGAACTAAGAGCAGCGGCCCGTTTCACTCAGCTTCGTACGACTAAAATGTTTGTAAGTGTCAATTTAGGATCGCCTGCAAATTTTAATTGATGGATTTACATATATTGAGCATAGGCTGCATATGCAGCCTATGCTCAATAAATGTAAATCTAATAATCTTTTCATATATCATAATTTTGCAAGTTACGAACATTTTAGTCGTACGAAGATTAGTGAAACGGGCCCCCTAATCAGGGGGCCCGTTTCACTAAACTTCGTACGACTAAAATGTTCGTACGTGCAAATCTAGGATCGTCTGGCAATTTCAATTGATGGATTTACATTTATTGAGCATAGGCTGCAAATGCAGCCTATACTCAATAAATGTAAATCCAACAATTGTTTACAAGAAAACATCGCTAATGTGAAATTTACAGACTATCATAATTTTGTACTTACGAACATTTTAGTCGTACGAAGATTAGTGAAACGGGCCCCAGATGTCTACCGGGCAAATGGCCTTTGCCATAAATACTCTTATCAAATCATAGGCAGCCTAAACTACAAATAATAAAACAGCTATTTCCAACACGAATTCACATATATAAAGGAACACGAATGTGATATTGCATGATTCCTGACAGTCAACTACAAGCATTATAGTTCGCACCTTACTGCAACGGAGTAGCTATATCATTTATGTAAATGCGCATTTCATATAACAGCCCTCCGTGGACACTTGAACAGATACAAAATGTTGTATATGTAAATGATGATCACGGCCCATAAGTGTTATGTCCGGTATATATGTTCATGTATCCGGTGAATGACGTGTACATTGTTTCACCAGCTTCTTCTCATCAACATTGTTAGTGTGATAGCATTTGTATGTCTGGGATGTTATACCGTACACTATGACAGGTATGTGTGTTATCCCGTCAACACAGTGCGTATGTGCCGTGAAACACGGTGCCGTGAAACATTTTTGATATCCAGTCAATACAATTTTTCCATTTTACAGCCATTTGTAGGTGTTGACGGGATTAATAGAATTGTAGTTTAGTGCCGTGAATGGGAAAAAATATCTGGCGCGGCACGGAAACGGGATGTGCTCGGCAGAGCCTCGCACATCCCGTTTCCTGAGCCTTGCCAGATATTTTTTCCCATTCACGGCACTAACCTACTATTCTCTATTTCCTTTCCAGACGTGTGTACGCCTTGATCATACAGGCATGTCTCAATAAGCAAGAAACCCAGCAAATGTTTTTTGAAACAATATGTGTTACCCCCTCGCCGTTAGGAAAGAGGGGATATAACGTTAATCCACGTATGTTCGTTCGTATGTTAGTAACAACTTACATTTTTTCAATAACTTTTCAATGAATCGCTTCACCGATTTGTGTCGAGCCCGCTTGCGGAAAGCGAGACATAGTGATCACAATGACGTGCGGGTGTCCGTGCGTGCGTGCGTGCGTGCGTGCGTGCGTGCGTGCGTCCGTCCGAAATATGCGTTAAAGTTTTTAAATACCTTATATCTATGCAGTCCTAAGTCACATTGACTCGAAACTTCATATGATTATTAGTCATCATCCATATATTCATGCTGTATCCCACTCATGCGGCCCCTGTGCCCAAGGTCACGGACAAATGACTTAGAAGTTTGCGTTAAATGTGTGTCTAAATTTGCGTTAAACGTTTCACATACCTATTATCTCTGTAACCATAAGTCAGATTTGCTTGAGGTCAAGGTCAAGTTTTGCGTTAAAGTTTTCACATACCTACTATCTCAAAAAGTTTGCTCAAGTTTTGTCATCATGCTATGATTCCAGCACAAAAATATTTACACAATTCCCTAACATTTGATTGGTCCGTAGCAAGTCTCTGTCCAAACAAAAAGTTATATCCCAGTAAACTCCCATGCCGAACTACTTTCCGTAACCGTCAGGCGCAGTTAAAATAATTCTTAAGAAAACGGAAAATAAACACATTTTCTTGATGAATTTATTTCAAATGCTGGAATTATAAGGAATGAATGACCTTTTTGTTGAATTTATCGGGGATATAAACTTGGAAAAGTCGCGGGAATACTGGACGAGGCCTTCCGGCCTTCGTCCAGTATTCCCGCGACTTTTCCAAGTTTATACCCCGATAAATTCCACAAAAAGGCCATTCATTCCTATAATAACTTTAGTATTTCTTAGCGGATTACTTCAATATTTGGATACTTGATACATGTAATCATTCGGAACACCTGCATGCCGCCATTAATATGACATTGACCTTTTTTATATTCTCATGTTTGCGGAAACACTTAGCTATTTTTTGGCGCTAAACGATTTGGACAAGTTTCTTCATCATCGTATAACATTAATGTTACTCGATCGATTGCTTCAGTGTTTGGACATTTCATACAGGTAATCATTTGGAACACACTCATCATGTTGCCATTAATATAACCTTGACCTTTTTTAACTTGACATTTTTGCTGGAAATGTCAGAAGTGAAATGCAATTTTTTTTTTGGTATATATTTCACTTGCTCAATCATGTATATACGGAAAGAATTAATAAAACAATTCATGTCCCCTGTGAATCTCCATTAAATGGAGGAAATAAAGATCACACACAATATTTGGACACTTGATATATGTCAGCATTTGGAACACACTCATGCCCTTATTAACACGACCTTGACGTGTTTAAGCATGCCCTTCTTTGACGGATCATGTTACGGTCAAATGCCGCGGCAGCAATATTTAAGAAAAGTTTTAGATGAGATGGACATTTCTGGAATATTCCAAAAGCAACAAAATATATAAATGCTACTACATGTAATTACATTCAATGATCAGAGTTTCAGAATGTTGCATCAATTCGACAACAGTACATATACATGTACATATAGACACAATAAAGCGAAATATATGAACACGTATGAATACGTCGCAAAACAATAACAAGTATAGATGATGTGTAGCTACTGACCGTTCCAGGATGGTACCATTACCGTCTTTATTTATGTCTTGTCTACCTCTATGGTCTTACTTTCATAGAACGATAGTTAGTTGCTCATTTAGTAGTTTGGCCCGTCCATATGCAGTGATTCCGCTGGCGATCGCCACTTTCGCAATTGGCGATAAAAAATAAACAATTGGCGATATAAACAATTGGCGATAAAAAAATACAATTTTCGGGAAAAAAAATTTTGTTTTATTTTTGGATTTCTTTTTCGAAAATTGTAATTTTTTATCACCAATCGTTTTATTTTTTTTGGAAGTGGCGATTTTTTTATTTTCCCCAACGGAATCCCTGCATATGTAACTACTACTTTATCTGGGTCAGTCTGTCTATTTATGTATACTGTTTTCTTTCCGATTGTCAAATAATGCTTCCCACTTTAAACCTTTTACCGATGAAGATACACATTTTTGTGACTAAAAACTTTAGATATATTTTTTTTCTGCACAAACGTATATGAGACGGTTCAAATGAGTGGTAACAACATATAATTGCATTGAGAAATGAAGAAAATAGAAACAAAATGTTTGTCAATTTAGATACATGTGAATATGTATCACGTATAACATGAGTTGATGTACACGCCGAACTTAATATATATGTTACTATTTACTGCTTAACTCAGTAAAAATGTTTTAACCCTTTCAAACCTAAGTAACTGGAATCAACTGTGATATGTTAATTTCCCGACCAATCCAGTCGTCAATCACTAATTTTCCGACTGGTCCATTTATGAAAAGGGGGTGTTTATTGTTCTAAAAAATGAAAATTACTTACAAACAGTGCGGATCCTGATGAGACGCCTCGGTACGAGCCGGTTCATCTGGCTCTGCACTGTTTGCAAACCCCGATATAGCGGGCTGTCGGTTTCAAAGGGTGAAACCGGAGTGAAGCAATAAATAATGGTGTATTGCATTTCTCTATTTGGAAAATCAGTGAACGCAATTAATATTTATGTATTTCGTGTCAGATCCGCATGCCCATTCGCCGACGAACTTCCGACTTTTCTGTGTGCTATGTCTGTTTCCCGCCGTCGTCAGTTCATCGTCGGCCGTCAACTACGATTACTTGGAATGCACGTACAACAGCTACACTGCCGCCTGCATCGGGACCAATGTCATCGGACTGTACAAGAATAGACACGGTCTAACTGGTACGAATACATGCATCTTTCCTACATCCAGACTTACTGACGACGATACAGTGGGGTCATCGTGTAAGTGCACACACGAACGAACACGACAGGTTGGTTCCAACCTGTCGTGTTCGTTCGTGTGTGCACTTACACGCTGACCCCACTGTAGCTTCCTTGAAGTGGGCGTTTGGTTGGGACCATCACGGTGGGATTCATCCTTACCGGATTCCCGAATATCCCTTGTTTGACCCTCATGTACATATTTTGCTTGCTGGTACGTGAGAGTTAAATCCGGTTATACACCCATAAAATGAATAATACAATTATTACTAATCATATTACTTTTATGGGAAGAGTCCAAGCGATGTTGGTGTGGTATGGAACTGGCATCAGGCTAGGTTATTCTAATAGTGCTGAATGTATATTTTTTCCATTTAAATATTGTGTTCTGATTTTGAGATCCCCTCCCCCTTCAGCATGCTAAATCGGGATCAAATCCGTTGGCCTGGCATTAAATGACCTAAACTGTTGATAGACTGTTAAACACCAATAAATGAAATCAATTCAGCAAAATAAATATTCCAGCATTTTGAAATAATGAAACTGACAAATATTGGCAAGATTAGCGCATAGAAATACTGGACATCCAGAAAACTTCCGTTTGTAAACATACACGGTATTATACAGCCCTATAATCTCCGAGCTTGTGCTGTTCATAGAGATTCCATTGTACAAATACAATATGTAAGAAACCTTCAGTGTGTTTAGTTGGATCGGTAAAATATACTCTGTATTAGACACCCCGAGAATTTCCCACGTTCGACTGTTCAGTAGCCGATTTCATCAAAATTACAAAGTATACTTATCTAGCAAAGTATACTTTCAGGGATTAATCATTTATTTTTCCCGAAATGCATTATTTCATATATAACTAACGACTGCATATATTTGATTATTAAAAGTATGCAGAATTATTATACTGAATGTATTACATTATCACAGCCAAAATTCAGTACATACAAATTAATAAATTTATCCTTAAATTGAAAATTTCTCCCTCATAGTATACTTTGCTAGATAAGTATACTTTGCAATGTTGGTGAAATATGCTACAGAGAGATTCTACTGTACAAATCAATATGCAAATGTGCTGCTTGATACTACGTCATAACGTGTGCAATGACATGAATATCATTCTATCGGATGTATATATATTAAACCAAATTTTATATTCGCCCTAATTTCTACAAAAATAAAGCAAATAGCTTGGACTTTTCACAATCAGTTAACAAAAAAATACTGGTTTACTCGAGTACGTAATAATAAAATCACATGAGGGTACCGAAACATTATGTGAAATATCGCAACGTACGCAAGTCCGTGTTCTTTACAACGAACATACATGCTACAGTTGACCATCGGATGGCATAAAAAGATAAACACAATACGTGGCTAGTGTCTTTTGAAGTCAAATCGACCAGACACGGCTCGGAAAAGGCAAGCCTCGAAATTCCTAGGCATTTCATAGCCTTGTCTGATCAACAGGATGTTAAAGTCAATGTTCACTGAATGCATGTCAATGTTCAATGAATGCATGTGCCTGCCATTTACTGTATATATCGAGAATACCAGGCTAGTGTCTTTTGATATCAATTGTATCAGGCAAGGCTATGAAACGCGTAGGAATTCCGAGGCTTGCCGAGGAATTCCTACCGTTTCGAGCCAAGCCTGATACATTTGATATCAAAAGACAGTAGTCTCGTACTCTATTTAACAGGTAACGTTTTATGCTAAAAAATGACCACACACGACGTCGTTATATATGAACAGAACGCGGACTTGTTTACGCTGTGTCATTACAGTGACTTCATTCGGTAACGTCACATGATGTCATCCAATCAATGGCACGTATGTTTCACTTTGTTGTAACCCGGATGTTTGTATCAGGTCAATGTCTGATACAACAATGTGTTATCAGTCGGAACTTATTCGGTTAATACAGGGCTTGTTACATGATAAACAGTTTTAAGAAAAGCATGCACAGTGCACACGTTCATTTGATAAACTTAAAGGTACATACCCACTCAGTAGCCACAACATGTTCTTTGTGGGAATTGAATAAGTGTATAATTGTGTCACTATTCCACCAGTTCTAAAAATTACGAGTGCCCGCTATACAGATATAATTATTTAGTAATATTTATTTTACTGATACTGACGCGCGGTGATATCAGACTATTTTCATATGCAAATGAGGCATGCTATTTTTTAATTATTTATACTAATTAAATGCGTCACCTAAACAATAATATTTTCGACAGTTTATAAAGTATGATCATTGTACATCAAAAAATAAATGTAGAGAATAAATAGTAATGTCGGTTAGTATTTTAATGAAACACGGTTATCGCCCCTGATATCAGTGTGCAAATTTACATCTGATATAAAATGTATAATAATGCCAATTATTACGTGTGGTAATGGTGAATTAATATTTATTTTGCAAGAACATGTTGTGCCTATTGAGTGGGCATGTACCTTTAAAGTATGTATTTATATTCCAGAATTCCCCATAGACGACATTAAAAACATAGGCTACAGCTGTGTGAAGCTGAACAAAAATAACATCATCAGATTCCCTGAGAGCACAAAATACCTAGCGTCCATCATATCGTTGGATGTTTCCTACAACCAAATTTCAACGCTACCCGACGACCTGGAGCTGATGTCCGAACTGGAAATACTTGATATATCTAACAATCGGGTCAGCACCTTGTCCGCTCAGACGCGATACCCCGAGTCACTTCGTGGTCTTCTACTGTCTGGTAACGGACTGAAAACAATACCAGCTGGCATACGTATCCCAGGTCTGTTTGTTCTCGACTTGTCGCAGAATTT
Organism: Conchocele bisecta; assembly: GCA_029237695.1. NCBI lineage: Eukaryota > Metazoa > Mollusca > Bivalvia > Lucinida > Thyasiridae > Conchocele > Conchocele bisecta. The sequence continues at coordinate 28,905,369 of CM055270.1, read as the reverse complement.
ACTTCCTGAAATAACCACCGAATTCTGCGTATCCAATCAACTCATCCGAGTCGATTTCACACAAAATCCGCTGAAACATGACATGAGTCACTACATACCCACTATCGACAGCTGTCGTAATGCCAACGAAATACCATTCTGTGTGTTCACGGACCAGGAAGATATCAGCTGCAATTGCTACAGCTTGGCGCCGCTACTCGCCAAGAAGCAATCTTTCTGTATGGGTACCCGATACAGGGGAAGGGAGATGAAATGTGACGCAGTACACAGCGAAGTCAAGTACCAGACTGAAACTATATTTGATATTAATTCGACATCCATCAAATCGGAATGCAGTTATGCCCTCAAATCTGACGTGACAAATGTACAAGGTGGATCCCCCAACACCCTTCCCGATGTGTTGCTCGTATTGGTATGCTTGATTTTGCTTTGGTAAACACAATGCAAGACAAAGCCATGGAATTGCAGCATAACCAGGTGCTTATTGTGTGAATGTGGAACAACGAGACACGCTATGATAGTTTGTACCTAAGTAGATGTGCTATTTTTCATGAAAAATATTTTTTTTTAAAAATACGATGTTGTCAATAAATGACGTCGACAGTTAACGAAATATTAAGCGAAAGTAATGCGGATTTCTATTCATTTTCTATGGAAAAAAAACACAACTTTCAACGTCATTTATAGAAGTTATCACAGTTTCTGTAGATATTTGTGAGGAAAAATCGAACATCTTCTTCAAGTACAAAATCAAATGACTGGTTTCATAGTTGCACACAAACAGATCTCATAATTCCACACAATCACATGACTTGTCTCCTGCGTGACCTGTGGGCCGTTTCACTAACCTGCGTACGACTAAAATGTACAAACTTATGATAGTGTGTAAATTTCACATTAACACTGTGTCACATAAACAATTATTGGATTTACATGTATTGAGCATAGGCTGCATGTGCAGCCTATGCTCAATAAATGTAAATCCATAAATTGAACTTTACAGACTGTTCTAAATCTGCACTTATGAATATTTTAGTCGTACGAAGTTTAGTGAAACGGTCACCAGTCCTGTATATGCTGGCAAATTAATGTTACACAAGTGTAGCTGCTGGTTAGGGATTACATGTATTTAACACATTCAACCTTAAGGTAGTAGGATATAGATAGATACACTCAGCTTCAATGATAATTGCTTCATAAGAGTGATGTGATACATGAATATAACATATATAAATATTGTCTTGTTGCTGTATACTATGTTGTTCATTTAGTTGCCATCTCCGTCATCTTTGTATGTACAAGCCATCGTATAGTTTCACCACTTCGTGCGTTTGACACATAAAGCAAATAATATGACAGTAAACCAAATAAAATTTGGTGCAATACATAATAGACATAAATGACGACGGCAAGCTATAAATATAATGCCAGCAAACTATACAAAAGATGAGATATCTGAGCATTTCTCCCATCAATCTCAAAATAAATTATATATGATGTGAACACTTTTCAATCAGATGCACAGCCTATGTTAGTTTACACGTTACCCATATGTAAAGCCATATTTACTTGCATAGTTGCTGAGCAGACATCAGGGACAATACACACAGGTAACTGCTTACATGTCACTGGATTTGGTAGTATTTGGTAGATTTCTGTGTATGAGGCTATCTATAATGGTGGTTCATGTTGTTAAAAACACAGACACAAACCTGTCCAGAAAACAGACATATTTTACAGTGTGGTGTGATATAATGGATAGGAGTCCGTTCTCCTGCCTTTTCTACATGTCATTAGCTACATTATATCATAAGTTCTGTAGACCTCACATTTTAAGTTCTTTGTCAAACGGCAGAACAGGTGAAACTGGCTGATGGCTGGAACACACAAAGATGGCCGACTTGGGCACTCCATGTTCCGTATAGGATACAGTAACGAGGCAGCATTCATATATATGTTATACATATATTCTATCACATTTACGAAGCAATTACCTCTGAATCAAACGATGAGCATGTATAGAACGAGTCCTTAAATACAACGTATTCAACTGGAAAGGACTATGATATATTATTGTTCCGACTAATTCAATCGTAATAAATTGATTTTCAGAGTAGTTTATTTATACAAGGGGGTATTTTTTCTCCAGAAAATGTGAAAGGTACTTGCAAAAAAGTGCATTTCCTGATTATATGGCTAGCTACGAGCCGGCGCATCCGGATGTAAACCGAACGACATTTTCCGACGCGACGTAATCGTTTACGTCATTTTTACAGAAGATTTGCTTTAACATATTTCTAATAAACTGACGGATTTTGATGATATTCCGCACCAAAGAAGATGACTTATGTACATAATGGTTGTACTAAACGTTTTAATTTTACAAATTGAAACCTTTTATAACTTTCACGAATAATTGAGTTATGCGACTAAAGCAAACTGTACAATAATTGCCATACATTTTCACATGTGGTCCGCCATGTATATTAAAGAAATAAATTGTGTAAACATATCTTAAAACATTACGTCCCACTGTTCAGAAACCACGTGATCCCTCGCCGTGTGTGACCCAGATCTCACTGATTTGAAACACGGACGGAGATACAGCATGTCACGTATCTGCGACCAGAATGCAGATACAAGTGATATTTATTGCACGGATGTCAATTTCCTCCGACAGAGAAATGAAAAAGGCATTTGTTTCTGTTACAGCTTGAATGCCACTAGAATCCCGGCCAATGACATTGTTGCCTCAATTTGATAAAAAAAGGCTTGTTGATGTTTCGAAAAATGTGTACACCCTGATCAGGATCTGCACTGTTTTTCATTCGTTTTGTGATCTACTCATCGCACATTAAATGGCGAACAATGTGAATATATACATGTAAGGCTGCATTAAATAGCAAAATGGCGAGAAGATGCACTGCGCCCGAATGTAACAAGTCGGGTTTTATCGGATATCGGATATAGTCCAATTAGTTTTTCTATGCACTTTAACGGACCCAATCAACGTAGACGCATCACATAAGCGTTGATTACACCGAGCAAATATTTAAAGTACAAAGAATACGAGAATGAGTTATTTTCCTTTGCATGACGTATGTAGATTTCTGGTTAAGATGTGTCCGGCCTTTAATCAGTCCCTCCGTCCATTCCAAATTTATCTATACTCCGATCAATTCCCCAAAAGTCAAATTCATCCCTATTCAGAGCGACAAAAGGAACCGTACTGTCCAATAGTACTGGCTATTCTGGGTGAAAAGGAGAGGTATATAATTACAACGATACAAGTTTAGGCATCAACGATATCTAATGTAAATCACTAAAGCATAGCATAGGGCATTTCGTTTTGTTCCGTACAGGAACTTCATGTTTTAGCCCACCATTTGAACCGTCTCAAGACGGTTCCAATGAGGGGTAATTGCACGAATACTTAACCAATGGCTTAATTTCCGTAACAGAAATCATTTGTAGCCAATTCTGACTTACAGCAGAGCTGCTAAGAGTTGTTTGTATGGCAGGGGTACATTTATGTTTTATGCCAGTTACCGTACTTCCCTTAATCTGAGAGCCATTGCAACGTGAATGGCGCACTGGTCTAGATACTTTAATACCAGTAGCCTATTTAACCAACATTGCAAAGTATACTTTTCTAGCAAAGTATACTTTGAGGGAGTAATCATTTATTTCCCCCGCAATGCATATTTCATACAGAACTAACAACTGCATATATTTGATGATTAAACGTTTAGTTTGCTAGATAAGTATACTTTGCAATGTTGGTGAAATAGGCTACAGATGGACGAGTCGTTAAATCATCTTATAGTGAGTCCAGTGAGTTATCAATGTGACATGGCAGTTCACAAGTTTTAAGCTTCCAACACACTTTGTGAGCATGTGTAAGGAAACAGATGCACAATGCTAAGGCTGCAGATCCTGTTGATCATTGTTTTGCTCGTTTTGCGCATACGGTGAACTTGCCACATCGTTGGTCTAGTAACATAAGGTCGTAACTGCTATGCTTTAGCATAGCAGTTACGACCTTATGTTACTAGACCATCGACATGTGAAAGTGACATGAATCTTCCTGAAAGTGACATAGTTGCATGTTTTGGTGTTCTTGTATCTATTCCTCAACCAGTGGAAGAAATGGACACAGGACAGTATGAAAGTCATCTCTGTGTTCTGTAATTCCATTTTCTGCACATGTGGGCAGTGCTGGAAAGGCGACGCTTTAAATGCTGAATTTGTCCGCAAGAGGGTTTTGAGCAAACATTCTGACTGTAGGCTTAATAGGTCACTTGGGCTACAGTAATGTGCATGGTTTTGCTTGAAATTGATGTATTTCCATGTGGCAGTGACATGAGCGGGTACAATTTTTGAAAAAAAAGTTTAAGGTGGCAGTCCTCGGGCGAGTTGGTTAGTTTCGAATTTCTAGTAAATATATATAAAAAACACCTGTCTGTGGCTTATGAAAATGTTCTACAATTAATTAGCCAACATCATATGATGTTTTCCACTGCATAAAACATGTTTCTGCAAAAATGGCATGATTTCAGTTACAGGAGAGTGCGAAACTGCTGCTCGGCATTTTCGTCCGAAATATTGGCAGCCATTTTATCTCTCAGAAAGGCAGGTCTGCTGCTCGAAAACAAAACGGTCGGTACCAGTACAGACTATGATCAGTGTGACAAGGTGTGATTGCAGAATTGGTACAATTAGCAAGTATTAGTGCAAAGTCCGCAAGGGATATTTTAAATTCATGTTGTGAAATGTGTGGCCGCGGCCGAATAAATGCAGATTTGGGCACATAATAATGTTTGTGTAAACACAGCAGGGTATTTGATTCCGCGGAATTCTTGTTTACTTATCTCCCTTTGTTATTTCATGGACTGATTTCGTGTCCGGAGCATAACTCGAACACCCTTTGGAATATTTTCATTAAACCTCACACATGCATAGACCACGACCCAAAGGTGTGTCGCGCGCAAGAATGACAACTCTTGCATCTTTATTTTTTTTTACTTATCTCCCTTTGTTGTTTCATGCACTGATTTCGTGTCCGGAGCTATGGATCATAACTCGATCACCCTTTGGAATATTTTTTATTAAACTTCACACATGCATAGAAGACGACCCAAAGGTGTGTCGCGCGCAACTCTTGCGTCGTTAATATCTTAGCGAGACATAGTGATCACAATGACGTCCGTCCGTCCGAAATCTGCGTTAAAGTTTTTAAATACCTTATATCTGTACAGTCCTAAGTCACATTGACTTGAAACTTCATATGCTTATTAGTCATGATCCATATATTCATGCTGTATCCCACTCATGCGGCCCCTGTGTCCAAGGTCAAATGACTTGGAAGTTTGCGTTCCAAAATCTGCATTAAAGTTTTTAAATACCTTACATGTATATCTGTGCAGTCCTAAGTCACATTGACTTGAAACTTCATGTACTTATTAGTCATCATCCATATATTCATGCTGTATCCCACTCATGCGGCCCCTGTGCCCAAGGTCAAGGTCAAATGACTTAGAAGTTTGCTTTCCGAAATCTACGTTAAAGTTTTTAAATACCTTATATCTGTGCAGTCCTAAGTCACATTGACTTGAAACTTCATATGCTTATTAGTCATGATCCATATATTCATGCTGTATCCCACTCATGCGGTCCCTGTGTCCAAGGTCAAATGACTTGGAAGTTTGCATTCCGAAATCTGCGTTAAAGTTTTTAAATACCTTATATCTGTGCAGTCACATTGACTTGAAACTTCATATGCTTATTAGTCATCATCCATTTATTCATGCTGTATCCCACTCATGCGGCCCGTGTGTCCAAGGTCAAGGTCAAATGACTTAGAAGTTTGCGTTCCGAAATCTGCGGTAAAGTTTTTAAATACCTTATATCTGTGCAGTCCTAAGTCACATTGACTTGAAACATCATATGCTTATTAGTCATCATCCATATATTCATTCTGTGCTTATTATCCATCCATATATTCATTCTGTGTCCCACTCATGCGGCCCCTGTGCCCCTATGTCAAGGTCAAATGACTTAGAAGTTTGTGTTAAAGTTTCTGTCAAAATTTGCGTTAAAGTTTTCACATACCTACTATCTCTGTAACCGTCAGTCAGATTTGCTTGAAACTTTGTATGCTTATTGGGCATCAAACTTCAAATAAATACACTCTGAGACCATTGAATGCCTCGGCGGGCTCGACATGCGGGCCGCGGCCATCTCGTCTCCCTTTGTTGTTTCGTGCACTGATTTCGTATCTGGAGCATAACTCGAACACCCTTTGGAATATTTTCATGAAACGTCACACATGCATAGACCACGACCCTAGAGCTGTGTCACGCAAGAATGACAACTCTTGCATCACTAATTTTTTTGGTTATCTCCCTTTGTGTTTCAGCGCACTGATTTTGTCCCTGGAGCATAACTCGAACACCCTTTTTAGCTCACCTGAGCGATGCTCATGTGAGCTATTGTTATCGCAATGTGTCCGTCGTCGTCCGTGAACATTTTCAAAGTCTTCTCCTCGGTAACCATTGGGCCTATAGTCACCAAACATGTCCTTCGGTAGGGTGATTGCAAAATTGTTAAAATGACGACATTACGTAATACAAAATGGCCACCGTCTAAAAATAGCACAAATTCTTCAAAAATCTTCTTCTCAAGAACCGCCAACTGGATTTCGACAAAACTTGGTAGGAATGATCGATGTACAATGCTCTTTCAAAGTTGTTAAAATGGTGACCCCGGGGTCAAAAATAGGCGTGGCCCGTGGGGTCAAATTGGGGTCAAATTTTATTTTTGACCGAATATGGTCATGTCATATATAAAATTGATGGTATCAATGAGGCGATCACTCTGGTGCATTTATTTTCGAAATCGGAGGGTTATGTCATCCAGAATGGCCGCCGAAAGGTCAAAAGGTTGTTCTTTTATTAGAGATTTGAAAATTCTTCTTTACATGAACCGCTTGGCCCATGGTAGCCAAACTTAAAAGTTATGGTCCATGGGTGAAGCCTTTTCAGATTTGTTAAAATGGAGGTCATCGCTAATCCAAGATGGCCGTCGTATAAAAATAGCATAAATTCTTAAAAAATCTTCTCATGAACCGCTAGCCGGATTTCAACGAAGCTTGGTAGGAATGATCGATGTACAATGCTCTTTCAAAGTTGTTAAAATGGTGACCCCGGGGTAAAAAATGGTGGTGTAAAATTTTATTTTTGACCGAATATGTTCATGTCGTATATCAAATTGAAAGTATCAATGAGGCGATTGCTCCGGTGCAATATTTGTCGGAATCAGATGATTATGTCATCCATGATGGCCACCAAAAGGTCCATTTATTTGAGATTTTGAACGTCATTTTCCCAGGAAACACATGAACTCAATGTCACATTCTCCTCTGGTGTTCATGGAGTCAGGTGAGTGAATTAGGGCCATCATGGCCCTCTTGTTTCTAACTACTTGTGTATATGGGGAGGGGGATACACATGCGCTTGTCGACAAGCGTCCATTTCTGGTTTCTGCCATGAATTGCATAAATTTAAAAAAAAAATAAAAATTCTTGCACAGCGAGCGACGACCACCGTCATGTCTGGCCGCACCACACAGCAGGTGACAATAGAAAGATGATGAAGCCACCAGTGTTTATAGGTGTTAACGCATCTTACGAGGATAAAGATAATGATTACCTGTGGTAATAATCATTATACAGCATCCATTTAGTGGCTATGGAGCCTAGGCTATGGTGTCCTTACTGCGACCCACCTGTTTGCACCTTGTGGATTGACGGAATCAGCCAATCTGCCCACAGGCATTTTGTGGTATCAAGGACAAAACGCTGTTTAAATCATACCCACTTATACTCTGATATTAAATATCTAAAAGGTAGGACACTTGTCATCTTTTCAACCAACGGAAGTGGTACTAGTGTACCTTGGGCTCGGCTCGTTAATTTCAGTAATTGTAACGCGCGAGAAGGCCGGAACCCGGCCTTCTCGCTCGTTACAATTACTGAATTAGCGAGCTGGGCCCAAGGTAAATACTCCCCTTCTGTTGATTGAAAAGATGGCGAGTGTACTACCTTCTAATTATTTAATATCAGAGTATAATTGGGTATGATTTAAATAGGCTATTCTCGTTCATACCACAAAGTGCCTGTGAATCTGCCAATCTGATTGGCTGATTCTGTCAATCCAAGAGGCTCCAGCTGGTCGGTCCGTATGACACCATTATGCATTCAGTTTCAAGTCGCTGTTGGTGAGTTGTCAAGTGTTCATTTTGCACCATTGTTTTACAGAAAATACGTAATTATTGACGTGAACTTTTAGCGCGAAAATACATATTTTTTGTCGCGCCCGCTTGCAGACAGCGCAATATAGTCGGCACATTGGCGTTAATCAATGAAAACATGACTGCACCCTCACAGATCAAGACAGTCATGAAGTCGCGACTACATTGGCATATGTATTTGCGTCCAGGTTAAAGTTTTTTGGTATACTGTCAAAGCCTCGGCGGGCGTGCCATTAGTCGTGAATTCATGACTGTCTTGATATTTCTGCGAGATCTGAGTCATGTTTTCATTGACTAGCGTGCCATCTACTTCTGTGTTCAGGATTTTAAATACACTAAGAAATACAACAGTGCTGCAATTTCCAGGAGTAAAAAGCAAATTCAATTCTAGTGGTCACATTGGTTACAAATTTATTTTGGTCAATTTTGTCCTGTCACATGATGCATGACAGTTGATTTTGTTGTTACAATTGTACAATTGTATGTTTTACAGAATTTGCATTACAGTTTTTGTTTGTCAGTCCAGGCGGTGGCCGGGGTATCCGTGAACCTCTACTCACATTCTCTACTCACATTCTCTACTCACATTCTCTATGCTCACATTCTCTACTCACATTCTCTAGTTGTAATAAGTACCGGTATTTATTATTTCATCGCATATTGATATAAGCAACAATTGAAGCTGTAAGTGGAATAAGGTTGATAACTTCATGTTAGGAGTTGGCCACCTTATTCCACTGATCACCTCACGTATGTTTAAATTTTAGGATTTCATCGCCTATTTGCACCGTTAAGCAATTCATCGTTTTATCATCCTGGTACTTTAATCGGTAACCGAAGATCCAAAAGTTATTTAATTTCCGGTCGTTCTAAATCGACTGTGTTATACACAAACATGATACAGCAGGTGCAACAATAACATGTAAATCAAGCCGAAAGCATGCGTAGCTTGAGGCTGCAACAGCCACAACATGCATGAAAGAGACCTGCTTCTCACAGTTCACAGATATGAAAAATAATAAGAAAAAAATGTCCTAGCAACTACAGTCGAACTTCGATGGGTCGAACAGCCTGCGGGGTTAAGTTATAGTTCGACCCATCCGTTGTTCGACCCATCGGGATTTTGTACTGTAACCATTTCAGATCTACGAGTTGGTCAGTGTACTAAGTGAAACAAGTCGTCATTACGACACGTTGTTTCATATAAATGCGCTTACATTTGCATTTACGGTTGATTGTCACAGTCGTTTATTAACAGAAACAGGCTTTAATAAAATAAAGAAAGCGGCAAACTTATGTGTGTTTTTATTTACATAGCCATTATACAGCAATAGAACATGAGAACAACAGAAAATGATTACGAAATACAATTGGCGGACTTGATTGCCCCGTCCGATACGATCATGTGAAAGCATCTCTGATTTTGTACCTATTGGCATTTGCGTAATTCTTGTAGGTATAAAATTACATCGCTCGTCATACACTGATAAATTAATAGATGCATGCCCAGTCGCCCCATCACTACTTCGGACCCGGAACCACATTCACTGCATATCATAATTTACTATCACATGGAACCCAGTCCCATAAACTACCACTTTAATTAACTAACAACTTCGCCGACATTGGTCAATGCATAATTACCACGTATGCTGGTCACGACTGCCGTTATTGTATACGCTCAAATGACCACTTGAGATTTGTTTGACAACCGGTTAACAATAGGTGTGAAAGTCAATCAACTAGTCTGGAGACAATCGTCTGACATGTTCGAGTTTTTGTGGTGTTTATAGTGGATTTATACACGACCGGGCGTGACAGCGATTCGAGGCATTGAGGGTTGTTCGACTTTTACAAGTTCGACCTATACCGGGTAGTTTTAACGTATTTATATAGGAATTCTGCCGGGACCTAAAGGCTAGTTCGAGGCAAGCATGGCTGACGAGTTTACCAGGGTTCGACCCATCGAAGTTCGACTGTAGTCTAATGTTAACTCAATTTCAACCAAAAAATTCACCCACGACAACGGCACACGCTCGTCCCAGCCCTGATCTACCTGCTAGCACATCCAGAAGTAACAATCCAGTGATTAAGAATTTCACACAATGGAAATAAATATAGGAGGATATTCCATCGTACATTTTGAATAGTGGGAAATAATACACGAGTGTGCGTCGGCTTCCGCTTAAGCAACGAGTGAGCATAGCGAACGAGTTGCTTGCACGGACGCCGACTGACACGAGTGTATTATTTCCGTTATTCAAACATGTACGATGGAATATCCTATTTATTGCACTTCCACAGCAGATATATATATGCACATTTAAGTGTATTTCTGAGATTATAATCAATGAATTGTGATGTGCGCATGAATAGTTATACAATGACGTGTTTTCCCGCGTTTTGACGTTACGTTGTGTGACGTCGTGTAAACTTTTTGAAATCCAAATTACGCAGCTGTTTCTATGAGCCAGATATATTTCGGTGCATGTTTGGAATGTGTTCAATCACATTAACATTCTAGATAGTCGAGACCCTTTCCAAATTTTCAATTAACTTTATTTTGACTGTAATAAAAATTTAACATTTTGCGTGGTAGCTCGTGATTTCCAAGAAAACAGGCATGCAATTACGGGTGTTCTCTTCATAGTGTATGATTTGTAATTTTTCAAGAGTGTAATATAAAAGTTAATTTTCAATAGTAATAATGGCCGTCGCTGGTAAACGCGAGATAATTGCCGGTCGATAAAAACACACGACCCAATGTCGCCGTTCCAGTGTCCGGTGCCTCAATCAAGAGAATGGAGGACTATTAATTGGTACCTTTGACAGAATCACGAAAATGAGCAATTAAGTGTTAAATTGGTATATATTTGTTTTCAAAATGCCGACATAATATTTTGTACATTGATTCTGCAATACTTTGCAGAAATGTGTCAGTTAAGCATACTCATGTTGACTATTTCGAGATGAATTCTTTGTTTGACCTACCATAATCATTTACACGCGTGTGTAGCTACGCTCAAACTGATGTTGCCGGATGTCATTAATAATGCGGCAGGTACATGTATACTGTAAAATCAACGAAGCCACACATATTCTGTGCTGGTTGGTTGAATCCACTCTTTTTATTTACTTGTTTAAAATCAACAGAAAATTATTGGACATGATGTCAAAAATAAATAGCTTGGTCGGATATGTGGCTGTGACTGGAGAAATAGGGCTTGTGTCATTTGTGACCAGTGTAGGTCTTGATCAAATAGCACACTACTGTAGCCTGAAAATGGTATAGATTGTTTGTTAGTGTGTTTCAGTGATGGAATGGCGAAAAGTGCAGATCCTGATCATACTGTGCGGTCTGATCTGAATCTACACTGGTCCTGATCTGGATCTACACTGGTCGCAAAAGCCCTATAAGCCACGTGTTGTGTTTGGCGTATAACAAACCTTCTCAGTCACCAATCGGGGTCGATTTATCACTCTGATAAGTAGGGCTGTAACGATACGGCAAGGCCACGATACGATACGTATCGCGATACTAGGACCACGATACGATACGTATCGATACGAAAACGATACACAGTAACAACAGAGTGAACGGCAAACACCTTTTTATTTTCAGAACAAAAAACAAATATACCCCCCCCCCCCCCCCCCCCCCCCCCCCCCCCCCCCCCCCCCCACCTCCCCACACCCCCCCCCCCCCCCCCTCCCCCCCCCCCCCCCCCCCCCCCCCCCCCAACACCACCCACCCGTTGCCCCAACCCTGTAGGTTAAATGTGTGTATTGAACTAGAAAGAAACTATTGAAATATAGTCGTTACAACTGCTTGCTCACATAACCAAATTACAGTTTGATATTCATATTCTTTTTCAGAAATACCAACACATCAACGTTCTTACTCGATAGGCCAGCTCGCTGTGCACTAACTATGTCACCTGCGGTGGAAAATACACGTTCACTGGGGACCGAAGTGGCTGGCACACCCAGGCACATCTGGGCTAGCACAGCCATATTCGGGAACCTGTGCTGGTTTACTTTCCACCATTCATTAATATTTGTTGTTGTTGTTAACTTGTTAAGTCAAAACGTCCCCATTTCAAATCGTCCCCATGTCAAAACGTATAGTTGTCAAAACGTCCTTCCCCGTTTCACCAAATATTTCGCAAACTTTCGGCTCTAGTATGACCTGTGTACTATTTAGAATATTATTATGTATTTATTTGGTGATACTACTTCGAATCTCTAAGCAATAAAAACAATAACTATTCGTGTCGCAGGGTTAGACAAATGTGTACCGGTCTGCGACTAGAACCGGGGACATTAACTACGTTGTGACCAGCAAATTTTCAACTGGGTACGTTTTTTATTGGGGACGTTTTGGCGTGTATTCGTGGACGTGTATTCATTGGCCAATGCGCAGGTGCGTGTCCTATTATCCAATCAGACGGGAGATGAGACTGTGCATATTATTAATTCGGCTTCTGCAACTTCCGGAATATTATGAAAACAACATTGACAACAGACAGCGTAAACAGGTATATACATGTACTCTGAATATACACGCATACACCACGAAGGTAATGCGACATGTCACGGTAGGTATAGTATTACAATTTACAACTAACAGTTCAGAAAAACACCCAATTTACCACAAGTCAATTGTTGTCTTATATACAAACACTGACATTACAGAAGTGCATTTAACACTATTTTCATCAACAATGTATCGTTTGTGTATCGATACGGTCTGAGCGTATCGATGTATCGTATCGTGGCTAAAAAATATCGATACATCGATGTATCGTTGCACCCCTACTGATAAGTACAGCGGATGTTGCCACAAGCATAAACAGGCATGGGAAATTTCCGGATTGACCCGGATTTAAGGTCCCAGGGACCACATTTGTGAATCTTGTAAATCCGTTGAGAATGGCGATAAAAAATTACAATTTTCGAGAGAAAAAAAATGATTTTCTTTTTGATTTTTTTTAAGTGGCGATTCTTTTATTTTCCCCAGCGGAATCCCTGTTATACATGTACAGATTTCTTGTTGCAAGTATTATTTTAAATTGAAATGGATTATGTTGCCAATTTTTCCTAATTGTAGCATATTTTTTCAGGGGAAAATGTGATCTATTTAATGCTAAATATACCTCAGAATGAAGCACAGAGCATCTAGAATTGAAAACAAAATATGGGGGGGGGGCATGCCCCCAGACCCCCCTATCAAATCGCAGCGCAATCCGCTGCTCAAATTAATTTTCAGGATTGGGGATAGTGTTCCACTCCCATGCCTGATAAAACAAATGCTCGGGGTGATATTCCGTCACTGGACCTCCAGTGCACCCCACCCCGTGGCAATTAGAGCGACTAATTTCCCAGCGGCTGGCCCCTCATAATGACCCACAAGAATTACCTTATGACATTTTGACCAGCAATTTAACACCAGGTCCATCTACGCATCTGATAGCTATTCTAAGTGTCTACTCGCAAATCCACATTCGTCCCGCCCCCGCTAAGCCCAGGGTCAAGGTCACAGACTTGGTGCGTTCGAAACATTAACTCTCAAGTAAATGGCTTATAATTTCTGTTTCCTTGCTTGGATCTGCTTCACATTTCACACACACATTGCTCCAATGCTCCTCTACCACCCTGTGACAAATCCACATTCGTCCCGCCCCCGCTAAGCCCAGGGTCAAGGTCACAGACTTTGTGCGTTCGAAACCTTAACGCTCGGGTAAATGGCTTGTAATTTCTGTTTCCTTGCTCGGATCTGCTTCACATTTCACACACGCATTGCTCCAATGGTCCTCTACCGCGCCCTGTCATAAATCCACATTCATCCCGCCCCCGCTAAGCCCAGGGTCAAGGTCACAGACTTGGTGCGTTCGAAACCTTAACGCTCGGGTAAATGGCTTATAATTGCTGTGTCCTTGTTCGGATCTGCGTCACATTTCTCACACGCATTGCTCCAATGGTCCTCTACCACCCTGTGATAAATCCACATTCGTCCCGCCCCCTCTAAGCCCAGGGTCAAGGTCACAGATTTGGTGCATTCGAAACCTTAACGCTCGGGTAAATGACTTATAATTTATGTTTCCTTGCTCGGATCTGCTTCACATTTCACACACACAGTGCTCCAATGGTCCTCTACTATCCTGTTACAAATCCACATTCGTCCCTCCCGCGCTAAGACCAGGGTCAAGATCACAGACTTGGTGCGTTCGAAACCTTAACGCTCGGGTAAATGGCTTATAATTTCTGTTTCCTTGCTCGGATCTGCTTCACATTTCACACACACATTGCTCCAATGCTCCTCTATCGCCCTGTGAAAAATCCATGATCGTCCCGCCCCTTCTAAGCCCAGGGTCGTCACATACTTGGTGCGTTCGAAACCTTAACGCTCGGGTAAATGGCTTATAATTTCTGTTTCCTTGCTCGGATCGGCTTCACATTCACACACGCATTGCTCCAATTGTCCTCTACCGCCCTGTGACAAATCCACATTCGTCCCGCTAAGCCTAAGCCCAAGATCAAGGTCACAGATTTGGTGCGTTCAAAACCTTAGCGCTCGGGTAAATGGCTTATAATTTCTGTTTCCTTGCTCGGATCTGCTTCACATTTCACACACACATTGCTCTAATGGTCCTCTACCACCCTGTGACAAATCCACGATCTTCCCGCCCCCCCTAAGCCCAGGGTCAAGGTCACATAGTTGGTGCATTTGAAACCTTAACGCTCAGGTAAATGTCTTATCATTTCTGTTTCCTTGCACGGATCTGCTTGATATTTCTCACATGAATTGTTCTAATGGTCCTCTATCGCCCTGTGAAAAATCCATGATCGTCCCGCCCCTTCTAAGCCCAGTGTCGTCACATACTTGGTGCATTTGAAACCTTAGCGCTTGGGTAAATGCCTTATATTGTCTGTTTCCTTGCATGGATCTGGTTGATATTTCACACACGCATTACTCTAATGGTCCTCTACCGCCCTGTGACAATTCCACTATCATCCCACCCCCGTTAAGCCCAGAGTCAATTTCACATACTTTGTGTGTTCGAAACTCGGGTAAGTGTCTTATAATGTCTGTTTCCTTGCATGGATCTGCTTGATATTTCACACACCCATTGCTCTGAAGGTCTGCTATCATGCTGTGACAACAGATCCATGCTTCTCTGGCCCTCTGTGTTTTCAAATATGCTTCGTTGTCGCGCCCGCTTGCTGAAAGCGCGATATAGTCGGCAATTTGGCGTACGTACGTACGTGTGTACGTGTGTCCGGTTAAAGTTTTTGGTTAAAGTTTTTTGTTAAAGTTTTTTGTTTAAAGTTTTTCGTTATACTATATCTCTGCAACTGCTTTGCCCATTACCTTGAAACTTCACATGGGTGTTTATCATCATCTATATTTTCATTCTACCCCCCACCCGTGCGGCCCCTGTGCCCAATGTCAAGGTCAAATTACTTTGAAGTTTTTGGTTAAAGTTTTTTGGTTAAAGTTTTTCGTTATACTATATGGTATCTCTGCAACTGCTTCGCCCATTACCTTGAAACTTCACATGGGTGTTTATCATCGTCTATATTTTCATTCTACCCCCCTTTTCATTCTGCCCCTGTACGCAATGTCAAGGTCTAATTACTTTGAAATTTTTGGTTAAAGTTTTTGTCGTGCCCGCTTGCGGAAAGCGCGATATAGTCGGCACTTTGGCGTACGTACGTGTGTCCGGTTAAAGTTTTTGGTTAAAGTTTTTCTTTAAAGTTTTTCGTTATACTATATCTCTGCAACTGATTTGCTCATTACCTTGAAACTTCACATGGGTGTTTATCATTATGCCACCGGGTTTCGAAGAAACGGGTGTCATATAGTGTTTGGACCGTCCGTCCGTCTGTCCGTCTGTCTGTCTGTCCGGGCACACATTAGGGTACTTATGGGGTAGGGGGCGTGGTCTAAGACAATGGGTTAGGGTTAGAACACAATGGAACTTAATCCGTACCCCGTAAGCCTATTGTGTCTTACGGGGTATTTCCTTTGATCTTTTATATAGCAAGTACCCCCTAAGGTCCGAAATGTAAGTTCGTCCGTCCGTCACACTTTTCGGTTAACCAATTTGTCACAGTTTCTCAAATATGCTGCAGGTGGCATCCGTGTTCGACAGACGCATTTCTTGTTATCTATATTTTCATTCTACCCAGCTCCCGTGCCCAATGTCAAGGTCAAATTACTTTGAAGTTTTTGGTTAAAGTATTTGGTTAAAGTTTTTTCATGTACTATATCTATGCACCTTGTTTGCCCATTACCTTGAACCTTCACATGCCTGTTTATCATCATCCATATTTTCATTCTACCCCCCACCTGTGCGGCCCCTGTGCCCAATGTCTTTAAGTTTTTGGTTAAAGTTTTTGGTTAAAGTTTTTTCATGTACTATATCTCTGCACCTGCTTTGCCCATTACCTTGAAACTTCACATGGGTGTTTATCATCATATATATTTTCATTCTACCCCACTCCCGTGCGGCCCCTGTGCCCATTGTCAAGGTCTAATTACTTTGAAATTTTTTGTTTACAGTTTTTGGTTAAAGTTTTTGTCGCGACCGCTTGCGGAAAGCGCGATATAGTCGGCACTTTGGCGTCCGTACATACGTGTGTCCGGTTTAAGTTTTTTGGTTAAAGTTTTTCCGTCTACTATATCTCTTTTTTTTTAGTGTCCATGCCTCGCCCCAAGGCGCAACATGCAGGCCACGATCTAGTTTTATTTTGCTGCCAGCGGGGGCATTCGTGTGCCGACAGGCCACATTTCTAGTTATCATTATTATCCAGGCTGCCAGCGCAGGGATTAGCTGTAATAATGTTACTGACAGTTAACTGTTTTCATGCTGAGAAAAAATTGTTTTGCTGACGGAAACATTTTAACTAAATGTTTTTCTTATTTCTGCATACCGGTTTATGTTGTGTGCATGTCTGTACATTTTTGACGACTTTAGATGAATATTTTTGACAGCAACAGTAGACAAATACCTTTAGAACAAAACTGGCTGTGACTGGAAAAAATAGGGCTTATGGGATTTGCAAACGGTGTAGCGCCTGTCAAATGTCACACTCCTATAACCTGATAACGATGTATGTATTTTGCTTGTTGGAAGTATGATGGGTGTTTCATTGTTGGAACGACGACTAGTGCAGATCTGGATCTATATTCTACACTGGTCATAAAACCCATCAGCCCCATTTCTCTAGTCACAGCCACAATTGACAGCACCTGGTAGATAGATACCTTTAGAACAAAATCTAGAGCATGTGCTTATAACATTTTTGGCCCATGTTCACCTACTTCATACAGTTTGATTGGCATTTGGGACGGCTTAATATGTTGTGTTCTAAGGAATATGTCTACTGTGTGCTATCAATTGTATCAACCAATGTTGTTATTTACCGCCCCCAGTTGTGTGACATGGTCCGCGTACCACAAGAACATGTTGGCCAGTGTGGACTACGAAGCCACCATCACCCTGTGGGACGCCTTTACCAGTCAGAAGTCCAAAGTCTTTCAGGTTTGTCTTATATTTATTGATACCATATAGTCGAGCACCAGTACCTCGAACGTCAGTATCTTGATGGTATCCCCTATCTCGATGATTCGCTAAAGTCCAGAATTATATCCTTATTTGTTTAATGTAAATTTCCTCGGCTATCTCGAACATGCCCTATCTCGAACATGTTCTCTATCTCGACTGTTCATTCTGTCCCCTTCGTATAAAAATACGTTAAATATCACTTCGCTATCTCGATCACATAAACACTTTAGTAAATCACCTAAGCGCCTGGCTGCCAAGATCAATTTGGTTAACACTAATTTTCAAAACGTATTATCAAAGAAACAAAATAAATTAAATAAAACCTGCCTCGGGTTGTTTGCTTAATTGGTTCACCTCGATATGTTTGAGCGTTTGACACGATTCATTAAGCATATCACGCTGGTCATTTAAGCAATTCAATGAGAGTGGTGACGCCACCTGTAATGTTGGGTAGTTTATTACCTTTGGTCATTAGTTAATTGGTGATTAAAATTTGTCAGTAAATTAATTAATACTTTTTTTCGTGTATTAATTATTCAATCTGATGGTGATTAATAATAAAAGCAACACATGTTTTGTTTCATTATTCCTTTATTGTTTACTCGTGATGTGATGGGTAACATTTGATATTTTTTTGCGAAAATATTTGACCATGTCACTTCCTCGGTATCTCGAACCTAGTCCTATCTCGACTAAAATACGATCTTCCTTCGACTTCGAGATACTGGTGCTCGACTGTATCTGAATAATATTGAATTGTTTGAAAACATTGCCGAAAAAATGAGCACTTTTCTATTTAAAACGATAGTGGGGCTGTTATATTATAAGGGACATTGACATTTTAAGGTAGGAAAATGTCCGCCTCTCGTTCATTTAAGATCCTCTATGTAGTCACTCAAAATTTAACATTAGATGAATTAGTTTTTAGCTCGCCATGAAGTGAAATGATTAACAATATTGCGGTATTTGTCATAAACTAATTAACCTTTAACCCCTAAGTAACTGAACTGGATTTTGATATGTTAATTTTGCAACCAATTCAATCGTCACAAAAATTATTTTCAAACCAGTCCATTTATGAAATTGGGTGGTTTTGTTCTAATTTGATCCCAAATTGATCGCATCAGGGTCTGATGATGTCAAAGGTACGGTACTAATGCACATGTCAGCTTTATTTCTGTTGTCTTAATTAACGATCGGGTTCATCCTTACAGGAATGCCGACTTACATGATTTGGCCCTCATATACATGTTTGACTTTCTGATACTTGATAGCTAAATCCTGTTATACCCCTGTAAAAAGTAATAAGATTAGTGCGGATCATATTACTTTTGAGGTTGGAGCTAAGTGACTAGTGTGGAATGGACCTGGCACTAAGTCAGGATATTCTAATTTCAGGACTGAATATATAATTTTCTGTAAATAGGCAGTTCTGACTTTGGTAATTTCCCTCATTATGGACAGGTTAAATATGGGATAGTCCAACCCGTTGGCTCGGCCTTAAATGACCTTAGCTGTTGATAGGCCGTTAAACACCACAATCATCAATCAATCCTGTCATGGTGGGTTGGGTATACCTTGGTAATAAAAATCTCAAGATGTCAGAATGATACTGCAAAAAAATTGCAGATGGAGAAATTGGATACATGGCGTATAATAAAATATTGAATGTTTCCCCTCCCACGACCGACCCACCAAAATTCCCCCGACTCGAAATATTTTTCTCGCAAAACAGAAACAATATTTTTTTTATTTATAATCTACAAAAGGCCGAAATATACTTGGACGAAAGATTGCTGAAAGTCCGATTGCCGAACGTCCGAGTCAGTCGAACGCATAATATGAGCGAGTAGGCGCTTGCGAATGATTCAATAGTTCGGACTTGATTGTATAGGTACAAGTCTGGCCGTGTTTTCAACTGTGTTCCGATACACACAAACCGAAAAGTCACCGGCGGAATTTACGGAGTGCAATACAAACAAGTACGGCCTATATGTTTGAAATAACAACAACAACAAAACATGTCGTTAGCGACACTCTGTGTTTCGATGATTATTCATATAATTTTCTGTCGATTTCTCCTCACACTGTGATACTGAGAATGCATAATACTTATGACGTTTGAATGTTGAAACAATGGGCGCCATTGTTTTATTTGTTTGTGACATTTCTAGTCATTAATAAAACTTCTAGTCTGGTTAGTAATATTATGCACTTCAATTTCTTGATTTAAATGTGTATAACATGCAAGAAATGGTGTTTCACTCCACATGGATTTAAAAAATTTCCGGGAGAGGAGGGGCTTGCCTGGACCCCCATAGCACATGAATCTTTTAGGATGAAACATCTCCAACCAATCAATTCTTGTACATTTTGGATAGTTTTGTCAAGATTGGGAAATATAGAAACCGTGTTGGAATATGCATACAGAAACAGAAAAAATGAGAGTAATATAATGTGCTCAAACTTTGCTGAGAATGCAGGAAATGGTGTTTCACACCACTTGAATTTCAAAAATTTCCGGGGTGGCATGCCCCCGGACCCCCCTAGCACAATCGGGCCCTACGGGCCCTCAACTTGCCAATTCAGAATAAAAAAAATATTTTACCTACCTACCTACCCACCCCTCATTGGTCTGGGTCGCGGGAGGGGAAACAAACATATTTTTAAGGGTGGCCCATGAAATGCTGCTCTCTCCCCCCGGGCTTTATCCATCTTTCTCCTACCTCCAGCACTTGCACTACACTGTATCTCAGGACGTCTACATTTACATGTACTGATAATGATTGACATAGCCGCATTTTGAATGAACTTTGTAAACTTGTTTAATAAATACCATACTAAACAGTCACTCGTGTAAGCTCCTCTATTTAAATGACAGCTTGTGTAAGATTTTCTATTTAAATCATCACTCGTGTAATATTTACTATTTAAATCATCGCTCATGTAAAATCCTGTATTTAAAATTTAAATCAACTGTCATATAAGACCCTGCATTAAAATCATCACTTGTGTAAGATCTTCTATTTAAATCATCACTCCTGTAAGATCCCCTATTTAAATCATCACTCCTGTAAGATCCTCTATTTAAATCATCACTCCTGTAAGATCTTCTATTTAAATTGTCACTCCTGTAAGATCCTCTATTTAAATCGCTGCTCCTGTAAGATCCTCTATTTAAATCATCACTCCTGTAAGATCTATTTAAATCATCACTCCTGTAAGATCCACTATTTAAATCGCTGCTCCTGTAAGATCCTCTATTTAAATCATCACTCCTGTAAGATCCTCTATTTAAATCATCACACATGTCAGCTCCTCTGTTTAAATCATTACTCCTCCACTATTTGATCACTCTATTTGTCCATTGCAGTGAAGTTATGGTCAACCAATGCTGACCACTCTATATCGAGTCTGGAGGCAAAGGCCAATGTGTGTTGTGTGAAGTTTAACCCCGAAAGCCGCTGTCATCTTGCGTTTGGCTCAGCAGGTATTTGTTAAAAAGGAACGAAACGGGGCCAGTGGGAACTTGTTATATGCTCCCGGCCGCTGCGACCACAACAATCCGAAATCTGCATTAAAGTTTTTTAATTAGTTGTACAGTCAGAGCTCCACCCCAGATTTCAAATTCAATGCATATTTTACAAATGTATTATTGATTTTCTTCCTTAATAAAATAGGGAACAAATAGTATTTTTTTTTTTTAAACATGGTGTATGCATCTAAATAGCAGTTTTGATATATTTATGTACTTAACCCTTTCACCCCTGGAATGGATTTTCATATGTTAATTTTGCAACCAATCCAATCGTCACAAAATTCAGGCTAGTCCATTTATGAAAAGGTGGTGCTTTTGTTCTCAAAAATATGAAAATTTATGATCGCATCTAATGTCCCTAAGGTTTCTTTTTCTCAGCCGGCAGCCCAACTGAAATAACAGATTTGGGCCCAATGTCATCCCCGACCTCCTGGGACATTGTTGTATATTTGTTATTGGGTGGAATCGAATAGAGCTTGTAGCTTCATAAATGGCCCACCATTGAGAAAAACTGACTTACAACGTATGCGACAAACATAGTCCCAGATCAGCCTGTGCACCATTCTATCCATTCTTTGTTTTATGTTTTGGAAAAATGAGTTTTGTCGCTCTGATTGTACAAGCACACATGATGGTCAGGGTGTACACTGGCCACAAATTGAGTACGGCCGTTTTCTGTCGGCGCTGTGACACAAACCAAAAAAAAATGCCAATTAAAACAATTCCATTACCCCCCACCCACTTGGTCTTGTACAGTACTACATGTATGTTCTATATAGGAGATGGTGTTGAACTGCTAGTCTACATAGACCATAGTACTGTACGAGACTAAGTTGGTGGGGTAATGGAATTTTTTAATGTGCATTTTTTTGTGTGTCTCTGGTCCGGGTCTTCCACCTGTGAAATAGGGCAGTTCCGCAGGCATGAATTCTTCAAGCAGGATTTGTGATTATAGCATTTTCTCGGGTCTGATTTCCAAGCCCAAACTGGCCTATGGAACGGCTTGTTTTCATGCTCATAATTAGAAAATTGTATACCGCAATAAGTTAACCCTAAATATTCGGACACCATTAACTTGGGAAACACATAAAATATATGGTTTCCCCACTACATAGATTGTGCCAATGTTTAGGGTTAGTATGACAGTACTGGTTTAATCACAATAACAATATATTTGGATACAATTTATTTTGGGAAACCCCTATTTAATAGGGCTTTCCCAAAGCAAATTGTGTCCGAATATTTAGGGTTATTAACGGTTATTAAGAATGACCTATTTGGTTGCTGGAGTCTGGCAGTTCCCAGTTAGTGTTGACTGCTTTATGTGGGCATTAGTACATTTTAATTTTAAAAGTTTAAATAGGATAAAAATGATATGTATCGCCTGTATTAATTATACCCCCTCGCAACGAGTTGTGGGGGGGGTATATTGGCAGAGCTGCCAACTGTTACGATTTTTCCATATTTGTTCCGGAAAATACGTTAGAAATACGGAAGTACGGATAACAATTAAAAAGTATGATTTTTTAAAAAATCAGCGCGGGAATATTTGGAAATAATAATTTTGTTTCACAATTCTGCCAATAAATCCTATTTTTTTATTTACCTGTAATCATACTCGTTTCAAGCTCTCAGCGATATTGATTTCTTCTGAAAAATCAGCGCGGGAATATTTGGAAATAATAATTTTGTTTCACAATTCTGCCAATACATTACGCAAACATTGTATTAGCGAGCCTACCTCACCAAATCCCCGGTTACCTATGTAAACAGCGGGTTTGGTGAGGTTGCCGCGCAATAGGTAATGCGGTCAAATAGGTCACGATGCAGTGACTATTTTCAATCAATAACTTATGTTGTAAGCGATTGTAATGTGTATTTTCAATATTTATATTATTAAAATGTATCATATCGGTACCCCTTTAAGTAATATTTGTATATTTTAAATGTAATGATGTTGTCATGAAGCGCATGAATATAAGTATTAATTAATCCAGTTTATATTGAGGCAAATCACACAGCCTAAAAACATAGTGCTGGAGTATAAACCATAGTATCGTATATTATTCATAAGTATATCACTATTAAACATTAATTACAATATGTATGCATATTATTAAAACAGTAGATGCTACCGCTGTTTCGCTGTATGTGATATTTATAACAAAATATTTTTTTTATTCGTCCGCGTACGGATTTCTGTCACACAAAGCGCCATTTTCAGTTCATATTTTGACCTGTGCATATGAACCGGACTAAGTTTAAACAACGCTCGATTCCGTCCAATTCAGATTTCTCTGCAGAATGTTCAGACTAACTACATATTAAGTAATGTTGCTAAATAACTAAAATAAGTGTTAACGGCTGGAACATGGTTATCACTAAAAGGAAGAAACCACAGTCGTATTATTGAAAAATAAGATTTACCTGAGACCTCATGGAGGCCGCCATTAATCCAGTGTAAACAATAGACCGTGTGATCCCATTTCCTGAGTAGCCCCCGCTTAGTGAAACGATGTGCTAATCATGATATTATGTTCCCCAATAATTGGAAACGGTTTGAATTTCTCGGTAAAAACTACGAGTCATAAAAAAATAACTATGTATATTTAACATTGGATACGCTTAAACGGTATTACTCTCTCATCGGATCGTCAGTTGTCGTCGATAGCGATTTAACGTACTGATCTGGTCTTAATTTATTGTCAACTTTCAACGCCATTTACAGAATATATGGTTAATTTTGGAAATAAATAACGGCAAATTATTACGATGACGTCTGCTCTGAAATATCTGTCAACATGCGGACGTAATTTAAGGAAATCGATTATATTTTAAGGCTACATCTGTGACTAATTACGAATTTATGTATGGTCTTTGGCTACACCCGACACATTACACAGATCTAGTTGTAAATACACGTCGCTTTGTGTGGGGAAAAAATCGATAATGCGTAGTTGTGTGTGACGAGGTGTTGATCTGATGACACCACACAGCTGTGACCCTTAGGCAATGTTTTGAAATTGACGTGTCGTTTTGATGTGTGCCGCAACACCTCACTGTCGGAGACAACATGACAATTAACGATATACTCTCGATTATACACAGATCTATTAGACGGCTGGTTATTTAAAATAAAGAGTACACCTTCGCCGATATTGTTTTTAGAAAATCAGTAATATTTTCCGTAAATGGTGTTGAAAATTGACAAAATATATAGCCGCATTTCTCCGATATTCGTTTAGAAAATCACCACTATTTTCTGTAAATGGTGTTGACACAAAATGCAGCGTTCACGCGGAATTCAAATAAAATACAAAATAATAATTTAATAAATACACGCCGATGGCTACTGTGTTTGCGGCCAGTGAATTCTGGTCGTGGTAGCCACAGGCGCAGTTCGAACAGTGTTGTGAGCAGATGGAGGACAATAATTATTTCAAATTCATAAAAAAATGTTAGCTGTCTGAAAATTAATTAATTGTGACAGCCAAAAAAAAAAGATTTTGGGACAGTAAAACATTATATGGTATAGACAGTATAGACAGTACCTCAAACTTAAAAAAACAGTAACAAACTGTCTGTGTATATATTACTTAAACTTAAAACATCAGTAACAAACTGTCTGTGTATATATTACTTAAAGACAGACACTTTAATTGTTGGTAAGTTTCTATCAATTTATAGGTATTTTTATTAAAATCATAAAATTGTGAAAATATAAATAATATTAAAATCACAAAAATAATATATATGGAGAATATTTTTTTATACCACGTCGAGGTTTGAACCCCCGACCCTTTCGGGAATCGGTAATTAAATCATTGAAGTCGGCGACCTTAACCTCACGACTGTTGCGCCATTTATGACAATCACAGTTATACAGAAGTGCTATCAGTATTACGCCACCATTTGAACGTAATAATTATTAAATTATTTGCAACTCCATCTACAACAATACCGTTACAGAGATACGCTATTGAAACAACATGTATTAGTACCCATAACATAACAAAGTAATGTATCATTATATATCACAGGAGATAACTTAAAACTATATATCCTAATCATAAACAGAACAATCCGCTTGGCTCGTATGAAAATAGTTCGCGTGATATTGATTATCTCCCTTGCCGAAAGTAGTTTTTCTATATTTTTTTTTACCCGTAATCATACTCGTTTCAAGCGCTCAGCGATATTGATTTCTTCATCATGTAAATTCATAAAATGTCTGCTCCAAAGCGTGCAGCCAACGAATTTGGGTATTTTTTATCGAAAGAAGTTCGGAGAACACATATGTTCATCACTGATTACAGCGAGACATGGCCCAATTTGGTCCTGTCAAAGCACGGTGATGAATTTGCGTCTTACAAGCAGTGTAATTGTGATTTTTCGGTTGGTCATGGTGGCCGAAACGAATGCCAAGGCTCTATAAAAGTTAATTTATGCATATAAGTGAGTACTGATTTGTGTTCCGGAAAACATATGTGGTGTTTTGAAAATAGCCCCATTTTCTCTCCATGTT
Source organism: Conchocele bisecta (assembly GCA_029237695.1). Classification (NCBI taxonomy): domain Eukaryota; kingdom Metazoa; phylum Mollusca; class Bivalvia; order Lucinida; family Thyasiridae; genus Conchocele; species Conchocele bisecta. Next base: position 28,879,424 of record CM055270.1, on the reverse strand, counting down.
CCACATGTGACCGACATGGGGTTGGCAGCTCTGTACTGGAGTCAGGTTGTCCGTCCGTCCGTCACTAAACTTAACATCAGAGAAATATTTTTATAACTTCTATTTCCTTCATCTAAAATGCTTAATATTTCACACATGCATTCCTGTAAGGCTCTACTACCATGCTGTGCCAAATCCACGACCGTCCAACCCCTGCTGATCCCAAGGTCAAATACTTAGTCTGTTTACAAAACTTAACATCAGAGAAATATGTTATAGCTTCGATTTCCTTCGTCTAAAATGCTTAATATTTCACACATGCATTCCTGTAAGGCTCTACTACCGTGCTGTGCCAAATCCACGACGTCCAACCCCCGCTGATCCCAAGGTCAAGGTCAAATACTTAGTCTATTTACAAAACTTAACATCAGAGAAATAAGTTATAACCTGGGCTCAAGCTTACTGACCAATCTAGTTTCATCTACATCTCAATTCGTCAATCAATCAATCGATCGTTCCAGATTGATCCACATGTTGACTAGCTGTTAAACACCATTAAATAATATAAAATGATCCACGTGGAAGGCGTGGTCAAACTTGGTCTCTTTACAAAACTTAACATCAGAGAAATAAGTTATAACTTCTATTTCCTTCTTTGAAAATTCTTAATATTTCACTTGTGCATTCCTCTAAGGTTGTACTGTCATGCTGTGACATATATACGACCGTCCAACCCCCGCTGATCCCAAGGTCAAGGTCACACATACTTAGTCTCTTTACAAAACTTAACATCAGAGAAATAGGTTATAACTTCTATTTCCTTCATCTACGATGCTTAATATTTCACCCATGCATTCCTGTAAGGCTCTACTACCATGCTGTGCCAAATCCACGACTGTCCAACCCCCGCTGATCCCAAGGTCACGGTCAAATACTTAGTCTCTTTACATAACTTAACATCAGAGAAATAAGTTATAACCTGGGCTCACGCTTACTGACCAATCTAGTTTCATCTACATCTCAATTCGTCAATCAATCATTCGATCGTTCCAGATTGATCCACATGTTGACTAGCAGTTCAACACCATTAAATAATATAAAATGATCCACGTGGAAGACGAACTTCACTTCTTACTAGACTTTTGAAAGTCCAATGACACTGGTGGAAGGCCTTCTGTAGGCATGCAGCCAGTTGTTGGACTGTTAGGTTTAAATAAATGTATAAACAATGGTGCATTATTGCCATTGTGCATTTTATCAGGGAACAAGCTTTGTTGCTGTACTTTTAGAAGTCCCAGAAATACTGGCTGAAGAAACCTTGTTGAACTTTTAATTGTATAAATCTAATAACTTATATAAAAAAGCAAGTTGTTATTCTTATAATAATTTGATTTGTCGTCTAATTGCAGGTTGATCCACGTGGAGGACGAGCTGCCGCAGGAGCAGGAGGAAATGCAGCGTCTGTCAGAAGGAGGTTATCGACGCCCAGGAACGGCGGATACACTCCCTCGACACCGCGAACGGAAAATTTGTAATGGCCCTCAATCAGCTGAAGGAGCACTACATGTATAGCGCGACAGCCAGTAACGGACTTGGTTCTGGGGCGATGAAGACGAAATTGACCACGACGGAGATCGGGGGTTTCAAGACAAGTTCATGTTGATGGAGATACGTTCCCTCACTCAACATGGTGAATGACAATCTTGTAACAGCCCTCAAGCAGCCGACGTAGCACGAAATTGACTAAAAAGCCATTATAAAATAAATACTATATTCTCATCCATTTTTTTTAAAAGGTGAAATTTTATTTTATATTTTCAGGATATCGGAAATACCGACCATCGACCATCGTTTGTGTTAACTCTTTGCATGCTGGGAATGAAAATAATGGCTATACTGTGTAACTTAATAGCAATGATATGTAATTACCCATCTCATGCTCCCAACCAACCACCACGTATTACCAATAAACAAATCGGGGCGGGCGGGGATGAGAATCTAGCATTTATATTATAATGGCCTAACCAAAATCAGGGGTTTTAAATGTATGCTGATCATGACAATTTTGTCCTCGGTCTATAGTGCTATGGTGAGAAATGTGGCTGTGAATGGAGAAATTGATTTTGCGACCAGTGTAGATCCAGATCAGCCTGTGCATCCACACAGTCTGATTAGGATATGCACTGTTCGCTATTTCATCCAAGAAACAACTGTCATACTTCTAACAAGCAATGTAGATCGCTATCAGGCAACGGGAGTAAGCTATTTGATCGGGCGCTACACTTGTCACAAATCCCATAATCCTGATTTCTCGAGTCACAGCCATAAATGAGTTTCTGGGTCAGTCGAGAGAAATCACTCGATAACCGAAATGGGGGATTGAAGACGTTCATGTTCCAGTCGCGACAAACAGCAAGTTTGTAATGGCCCTGTATAGTGCTATGGTTTTTAGCCGAGTCAGTAAGTCAAAATGAAAACATGGAACAACTAAAATCAGTTGATTTAAAGAATATTACTAATATTGGTCTGGATAGAATTAGCCAGCATTTAGTCGCATTGACAGCAAACTCATTGAATCAACTTGAAGCTTCATTTAATTCGCTGAGAATAAGTTTCCAGACTGAACTGCCCAATTCACCAGTTTAAGCTGTTACATATCGACTACATAATTTTGCCGACAGAAAAATGTAAATAAATATATTTTTTATTACTGCATGCAAGTACCACCGTTTGAACAATCTCATCAAAACAGTTCAAATGAGTGGTGACAATATATACTTTTGAGCAGAAATAAGAAAAATTATGAAATAACATTTTCACTTTTATACCTGAGTAAGTGGTAATTATTCCACATGTACTGTAGCCTATTTCATCAACATTGCAAAGTATACTTTAGTAGCAAAGTATACTTTGAGGGAGAAATTTTCAATTTTTTGAAATATTTATTAATTTTTATTATACTGAATTTATTACATTATCACAGCCATTTAATGGCTGTGATAATGTAATCAATTCAGTATAATAATTCTGCATACTTTTAATCATGAAATATATGCATTTGTTAGTTCTATATGAAATAATGCATTTCATGAAAAATAAATGATTACTCCCTCAAAGTATACTTTGCTAGTAAAGTATACTTTGCAATGTTGATGAAATAGGCCCCTGGTGTAACAGGAACAGGTGCTTTTGGGGAGATTGACAAGTACGTCAGATTTGAAAGGAATCGTGTCTCAGATCTGCTTGAAAGGGTTGGAACTCTACTCTTGAATGCGGGAAACGTAAATTGTAGTCTGATGTTGTTTCTTATTTTGCCTTTATTGTCTGACAATAAAAACATGTTTGTCAGCACTTTGGAAATGATTCTAAAATGCTGTCAAACTATGGTTTTGTTATTAAAAATTAAAATAAATAGCAGACGACAAAATTTACTTAAACTTATCTTTCTAAACATCATTTTTTCAAGCTGTACATTATGTGTTACCACTCATTTCAATGAGACGGTTCAAATGAGTGGTAACAACATGTACTTCTGTATATAATTAAGACAATAAATAAAATAGGGAAAGTTCCTCAAAAGTTTCATAGCGGGCACTGGTGGAATATTGACACAATTATACACTTATTTAATTCCTATAAAGAACATTTTGTGCCTACAGAGTGGGCATGTACCTTTAATATAGAACTATTGTATAATTTTGCCACAATGTATCAGTATGGTTCACTGCAACTACAGGGAAATGTGGAAGACTCGTATACCATATCATTGCTTATGGCATTTACATTGCAAGAGACAAGTCGGGTTATTCTAATTTCAGGGCTGAATATATATTTATCTCGATGTAAATATTCCGTTCTGATTTTTGGATTTACCCCCCAATGCAGCAGGTTAAATGCAGGATTGAACCCGTAGGCCCGGCCTTGCGTGACCGTAGCTGTTGATAGGCTGTTAAACTCCAATAAACAAAACAAACATTGCAAGAGTTACATTGGTTACATGTGTCGTCGGCGAACAAGACGTGTAAATTAACGGGAGGGGTTCCTCCTTATAGGAATCACGATTTGGCCCTCAGGTATGTTTTTATCTTTGACTCTTTTGTTACCTGGGATTTTAATTCGGTTATTGCCCATTATAAAAGTAGTAAGATTAGTACTGATCCTACTGCTTTTGGGAGGTGCCAAGCGATTCTGGTGTGGCGAGGACCTGGCATCAGATCAGGATTATTCTGATTTCAGGGCTGAATATATAGTTTTGTTATTGTAAATATTCAGTTCTGATTTTGGGATTTTCCCCCCATTTGTACATGTACTTGTACAGGTAATATATGGGATTTAGTACTAAACCCATTGACCCGGCCTTAAATGACCTTAGCTGTTGATAGGCTGTTAAACCCCAACAAACAAACAAACATGTCGTCCATTCATTCATACGTCCGTTCATGGTAATTTTCTGATATTTATTAAGCTTCACTTTTACAGATTCCCCTTCCTCCTCCCACAATCGCAGTAGGTGAAATATGGGATTCGACCCGTTAACCCACCTAAAATGTTGACTAGCCGTTAAACACCATTAATTCAATTTACCAATTTTTATAAAATTTCGGATGTTATTACAAGAATATCTAACAGCATTATGCTGCATACAGTTCTTATGAGATGAACCATGTGATTTTGTACCTAAGAATATGTGCGAATATCAACAGAAGCTGTAATATTTTCTGTAAATGATGTCAAAAGTTTCATAGCATTGCCCTGAACAATTATCAACTTCCAACGTCATTCACAGACGATGTAGTCAATATTTTTCACGAGATAACGCCCATATTCTTAGGTATCAAGATTCGAGTCTTCCAACATGTGGGTTGCAGGAACTTGCTGATCAACAGGTGTTATGGTAAAACCTCTTTTGTTCCTATAATATATGTCTTTGAACACGTTTTAATCAATCTCTAATCAGCGCTACAGATAAGGAATTAGTAATTGAGTATTGTCACTCCATCATTTCTGAAGCAATTGGGTATTTAAAAATTATAATTGGGTAAAATAAAATCACACTACTGTTTACACATCAACAGACAGCAATTATTGAATAGTTTGCTTCGAAATGAAAACATGTCTTGGCATTTCATTAGAATTGTCTTATTCGAATGAAATACCAAGATGTGTTTTCATGGAAAATATACTATATTTGTGGTCTGTTTATTGTTTTCTGCAGCACGATAAAGGTACCACAAATCTTTTATTGGTTTTTAGCTCACCTGAGCGAAGCTCATGTGAGCTATTGTTACCGCAATGTGTCCGTCGTCCGTTGTCGTCTGTGAACAAATGTCTTCTCCTCAGTAACCATTGGGCCTATAGTCACCAAACTTCATGATCATGGTCCTTAGTTAGGGGGATTACAAAATTGTTAAAATGACGTCATTGTGTAATCCAAGATAGCCGCCGTCTAAAAATAGCACAAATTCTTCAAAAATCTTATTCTCAAGAACCGCCAACCGGATTTCGACAAAACTTGGTAGGAATGATCGATGTACAATGCTCTTTCAAAATTGTTAAAATGGTGACCCTGGGGTCAAAACTGGGCGTGGCCCGTGGGGTCAAATTGGGGTCAAATTTTATTTTTGACCGAATATGGTATGTCATATATTGAATTGAAGGTATCAAAGAGGCGATCACTCTGGTGCATTTTTTGTCGAAATCTGATGGTTATGTCATCCAAGATGGCCGCCGAAAGGTCAAAAGGTCGTTATTTTATTAGAGATTTCAAAATTCTTCTTCACATGAATCGCTTGGCCCATGGTAGCCAAACTTAAAAGTTATGGTCCATGGGTGAAGCCTTTTCAGATTTGTTAAAATGGAGGTCATCGCTAATCCAAGATGGCCGCCGTCTAAAAATAGTATAAATTCTTAAAAAATCTTCTCATGAACCGCCAGCCGGATTTCGACGACACTTGGTAGGAATGATCAATGTACAATGCTCTTTCAAAGTTGTTAAAATAATGACCCCGGGGTCAAAAATGTGCGTGGCCCGTGGTCAAATTGTGGTCAAATTTTATTTGTGACCGAATATGGTCATGTTATATATCAATTCGAAGGTATCAATGAGGCGATCACTCTGGTGATTTTTTTGTCGAAATCTGATGGTTATGTCAACCAAGATGGCCGCCGAAAGGTCAAAAGGTCGTTCTTTTATTAGAGATTTAAAAATTCTACTTCACATGAACCGCTTGGCCCATGGTAGCCAAACTTCACAGTTATGGTCCATGGGTGAAGCCTTTTCAGATTTGTTATAATGGAGGTCATCGCTAATCCAAGATGGCCGCTGTCTAAAAATAGCACAAATTCTTAAAAAATATTTTTCTCACATGAACCACTAGCCGGATTTCGACGAAACTTGGTAGGAATGATCGATGTACAATGCTCTTTTATAGTTGTGAAAATGGTGTGGACCCCAGGGGTCAAAAATGGGCATGGCCCGTGGGGTCAAATTTTATTTTTGACCGAATATGCTCATGTCATATATCAAATTGAAGGTATCGATGAGGCGATTGCTCTGGCGCAATATTTGTCGGAATCGGATGATTATGTCATCCATGATGGCCGCCAAATGGTCCATTTATTTGAGATTTTGAACGTCTTTTTCTCAGGAACCACATGGCCAATGCTGGCCAAACTTCATAGGAAGTTCCGATCCTTGGGTGATGTTTTTCAGATTTGGTAAAATGAGAGTCATCGCTTAATCCAAGATGACCGCCGTCTAAAAATAGCACAATTTTTTTGAAAACACATGAACTCAATGTCACATTCTCCTCTGGTGTTAATGGAGTCAGGTGAGCGAATCAGGGCCATCATGGCCCTCTTGTTGATACTCGCTACCGGTACTTCTGATTTCAATTGGGTTTTTGGCAATTTTAATTGGGTATTTCAGCAAATACACAGCTTATCTGGAGCCTGTCTAATCATATATGATGATCAGGATCTACACTGTTTGCTGATTTAACCCATTATAGGCCCGATACAATTATAGTAATACCGGTATGAAACTTTTGAGAAGGTTTTTTGCCATTTTCTCTATTTCTTTTCGAAAGTATATGTTGTTACCACTCATTTGAAATTGGTGGTGACATTATATGTTTTTTATGGAGAAATAAAGACAGTCAGATTTTTTTCTCAACGAAGTATTGTATCCATAGACTTCAATGCATTAACGTCATAACTTGGTATACATGTCTCACGTAGACATACTATACGACCATTGTAGATCCAGATCAGCTTGCGTATCCGCAGTTTGATCAGAATCTGTACTGACCGTCAAATGTTGACATCTGTATGTGTAGTTGTTGTACATTTTGTGATAGCTTGTATTCATGTACCGGTGTGTGTATATACCTCGTACCTCGGACGCCTCTGTGAGGTAATAAACTTGTTCTCTACATTTTTGTTTCTTCTACATTTCAGGAGGATCGGAGGATGCACGTATCTGGATGAATCCATCCTTAAGGATTCATATTTACTGGGATTCACACCTGGTGGCAAGTGGTCTGGTGTAAGGGTGCCTGGCAGCAGATCAGGATATTGTGTCCGTGCTGGAAGGTTTTGTTGTAGTTTTGGTGCTGAATGTCCAGTGCCCGCCCACATACAGGTGCATTCCTGTCTGAATAATGACCTGCTTGTTCGGGTAATCAGACCCTTCTCGTGGCCGCACGTAAAGTCTATGGAAATCTAATAAAAAGCCGTACTCATAAACCGATAGCTTAAACCATAATGTATGTGTTCATTAAGTCTTTATGCAGATGCTGCCAGCAAGGAAATGACACCATATGCTGTAGTTGGACAATAATAAGCACGTATTGATGTTTTATATGAATAATTTTGCTTCTACACACCTGTAGTGTAAATACACATGTAAAACATCAACACTGGTGTATTATTTGCAGATTACAGTAGTAGGTCTATTTTTATCTGCGGCTGTATCTGCATAAAGACTTGCTGATCACATTCATATGGTTTATTTGTGTAAGTAGCTAATTGTTATTAGTAAGGCTTTTTAATAGATATTCATAGACGTTGCATTGAACACCGTAATCGATCAACAACAGGGTCATTTACATGATTTAAACAGGAATACACCACAGGTGGAAGGCAAGACTGACATGTGACATAAACAAAAAACCAATTACCCCACCCACCTATTGTCGTACTGTACATTATGTTTCCTTATATGAAACATAACATACAGTACGACACCAGGTGGGTGGGGTAATGTGGTTTTTAATGAGTGTTTGGTCACGGTTTCCAGTCTTCCGCCTGTGCAGTGGGAGCACTGTATGTTCAGCGCTGAGACAACAATGTCCTGATCTTGCGACAGGCACCCTTACAAATGCAAGATTACTCGTCACCATTCGAAATGTGAATCCCACTAAATGAATACGTATCCTCCCATCCTCTTCTCCCCATATCTCCCAGGTTACAAATAATTGAAATGGAAACATTCCTGGTCATTGTTTATTAATAATAAACCAATTCATTGATACAGATATTGTATAACCCCCTATGTTGTCCCAATGCCTTTGGTCAAAGTCAAATGACAGAAATTTGTGTTTGTGTTTCTGCTAGTAGCCACACTCGCGTTTCACTGAATGATTGGTGAACAGTGCAGACCCTGATCAGACTAAGGATGTGCAGGCTGGACTGGTCGCATCGGCCATAAGCCCTATTTCTCCAGCCACAGCCATATGAGCCGCCAATACACATTTGTGTGCTTTGTAATCATGAACGGACATTAGGAGTTAAGATAAATGACAGTGAAACGCCAGCTACATAAACACATTGGAATAAACATTTGTGGAGAATTGATTTGGGTTAATATGTTGATTAATTCTCAACAAATGTTTCTTCCATACAATTCCAACCCGATTCTATTCACACATGGTCTGATGAAGGTCCTATGTCCATGTTTATGTCCTTAAATGTCTCGCTGGATTCATGTAGGGGACAATCTGTGATGCAGAAATATCGAGAGCGGCCATCTTGATTTGATTCATTGGTGTTTAACAGCCTATCAACAGCTAGGGTCGTTTAAGGCCGGGCCAACGATTCGATCCTGTATATAACCTGCTGCATCGAGGGTAGCCATCTTGGAAGCCATACAGACATATTGGTATATAAAGGTTGTAACTGCAGTACTAACAGGGAAAATGTAGGATTTTATCATCATTTATGTCTGAATAATGTATTTACCAGAAAAATCAATGAATTTTGTGTATAGAAAATGTAACTGTATATAAAGAGGAGTTTAGCAAAATTTACAAAAAATGTAAATAAAAATGTTCATTTACACGATTGCATTTCTTTTTAAGTTAAAAATAAATATAATTATACTCTCCCTGCTGACTGCATGGGTAATAGGTGCCAATTGCAATCAATTTTCATTAGAATGATGAGGAAAAAAGTATTAATGCATATTGGTGGGTGGGGTAAAGCACATTAAAACCCATTTTCAGACTGTGGACTATTGTTATTTAAAAGCTAAAATAAATCTTATTTTGTGTCCGATTTGGCTGAAAATTTGTGGATTTGTTCAGTTTTTCATGCTGATCAACATGTGTAAATTTCAGCTTAATCGGAAAAAGTTGATGAATTTGTCGAAAAAAACACCAAGGGGTACACCTTGATGTTTTTTTTTATGGAAAAACATTTTTTATGTCCGATTAAGCCGAAAGTTGCACAGTTTGATCAGTATGGAAAACTGAATTAGTTCACAAAATTTTGGGTCAATCGGGATTAAAAAAATTGTTGCAGTTAGGGTTATATATAGTATAACTAGAGCGATCACAGGCGCGACCATAATACACCAATATCGCTTTTACACATGAACAGGTTTAATATCAGACATGGTTTCATAGGTTGGTATATTTCATGCCCCTTTTTACCTTTGACCTCAAATGTGACCTTGACTTTGGTTGTGGCTATTGAACGCGACACAACATTTGATCATGGCAAACACTTGTGCCACATCATTTGAAATCCATTCATTGGTTAAGAAGATATACAAAATCTTAGGCACATTTTTGACCTTTGACCTCCGAGTGTGACCTTGACATTGCTTGTGGACACATTGGTATTGAACGTGTTGCATGGTCTCATCATGGCAAACATTTATGACAAATCATTTGAAAATCCATTCATCGGTTTAGAAGATATAGTGTGGAAACAAAATATCATGAACATTTTTTACCTTTGACCTCTGTGTGATTTTGACCATGGATGTAACCACATGGGTATTGAATGCGACACATCGTCTCATGGCAAACATTTGTAGCAAATCATGTGAAAATTAATTCATGGTTTAGTAGTGTGACCTTGACCTTGGACGTAGACACATGGGTATTGGATGTGACACATCGTCTCATCATGGCAAACATTTGTAGCAAATCATGTGAAAATTAATTCATGGTTTAGTAGTGTGACCTTGACCTTGGACGTAGACACATGGGTATTGGATGCGACACATCGTCTCATCATGGCAAACATTTGTGCCAAATCATTTGAAAATTCATTCATCGTTTTAGAAGATATAGTGTGGATACAAAATGTGACCTTTGACCTCTAAGTGACCTTGGAGGTAGACACGTCGGTATTGAACATGACATCTCATCATGGCAAACATTTGTGGCAAATCATTTGAAAATTCAGTGATCGGTTTAGAAGATACCAACAGAAAATTTCCAACAGACCGACCGACATACAAGCTGATGTGGACATGTATGATGTATTGAAATATTAACGTAATCCTTCAAGATATAGAAGTTATGATGGAATTTCAAGAGAAACATCCGCAACTTTCTTAATTTTTTAACACAAAGCATATTTGGTGATAATTGAAATGTATTTACTAGAAATTGACATATTATCTTATTGCTATCAGTATGCAGTAATGTTTAGAGTAATGCCTAGCCATAAAGAGAATAATATTAAGCTAGAAATGTGTCCATGGGATACGGATGCCCCCCACTGGTAGCCTATATCAACGGAAGCTGTAGAACTAGCAGGCCCTAAGAATAGAGGACACACATGTGATGTGTCATGACGATAATATTACGATTACGATTACTCTTCTAAAGGGTATAACCAGTTTCAACTCTCACATACAAGAACGCCAGACGTATCTGATGGTTAAGCAGGGTCTCCAGTGGGGATTCCAGTAAGGTTGAATCCCGATCGTTAAATTACTCATCACATACTCTCAACCAACCACCACATCGTGAATATGGATATAACTTCAAAAGTACAAAATCCAATCATTTTTTTTGCATGCTGCATGCCTCTAAATCGTGATGTACACATGTGTAAAGCATCATGAACATACGCCATGCGGTTTACGACGTACAACCCAGACAAAGACCCAAACTAACAAGAACATTTTGTCAAAGGGAGATAACTCCAAAAGTACAAATTCATAGTTGTCTTTCTTGCATGTAACGCGTCACTAGGTCATGGTGTATACATGTGGGATGTATCATGAATATATGCCAAGCGATATACAACTTGCAGACTTAAACAAGGTGAATATTTGTGTGACGGACGGATAAACAGACAGGGGTAAAACATAAGGTCAGGCCCCCCAATAAACAAGAGGCCGAAATGGGCCTGTATCGCTCACCTGACCTACAGACCATAACTGTGAAGTTTGACCAGTATCGGCCAAACGGTTCACACAAAGAAGATGTTTGAAATCTATAATAAAAGGATGACCTTTCGGCGGCCATCTTGGATGAGGTAGTCATCCGAGTTTGACAAACAAAATGCTCGTCTCCTGGATACCTTTGATTTGATAATGAACATATTTGGCCAAATGTGAATCTGACCCCACTTAAACCCCCCCCCCCCCACCCCCATAATTTTAACAAATCTGACAGAGCATTGACTATCGACCATTCCTGCAAATTTCGGCAAAATCGGTCAGGTGGTTCATGAGAAGTTTTTTGTTAAGAATTTGACCTAATTTTTTATGGCGGCCATCTTGGATGATGCGACGACCACCATTGTAACAAATATGAAAAGGCTTCACCCACGGACCATAACTGTGAAGTTTTGACCACCATCGGCCAAGCAGTTCACGAGAAGAAGACGTTTGAAATCCATAATAAAAGGACAACGTTTCGGCAACCATCATGGACGACGTAATCATCCGATTTCGATAACAAAGCTCCAGAGTGATAGTCTCCTCGATACCTTACATTAGATATACAACACTACCATATTTGGTCAAATTTGAAATTTGACCCCTACTTGACCCCCCGGGCCCCGCCCATCATTTTAACAAATCTGAAAGAGCATAGACTATCGTCATTTCTGCCAAGTTTCGTCGAATCAGTTTGGCGATTCGCGAGAAGAAGATTTTTAAGAATTTGAGCTACTTTTCTACGGTGGCCATCTTAGATATGCAATGACATCCATCTTAACAAATCTGAAAAGGCTTCACCCATAGACCATCCCCATGAAGTTTGGTCAACATCAGCCCAGCAGTTCAGAAGAAGAAGAGGTCAGAAAATGTTGACTGACGGACGGATTATCGATTTATGTTTCAATGAATCCACATGACATACAATGAATTGTTAACCCTAACCCTAACCTATAAATTACATAACTATAGTACATGAAAGAAAATGAAAGATCTGTCTGTTAGTGTGTGTTTTACTGTGATTTTCCCCACCCACCAATAGCTGCATTAACTTTTTTTTTCATTATCATTTCAATGAAAACTGATTGCAATCGACACCTATTGACCATGTAAATGAGTGCATGGATAATATAATTATATTTATTGTTTAATGAAAAGAAAATATGTAATCCAGTAAAAGAATTCCATTTTTAATTTATTTGTTTTTGTAAATTTTGTGAAATAAATTCATTTTTACATGACACTTTAATTTCTAAACACCAAATTATTTTTTTTCTAGTGAAATATCATTAAGTTGACATAAATGATCACAACATCCTACATATTACCTGCTGGTACTGCAGTTACAACTATTTATACACCAATATGTCTATATGGCAGCCATTTTGGACGCCATCTTGAATTCCAGGACACTGACCATGATTCAAGATGGCTTCCAAGATACCCACTCTCGATGTTCTGCATCAGAGATGGCCCCCTACATGAATCCAGCGAGACATTTCGGGACAAAACATGTATACAGAACCTACATCAGACCATGTGTTAATACATAATTAGGGTGGAATTATAAGGAAGAAACATTTTGTGAGAATTAATCGACATTTAACCACGGTAAATTTCCCCCAACTGTTGTTTATTCCAATGTGTTTCTGTAGCTGGCGTGTCACTGTCATTTATCTCAACTCATAAAGTCTGTTGATGATTGCAAAGCACACAAACGTGTATTTGCGGCTCATATGGCTGTGGCTGGAGAAATAGGCCTTATGGCCGATGCGACCAGTGTATACCCAGACCAACCTGCGCATCCTCACAGTCTGACCAGGGTCTGCACTGTTCACCAATCAGTCAGTGAAACACACGAGTCCGGCTACTAGCAGAAACACAAACACAAATTTCCGTGTCATTTGACCTTGACCGTGGGCATTGGGCCGCATCGGTGTATATATATATATAGAACATAAAAGCATATGAAGTATCAAGACCATTTGAGACACGCCATGTGACTTTGTACCCACAAAAATGTGTGTTTGTTTGTTTGTTCATTAGTGTTTAACGGCCTATCAACAGCTAAGGTCATGTAAGGCCGGGCAAACGGGTTCGATCCCATTTTAACCTGCTGCATTGGGGGGGAAAATCCCAAAATCAGAACAGAATATTTACATCGATAACAAATATATTCAGCCCTGAAATTAGAATATCCTGACCTGGTGCCAGGTCCATACCACACCAAGTCACTTGGCCCCTTCCCCTAAAATAGGATTACGATTATCGTAATACTTACATAACACCGTATAACCAGATTCAACTGTCACATACAAAATGCCAAAGACGTATGTGAGGGCCAAACCAGGTCTCCAGTCGGGATTCCGGTAAGGATGAACCCCGATTGTTAAATTACCCATCGCGTGCTCCCACCTGCCACCCACACAAAAATGTGTGATTTTTCATGAAATTTATTTACAGAATCTGTGATATTTTCTGTAAATGACGTCAAAAGATTTTGTCAACTTTCGCCATCATTTACTAATTTTTCATGATATATCGCACATGTTCTTGGGTACAAAATTACATCGCTTGTCAAATTTGACTAGAGCTACAGAGATATTATGCATGTGAAGCCTATTGAGATAATATGCATGTGAAGCCTATTATCTTATGTTTGTTTGTTGGTGTTTAACGGCTAATCAACAGCTAAGGTACTTTAAGGCCGGGCCAGCGGGTTTGATCCCGTATTTAATCTGCTGTATTGGGGGAAAATCCCAGATCCAGAATCGTAATATTCACGTAAGGCGTATAATCAGATTCAACTGTCACATACAAGAATGTCAACGAACTACATAAGGGATATAAGATATTCGTAAGTGCAAATTTAGGATCGTCTGGAAATTTACATTGATGGATTTACATTTATTGAGCATTTATTGAGCATAGGCTGCAAACGCAGCCAATGCTGTATGAATGTAAATCCAATAATTATTTACAAGAAAACATTGCTCATGTGAAATTTACAGACTATCATAATTTTGCACTTACAAACCTTTTAGTCATACAAAGTTTAGTGAAAACGGCCTCTTGGTCTCCTGTCGGGATTCGAGTAAGAATGAACCCCGACCGTTAAATTACACATCACATGCTCCCACCTGCCATCCACAAAACCTATTATCTTATGAATCGACGGACGGACGGATGTACAGATGGAATGGCGAAACCTATATAGACCCTGACATACTACATATGCGTTATGTATACTGAAACTATTTAACGCAAGAAGCAGGTAAAATTGGTATATATTAAATGTTACCCAGTGACGACAAAATTATTAATTGTGACAACGTTATAAGCTGGTCTAATGGCAAATTTCAAATTTAACATCTGTAAATTTGACAAAGAAACTAGTGCTCCGCACTCGTTTCTTTATCGGATTTCCAGATGTCTCAAGAAATAAATCCGGTATTTCAAAATGGTAGTTGAATAAACTATATATTCACCCATTACATAGTTTGGCAAACATTGTATAATGAGGATAAATAGTAAGTCAGTATCTATCCAACACACGTGTGTAAATCAATAAGGGTGTCCAATAACATGCCAACCTCCGTGTTAAATCGGTTCAGTATACATTATATTAACTAGATTTGTCAGTAAGCGAATATCCCCCCCCCCCCTCCCCCCCGCGTGGGCGCATGTGCCCCTAAATATGTAAGGAAATAGAAATTATAACATATTTCTCTGATGTAAGAGATCAGCGTGGGTTGGACATGTCGTGGATTTGGCGCAGCATGGTAGTAGAGCCTTACAGGAATGCATGTGTGAAATATTAAGCATTTTAGATGCAGGAAATAGAAGTTATAACATATTTCTCTGATGTTAAGTTTAGTGACGGACGGACGGACAACCTGAATCCAGTATACATCCCCCCACAACTCGTTGCAGGGGGTATAACAAGATCTAGTACAGATTTTACGCGTGAACCACATGTGACCCAGTAAGCTCCGTCTAGTTATTATAAAACACGTTGAGAAGGTTCTTGAAATGTGGCTGTGACTGGAGAATGTTTGTTTGTTTGTTGGGGTTTAACGGCCTATCAACAGCTAAGGTCATTTAAGGCCGGGTCAATGGGTTTAGTACTAAATCCCATATATTACCTGTACAAGTACATGTACAAATGGGGGGAACATCCAAAAATCAGAACTGAATATTTACAATAACAAAAACTATATATTCAGCCCTGAAATCAGAATAATCCTGATCTGATGCCAGGTCCTCGCCACACCAGAATCATTTGGCCCCTCCCAAAAGCAAAATATAATGTATACTACTTTTATAATGGGCAATAACACAATTCAACTCCCAGGTAACTAAAGAGCCAAAGATAATAACATACCTGATGGCCAAACCAGGCAAATCGTGATTCCTATATGGAGGAACCCATACCGTTAATTTACGCCGTCTCATTCGCCGACCACCACCCATGCAGTGACTGGAGAAATTGGGCTTGTGGGTTTTGTGACCAGTGTAGGTCCAGATCAGCCTATGCAGCAGCACAGTCTGATCAGGATATGCACTGTTCACTATTCCATCAATGAAACATGTATCATGCTTCTAACAAGGAATATAGATCGTTATCAGGCCAAATGAGTGTGCTATTTCATCAGGAGCTACACTGGTCACAATATCCATAAGCCCCATGTCTCCAGTCACAGCCACACACATGTACTTACTATCAAACAGTTTCATTGGTCAGTCGCGAACACAGCCGAGGCTTGACCAATGAAATTGCTTGGTTTTGAACAAGCTAAGTTGAGCTATGATTAGAAAACCTGAACGGAATGTTTTATGATCACTTGGCCAGAGTTCTATCACTACTTTAAAGGGACTGTGTCTCAGGAAAACATAACTAAGCTCATATAGGGACGGGACCACAGTTTAAAGTCTCATCTGACGGACCAGTGGGATGGAAATACTATGAAAGTATTTTAAGCACTAGGGTAGGTCTAGAACTCACAACCTACAGTATTGAAATCCTCTTTTATATCCCTCAGCCTATATTCTACCCCATCCCTTGGAAGTGATGAAACCGATTTGAAACACATATTTTAACCTTTAGACCGCTATCTTATTTTTTTGGTCGTCTGCTGTTTATTTTCTATTTTCCATTTTTATCATCAAAAACATGCATTGACAGCACTAAAGAATAATTTTCAACATGCTTTAAAAGCACTTCAGAATCATTTGCATTGGAAATGATTATGAAGTGTTATCAAACCATGTTTTTATTGAGAAACATTGTGAGTAGCGGTCTAAGTGTTAATCATAGATTTACATAATATTTCTGAACCTAATTGTACATATCACTCTAAAAATAATTTGGGATTAGCAAAAAAAAAAGAGTTGAATACTGAAAAACGCTATCGATGGTTACTAATTTATTGTTATTTATATTACTAGTCTGTAATGGAAACTTCATTGTAAATGTGGTATCGCAGGATCATTACACAAGTAACATAAGTTTACTTTGTAAATTTTCCTTACTGGTATGTGTATACCGAATATGCATAACCAAATCAGGCCCGTAGCCAGCCTTCAAAATAGTTGGGTGCGTAATGAGCCGCGAAGCGGCGAATACGAGCCACGAAGTGGCGACGGGGGGTGGGTCCGGAAGGGGGCTTTTACCCCCCTTTCGCGTTGGGGGTTTGGGAAATTTTTGAAATTTAGACGCTAATTCCTGCATTCTGTGACATTTATGACTTTATTTAGGAGTAGGAATTATATGCTATTTTGTATAGAAAATTTGACTTTTATCGAATTTCTCACAAGAAAGGTGTTATAATCACATTGTGAAGCAGACTATCAGAAACCTTCCGTATACACGTCTCTCCACGGTAAGTTTACATACACGCTGTCAGGTCACAAATAGTTTGAATATTTGTTACATTTTGTTATTCACACTCAGTCTGACATTACTATACATATATAATATTAGTAAAGTAACTTGATCCTTGGGCGGTGAAAGCTCGAGTTGGTATTAGGCAGATCAGCTGGATCAACGAGACGCAGTCGAGTTGATCAGCTGATTTGCACAAGACCAACGAGAGCTTTCCAGTCCAAGGATCAAGTTACTGTACTAATATTGTGTTTATTATATACCAGTCAAACATTTAAAACACATATATTGCATTGAAAAATCGTATAATTGGATTACAAAGTTGTAATATTTTTCTGCGCAATGCTATGACGGCAGTCATTTGGATTATCGCCTAGCACTGAGACGTCGCGCTAGCGACACGCGACCAGAAACGACGTCAAATTTCAGCTATCATTTTCTGTCCTATTTTCTAAACATATCCCGACTAATATCCTACATCGAGTGTATTGTCCATTGACAGCATGCATTTTAAGTGAAAATGACTAGCTTTTACGGGGCTATTCTCATTTGAAGGACATCATTATGATTTCCCGACCTTTCCTGATCACAAGTAGTTCTGGCAAATCAGAACGAGAACAGAGTGGAATATGGATTCAGAAAGCCACTGAGTGGAATACGGAATTCAATCTGCCATGTTGTATCTGGCTGAAGAATACACCATGAATTCACCACATATCTTTGATAGGTATATAATAAACTGCTGTATTTATATGGCAGTTACGTATAATGTATTTCCCATTCAAACAAAATATTCAACACCGAGTCTAAATATTTGGACTAGTACAAGAGTGATTCCAATTCCATCCTACGAGGATGTAGGCGTACAAATCGGGATAGTATTTCCCGCACATCGTGTTTGAAGCCATAATGAATGTATACGAGCGCCAGCGAAGAAAGATGACTACTGGTCATAGATGCACGTGACTATATTGGTGAAGTCGCCTCAATGCACTACCAATGTGCTCCAGATAACGTGATTGTGTGTTCATGAGCAAAAACAATCTTGGCTTGTCCGAAAAAGTTGGGTGCAGACGCACCCAACGCACCCCCCCTGGCTACGGGCATGCAAATTATCTCCCCTGTTTATCACAGATTCTGATCATTTTTGGGAATTTGATCAATTGGTGTAATTGGTTTTATAGGCCATTGCAGTGCATGAAGCGAAAAACCATGTATTAAATATCTGAGACGTCATCTGAGACACAGTGCCTTTAAATGTTTTGCCAGGTCATATTTTGGATATAAATAAACCTACTGCAATAACCCTAAATTTTCAGACACAATTTATGATGGGAAACACATATAAATATGTGGTTTGCCACAACAAAGAGTGTCCTAATCCTAGGTTGGTTTTGGAAATCCATATTTTATAGGAGTTTCCCAAAGAAAACAGTGTCAAAATATTTAAGGTTATTACGGTAATATTGTAAACATGCTGGCAATATGAATAATTCCCATTCTGAAATGTTAAATGGTAATTTTACAACAACCTTCAAATGAGCTTGGAACTATGTCACTGGTCGAGGACAAAACTGGATGGTAGTCAAACAAAAATTTGCTGAAAACATTAATCGCATTACCAGTGCATAATTGTGAAATCTTCAGAGTTTTCATGCACAAAATCAGAAGGTTGGATTGGTCAAACTGTCTCATTTGGGAACAAATTTCAAGAACACAACACAAAGTTTTGAAAGGCCCAGACTTTTCGATTTCTTGATCGATTGGTCAACTGGCATTTAAGTGGGTCTCGGCCAAATTCCAAACTCAATTGAAGGTTGTAGCAAGGTCATCGTTATCACTAAGCTAATCCCCTCACTGGCAGCCTTGATAAAAAAACAACAAAACAACTTTAACGCATTTGCCTTACAAACAAGGTGAACATAAGTCCTCAGTGACCTTGATCTTGGGCTGTCGGACGTGGGTCGTATGTAAAACAAAGCACCATCCCTAGACATACATTGTGGTCAAATATGATCGGTGTGAAGCCGTTCATGAGTTAATAATTCCAGCACAAAAATATTTACACAATTCCCTAACATTTGATTGGTCCGTTGCAAGTCTCCGTCCAAAATTTATATCCCAGTAAACTCCATGCCGAACTACTTTCCATAACCGTCAGGCGCAGTTAAAGTAATTCTTAAGAAACGGAAAATAAACACATTTTCTTGATGAATTTACTTCAAATGCTGGCATTATAAGGAATGAATGGCCTTTTTGTGGAAGTTATCGGGGATATAAACTTGGAAAAGTCGCGGGAATACTGGACGAGGCCTTCCGGCCTTCGTCCAGTATTCCCGCGACTTTTCCAAGTTTATACCCCGATAAATTCCACAAAAAGGCCATTCATTCCTATATTCATTCCTATATTGAAAAATGAAAGGTGCTACTAACGTACACACGAACATGGACTAACGCTATATCCCCTCTTGCCTATCGGCGAGGAGATAATAAAACCGCCGCTATTCTAGCGTGATGCCGGTGTTACCGGGAGATTTCTCCCCCAATTGTTGTAAGATTTCTTTTCTAAAATCGTCAAATCGTCCATCGACCTCGTTTATACACTTGTCTTCGACGACCCAGAGTTGGCAGTCGGAATCGCGTATCAATCTCTTGTCGTACCACACTATCACCACCGCTGCAATAAATTTTATTTGATTCAATGGTGTTAAACAGCCTGTCAACAGGTATGGTCATTTTAGGCTGGGTTAACAGGGTTGATTTATTTCTTTAATGGTGTTATACGGCCTGTCAACAGCTAAGGTCATTTTAGGCCGGGTAAACGGGGTCGAATCCCATATTTCACCTGTTGTGATGGGGGGAAAATCTCAAAATCAGAACTGAATATTTACCGAAAACTTAGTAACTTAGCCCCACACCCAAAAAGTAATAGGATTAGTACTAGTCTTACTACTTTTATAATGGATATAACCGAATTCAAATCTCAAGCACTGGAATAAAATCAAATTTATCAGGTAACTGGGATGCATTGATCGAATAATAAAACATTGCCAATGTATTTCAGAGCTCCAGATAAGCTGCGTATTTGCTTAAATACCCAATTAAAATTGTCAAAAACCCAATTGAAATCAGAAGTAGCGAGTATCAAAAAGCAATAAAGAAATTGTGGTACCTTTATCATGCTGCAGAAACTATAAACAGACCACGAATATAGCATATTTTTCTTATTTTCCATGAAAACACATCTTGGTATTTCATTAGAATTGTCTCCAAGGAGACAATTCTAATGAACTGCAATGATATGTTTTCATTTCGAAGCAATAATTGCTGTCTGTTGATGTGTAAACAGTAGTGTGATTTTATTTTACCCAATTAAAATTTTGAAATACCCAATTGCTTCAGAAATGATGGAGTGACAATACTCAATTACTAGTTCCTGAAGCCCTGGTATTTACTAAACACGCATATCTGGGTCACCACCATATTCGCTGACGTTGCATGAACGGCGTCACACGATGTTACTGAATATAGTCAATCTAATGAGACAATGTTAACATTTTTACAAGTTTGTGTTCTTTTCAACGAAAACCATGACGTTATTTTGCTCATCCTCTAGAATGACTTGATAAATTGAGTACCAGGCTAGTGTCTTTTGATATCGAGTTTATCAGGCTTGGCTTGGAAAATATGGGATTCCTCACATATCCTAGCCTTGCCTGATAAACTTGGAAAAACTTTATTGACATTATCAACATAAATAGTCCATTGGACGTCGTGTACATTGTTGGTGATAATGACGTGTTCGATCGTACTATTATGTATAAACAAGGCATAACTGGACACCTGTAATGTAAATGTGCACATGTCTTACATCAAAAGAAAGCTGATTGAATATTTATTTGAATTATCACAAACAATAGTGCGCTCCATGCACATGTTTAAAATGGTACCGACTAGCGAACGTCATTTACGGGTTAAGATGTGAAATGCGTATGTCCGTGAAGTATTATGTCAAGTGAGTTATTTTGGAATGACGTCGTTTTTGCGGTAAAGTAAACCAGTGTAGACACGTGAAAAATAGAAAATAAATACCCCGCATCTGAAGTGAAGATATATTGATACTCAAAATATCTTAAGAATTCAAGGCCAGTTTATCATACATAACTATTAGTGTTGTGTTAAGTTATCAAATTATAAATGGTTTGTCATTTCGTCGCCAAATCAGTAAATGAGAGACGAATTTGTAATTTGGAGAATTATGTTACAAATGAAAAACGTTAGCAGTAAATACTTTCATTTGCAAAGCGAGGCGACTAAACAACTACTTCGGGTATATAGTATGCATATTGCTTAGATGCATACTTTTCATTAGGGTATAAATAGTTTGTGTTATAAAATTCAGTGGGAAATCTGAACACGTTATTGATATATGTATAGTTGATGCTATGCTACAATAGGTGTCACATTTTGTCACAACGTCGTAAATGCGCATTTTATTTTAAACATTAGAAAAGTCAATCGAAGAAAATTCATGTCACACATTCAAATAACTAAATAATATTAAACATATACAATGTGTATTTTGTAGTCTTTCTTGTGAAATACAATGTGTAGGATCCGTGTAGAAAATGAATGAAAAACTGTGCATTTCAAAATGTCTAGTGAAAATGTCACACTTTAAAGATTACGTCGCGAATGCACATTTTTTAAAGTTACGGTAGTTTGTGTGATGCAAAATATTTGCTGAAAATATATAGCACGATAATTATCTTGTAACCACAAAATGTGTTTTGTAACTTCTTTCTAGTCGTGTACATTATTTGGCGATCGCACATAAATATCATAACAAGAATTCCGCGGAATCAAATGTCTCGCCTTGTCCCGCCGCCTTGACCTCGAGCCTGGGCCAGAAAGCAATTTTCACTGGCCCGAACATATTATACAATTATTGACTAGTGAGCCATAGAATATCAGATTATATTCTATGGCTCACTAGTCAATAATTGTTTTAGTATATGATAATAGTCGGTATATAGCACTTACGACCTTATGCTACTAGACAACAAGCCACGAAGGCCAGGTTTTTTCCAAGCATAGACACTTGGATAACATAATTATACCCACTTTTTGTAGACTAGATGGCCGTGGCCTGCATGTCGCGCCTTGGGGCGAGGCATGGACACTAACAAAATAGATATAGCAGATGGAAAAACTTTAACCAAAAAAGTTTAACCGGACACACGGACGAACGGACGGACGTATGCCAAAATGCCGACGATATCACGCTTTCCGCATTGGGCACAGGGGCCGCATGGTTGGGGGGTAGAATGAAAATATGGATGATGATAAACACCCATGTGAAGTTTCAAGGTAATGGGCGAAGCAGTTGCAGAGATATAGTAACTTTTAACCAAAAAACTTTAACCAGACGTACGTTAAAAAGTTAACGTTGAAAATGGCTAAGTCAATTACGTAGAAATAATAGGTGAAGGTAAAAAAAATGGTCACATGTTGGATAGTTGTATGTGGTAGGCACCCCTTGGTTATGAAGCTGTGAAAGTTTGGTGGTCCTAGGTGGTACAGTACCAAAGAAATGGACTTAAACACGAAAACTTAACATTGTAAACGCGAAAACTTAACATTGAAAATGGCTAAGTCGACTGCGCGGAAAAAATGGGTCAAGTTCAAAAAAAGGTAACATGTTGGATAGTGATATGTGGTGGGCACCCCTTGATTATGAAGCTGTGAAAGTTTGGTGGTCCTAGGTGGTACAGTAACAAAGAAATGGACTCAAACAAGAAAATTTAACATTGATTGTGGACGCCGCCTGCGCCTATATTCATCTACATATCATAGTAAAGGTATGTATAAAGTTTGATGACTGTAGCTGATAAGGTGTTGAAGTAATGACCGTAACACGAAAACTTAACATTGAATGATGACGCCGACGCCGACACCGACACCGACACCGACACCGACACAGACACTGACGCCGCCGACTCCGGAAAAGCAAAACCTATAAAAACTATGCATTGTAATATGTCTAGTGGAAATGTCACACCTTGCAAATTACGTCATTATTGTGCGTTTTATAAAACGTTGCCGTAGTTTATGTGATAAGAAATGTCTGTCTAACTTTCTTGTACGATAATACTACTGTAATTACGAAATGTGCATTTTATCTTCTTTCTATTAATGTAAATTTCATGGTGGTTGCCCATAAACTTAATAAAATAATACATACTTCAAAATGTCTAGTGAAAATTTCACATCTTGCGAATTACGTCACTATTTTACATTCTTTCAAGCGTAAACGAAGTTTGTCGGGTATGGAATATATGCCAGCATTTGTTATAAAATAATAAATATTGTAATTACAAATGTGCATTTTGTCTTCTTTCTAGTAGAGTACTTTTTGTGGCGGTCGCACATAAACATAATAAAAAAATAGGCACTTTAAAATGTCTAGTGAAAACATCACATGCCGCATTAATTACGTCGCTATTGTACATTTTAAAAAAGATTCTGCAGATTGTGTAGTATAAAGGATATGCCTAAATTTGTTGTACGATAGTGATATTGCAATTACGAAATGTGAATTTTGTCTTCTTTCTATTGGTGTGCCTTTTGTAGCGGTCGCATATGAAAACTAGATTGATCAGTAAGCGAGGCTTACGGAATACCCCCCGCGTGGGCCCAGGTACCCCTAAAATATGTAAAAATTTCCAAGTGTGTGGGCTTGTGACCTTGACTCTGGGATTAGCGAGAGCGGCACGAACGTGAATTTGTCACAGGGTGGTAGAGGTCCATTGGAGCAATGAGTGTGTGAAATGTGAAGCAGATCCGAGCAAGGAAATAGAAGTCATGATAACCGATTTCTCTGATGTTAAGTTTTGTAAAGAGACTACCGTATAACCTCGAATTAACGCCCCCGGAGGCGTTACATTTTACAACCATTAAAAAAAAAAAAAAAATAAAAAAAAAAAAAAAAAATTACCAAAGACCGCCAATTTCAAACACAAATAAAGATTTAAGGATTATTTGTGTTTGAAATTGGCGGTCATTGGTAAAAGTTTTGTTTTTTTTCTTTATTTGGGGGGGGGGGGGGGGAGGGTGGGGGGGGGGGGGGGGCGTTAATTCGAGGTTATACGGTATGTATGTGACGTTGACCTCGAGATCAGCGGGGATTTGTCACAGCATATGAAATATTAAGAATTTTCAATGAAAGAAATAGAAGTTATAACATATTTCTCTGATGTTAAGTTTTGTAAAGAGACTAAGTATGTGACCTTGACCTTGGGATCAGCGGGGGTTGGACAGTCGTAGATTTGTCACAGCATGATAGTACAACCTTCGAGGAATGCACAAGTGAAATAATAAGAATTTTCAATGAAAGAAATAGAAGTTATAACATATTTCTCTGATGTTAAGTTTTGTAAAGAGACTAAGTATGTGACCTTGACCTTGGGATCAGCGGGGGTTGGACAGTCGTAGATTTGTCACAGCATGATAGTACAACCTTCGAGGAATGCACAAGTGAAATAATAAGAATTTTCAATGAAGGAAATAGAAGTTATAACTTATTTCTCTGATGTTAAGTTTTGTAAAGAGACTAAGTATTTGACCTTGACATTGGGATCAGCGGGGGTTGGACGGTCATGGATTTGGCACAGCATGGTATTAGAGCCTTACAGGAATGCATGTGTGAACTAGAAATGGACGCTTGTCGACAAGCGCATGTGTATCCCCCTCCCCAGATACACAAGTAGTTTGAAAAAAGGGTGTTCGAGTTATGCTCCGGAGACAAAATAAGTGACGAAAAAACAAAGGGACATAACAAAAAAATTAGTGATGCAAGAGTTGTCATTCTTGCGTGACACACCTTTAGGGTTGTGGTCTATGCATGTGTGAAGTTTCATGAAAATATTCCAAAGGGTGTTCGAGTTATGCTCCGGACACAACAAATTAACGACGCAAGAGTTGTCATTCTTACGTGCGACACACCTTTTGGTCGTCTTCTATGCATGTGTGAAGTTTAATAAACTAGAAAATGTGTTCATAGAACACGGATGTCCCACATATCGCTTTGATAATAAATGAGGCCAAATTCCAAGTCAAAATTTTCTTTTACCTGAGCGTTAAAGTTTTTGAAGCACCAAGTATGTGACCTTGACCCTGGGCTTGGCGGGGGCAGGACGAATGTGGATTTGGCACAGGGCGGCGGTAGAGGACCATTTAGAGCAATGCATATATGAAATATAAGCTGATCCGTGAAAGAAAACAGAAATTATAAGATATTTACCTGAGCGTTAAGTTTTTGAAGCACTAAGTATGTGATGTTAACCCTGGGGCTTGGCGGGGGCCGGACGAACGTGGATTTGGCACAGGGCGGTAGAGGACCATTAGAGCAACGCGTATATGAAATATGAAGTTGATCCGTGAATGGAAAGAAAAATTATAATATTTACCCGAGCGTTAAAGTTTTTGAAGCACCAAGTATGTGACCTTGACCCTGGGATTGGCGGGGGCAGGACGAACGTGGATTTGGCACAGGGC
Source organism: Conchocele bisecta (assembly GCA_029237695.1). Taxonomy (NCBI): domain Eukaryota; kingdom Metazoa; phylum Mollusca; class Bivalvia; order Lucinida; family Thyasiridae; genus Conchocele; species Conchocele bisecta. The sequence goes on along the minus strand of CM055270.1, from coordinate 28,853,322 downwards.
AGTAGAGGACCATTAGAGCAATGTGTATATGAAATATGAAGCTGATCCGTGAAAGAAAACAGAAATTATAAGATATTAACCCGAGCGTTAAAGTTTTTGAAGCACCAAGTATGTGACCTTGACCCTGGGCTTGGCGGGGGCAGGACGAACGTGTATTTGGCACAGGGCGGTATTGAACCATCAGAGCAATGTGTATATGAAATATGAAGCAGATCGGTCGAAGGATGAAGAAATTACGAGACATTTACACGAGTGTTAAAGTTTAGTGACGGACGGACGGACGGACGGACGGGAGGACGGGACGCACGTTCCTACGAATGAATACTTGTTGGGTTTTTACTGTATAAAAATACCCAACAAGAGTACCCAACACTATCCTAACCCTACCCAATAAGATCCCCGTACGCTTACAACAAGTACCCATTCGTGTGTGCGGACGGACGGACGGACAGACGGACGGACAGACGGACGGACAACATGACTCCAGTATAATAACAGAAAACTAGAAAATATGTTCATAGAACACGGATGCCCCACATATCGCTTTGATAATAAATGAGGCCAAATTCCAAATTTTTTTTTTACCTGAGCGTTAAAGTTTTTGAAGCACCAAGTATGTGACCTTGACCCTGGACTTGGCGGGGGCAGGACGAACGTGGATTTAGCACAGGACAGTTGAGGACCATTAGAGCAATGCGTATATGAAGTATGAAGCTGATCCGTGAAAGGAAACAGAAATTATAAGATATTTACCTGAGCGTTAAAGTTTTTGAAGCACTAAGTATGTGACCTTGACCCTGGGCTTGGCGGGGGCAGGATGAACGTGGATTTGGCACAGGACGGTAGAGGACCATTAGAGCAATGTGTAATGAAATATGAAGCAGATCGGTCGAAGGATGAAGAAATTATGAGACATTTACCCGAGCGTTAAAGTTTTGTGACGGACGGGACGGACGGGACGGACGGACAAGGGTAACACTAAATGCCCCCTCCACTATCGTGGTGGGGCATAAAAAAACTTTTAAATATCTAGCACAATCCCTGACCATGAGCATGTGCATAGACCTGGTGCATTCAAATGTATTATTTATATTATCATGTATTATTACACCCACATGGTGCTCGCATTGTATTTACTAATGGTTATGATACAGACAGCCATTGTATTATGTACATAATTGTATGTTTGCGCTAGAAACGTCAGTCACTGCAAAATACGACGCTGTTTATTTTCTTTGTTCCATTTTCATCATCAAAAACATGCTTTAACAGCACTTTAGAATAATTTACCACATGTTTTCACAACACTTTAGAATCATTTCCAATGGAAATGATTCTGAAGTGTTGTAAAACCATCTTTTTATTAAGAAGAAAGAATATAAAATATCTACGTTTCATCATAAATAGTCCATTTGCAAATACAAAATAGGCATCGAGTTAGAAAATACTTTTTACACACAACGTTTATCTGGAGCCCTGTTCAACGATTATAATGCTTAATTTAATTTTAAATTTTTCTCAAAATATGTTTTGACAACACTTTAGAATCATTTCCAATGGAAATGCTTATAAAGTGCAGTAAAATCATGTTTTTATTGAGAAAGAAGACGGAATATAAAACAAGAACAGTTGGCAGCACCCACCTCCTGTGTAGCTATTGATGGTGTCTGCGAGGGCCTCTATCGACTCCAGATCCAGGTTGTTCGTCGGTTCATCCTGCAACAGACGCATGGAAAGGTCATTGGAGTCGTGATCTCACATACTGATTGTTTAAACATATGTTACTGAATAAAATTGACCTATGCAGTGTATTAAAAATCATACTAGTTTTAATAAATATGTAAATAAGACTGCTCCAGACAATTGGCACGCTCACAGGGTCGCGTCTGCCGAGCCATGTGACCGTAACATGATCATGGGCATGTGCTAAAGTAAGCATCACAAAAACCATCAGAGAAGTGCATGCTTAAAACACGAAAAAGGTCAAGGTTGAAGAAACTTTTTGATTAAAAAAAAATGGCTAAGTGTTTCGACAACCATGTGAAGGAAAAAAAGGTCAAGGTCATGTTAATGCGGCAAAAAAAAAAAAGGTCATGTTATGGCGGCATGAGTGTGTTCCAAATGCTTACATGTATCAAGTTTCTAAATATTGAAGCAATCCATCAAGTAATATTAATGTTATACGAAGATGAAGAAGCTTGTACAAACTTTTTGACGCAAAAAAATGGCAATGTTTCCGCAAAAATGTGAAGGTAAAAAAGGTGTGTGTTCCAAATGCTCATATGTATCAAGTGTCCAAATATTGAAGTGATCCGTCAAGTAATATTAAAGTTATACCATGATAACATAGCTTGTACAAACGTTTTGACATTTCGGACAACGGAAAAAACAGGCGTGACAATAACACACCAGTGAGTGTAATAGCTAGACTTGTCTGTAAGCGAGAGCTTACAGAATATGCACCACCCTCAAACAAGTGCACCAATGTATGTGAAACAAGAGCTGTAGGAGAACAGCATAGCTCGACTACGAGGTTGTCGATGTACACATAGCTTGACAAACAAGGTGGCTGCGGCCTGCATAAAAACCTTAACCAAGGTTGACTAAAAAACTTAACCAAGGGGAAATAACTAAGTAATCCAAGGATAAAAGTAGGTCAAGGTCAAATATAGGTCAGGGATTATTGATGTACATCACTAGGAGATGAAGTTGTCCAAGTATGGTTGATGTAGGCCCAGGAGTATTCCATATACAAGCTTGACTATAAACATTAACCAAGTAATTCAAGGTTAAATGTAGGTCAGGGGTTATTGATGTACATCCCTATGAGAAAAAGTTATCCAAGTATGGTGTCTGTATGCACAATAGTATTCCATCTACAAGCTTGACTAAAAACCTTAACCAAGGTTGAGTAAAAACCTTAACCAAGGGGAATTAACTAATTAATTGAAGGTTAAATGTAGGTCAAGGTGAAATATAGGTCAGGGGTTGTTGATGTACATCACTAGGAGATAAAGTTGTCCAAGTATGGTTGATGTAGGGCCAGGAGTATTCCATCTACAAGGTTGACTAAAAACCTTAACCAAAGAGAATTAACTAAGTAATTGAAGAGGAAATGTAGGTGAAGGTCAAATATATATCAGGGGTTATTGATGTACATCCCTATGAGAAAAGGTTGTCCAATTATGGTGTCCGTATGCACAATAGTATTCCATGTAGAAGCTTGAGTAGGTTGACTAAAAACCTTAACCAAGGTGACTTAAGTAAGTAATTGAAGAGGAAATATAGGTCAAGGTGAAATATATATCAGGGGTTGTTGATGTACATCACTAGGAGATGAAGTTGTCCAAGTATGGTGGGTGTAGGGCCAGTAGTATTCCATATACAAGCTTGACTAAAAACCTTAACCAAGGGGAATTAACTAAGTAATTCAAGAGGAAATGTAGGTCAAGGTCAAATATAGATCAGGGGTTATTGATGTACATCGCTATGAGAAAAGGTTGTCCAAGTCAGGTGTCTGTATGCACAATAGTATTCCATGTAGAAAGCTTGACTTGACTAAAAACCTTAACCAAGGTTGACTAAAAAACCTTAACCAAGGTGGGGAATTAACTAAGTAATTCAAGGTTAAATGTAGGTCAAAGTCAAATATAGGTCAGGGGTTGTTGCTGTACATCACTAGGAGATAAAGTTGTCCAAGTATGGTTGGTGTAGGGCCAGGAGTATTCCATCTACAAGCTTGACTAAAAATTAAAAACCTTAAACCAAAGAGAATTAACTAAGTAATTCAAGAGGAAATGTAGGTCAAGGTCAAATGTAGGTCAAGGTCAAATATAGATCAAGGGTTATTGATGTACATCCTTAGGAGATGAAGTTGTCCAAGTATGGTTGGTGTAGGGCCAGGAATATTCCATATACAAGCTTGACTAAAAACCTTAACCAAAGAGAATTAACTAAGTAATTCAAGAGGAAATGTAGGTCAAGGTCAAATATAGATCAGGGGTTACTGACGTACATCCCTAGGAGATGAAGTTGTCCAAGTATGGTGGGTGTAGGGCCAGGAGTATTCCATATACAAGCTTGACTAAAAACCTTAACCAAGGGGAATTAACTAAGTAATTCAAGAGGAAATGTAGGTCAAGGTCAAATATAGACCAGGGGTTATTGATGTACATCCCTATGAGAAAAGGTTGTCCAAGTATGGTGTCTGTATGCACAATAGTATTCCATGTACAAGCTTGACTAAAAGTAAAAACCTTAACCAAGGATGACTAAAAACCTTAACCAAGGGGAATTTACTAAGTAATTCAAGAGGAAATGTAGGTCAAGGTCAAATATAGATCAGGGGTTATTGATGTACATCGCTAGGAGATGAAGTTGTCCAAGTATGGTGGGTGTAGGGCCAGTAGTATTCCGTATACAAGGTTGACTAAAAACCTTAACCAAGGTGTGACGGTGACGCCGACGCCGGGGTGACAACATAAGCTCTACTTATTCTTCGAATAGTCGAGCTAAAAATGTGAAGGTACAAAAGGTCAAGGTTATGTTAATAGGGGCATGAGTGTGTTTCAAATGCTCACATGTATCAAGTGTACAAATATTGAAGCAATCTGTAAAGTAACATTAATGTTATATCATGACGAAGAAACTTGTACAAACTTTTTGACACAAAAAAATGGCTAAGTGTTACCGCAAAAACATGGAGGTAGAAAAGGTTGTCATGTTAAAGGCGGCATGAGTGTGTTCCAAATGCTCACATGTATCAAGTGTCCAAATATTGAAGCGATCCATCAAGTAATATTATGATAGTTATACCATGATAACGAAGCTTGTACAAACTGTTTGACATTTCGGACGACGACGGAAAAAGCACGTGTGACAATAACACACCAGTGAGTGTAATAGCTAGACTTGTCGGTAAGCGAGTGCTTATGGAATACGCCCGGACCCACAAAATGTCCACCAATGTATGTGTAACTTTTGAGAACGCACTGATTGTCTGTGCATTGACCTTGGAACCAGCAGGAGTCGGAGGGTTATTGACTTGTCACGCATGACACACCAAAAGACATTTACCACTATCAGATGAATGATCAAGAAGTTCCATGAAGAAAACAGGTTACAAGTATTTATCGCCACGTAGTTTTGAGAAGCACTAAGTCTGTAATCTTGACCTTGGGACTAATGGGGATCGGAGGGTCATGGACTTGTCACAGTATGACATACCAAAAGACATTTACCACTACGTTAAGTTTTGTGAAGGATGGACAGACATTCCGAGTCCAGTATACCCTCCAGACAACTGCCTGCAGGGGGTATAATAAGCAAGTTAAATGGTAACTTCGCACAAACCGTTGAATTGTAAATTTTTGCCAGATCAAGACAATAACAAGAAACGAGGCAAAGCCACGAAGGCCAGGTTTTTTCCAAGCATAGACACTTGGATAACATAATTATACCCACTTTTTGTAGACTAGATGGCCGTGGCCTGCATGTCGCGCCTTGGGGCGAGGCATGGACACTAAAAATATAGATATAGTAGATGGAAGAAGTTTAACCAAAAAACTTTAACCGAACACACGGACGAACGGACGGACGTATGCCAAAATGCCGACGATATCGCGCGTTCCGCAAGCAGGTGTGACAATGATGATAAACACCCATGTGAAGTATCAAGGTTATTGGGTGAAGCAGTTGCAGAGATATAGTACACGAAAAAAAACTTTAACAAAAAAATCAAAGTAATTTGACCTTGACATTGGGCACAGGATCGCGCTTTCCGCAAGCAGGTGCGACAATGATGATAAACACCCATGTGAAGTATCAAGGTATTGGGTGAAGCAGTTGCAGAGATATAGTACACGAAAAAACTTTAACAAAAATTCAAAGTAATTTGACCTTGACATTGGGCACAGGGCCGCACGGTTGGGGGTTAGAATGAAAATATGGATGATGATAAACACCCATGTGAAGTTTCAAGGTAATGGGCGAAGCAGTTGCAGAGATATAGTATAACGAGTTTTAACCAAAAAAACTTTAACCAGACGTACGTTAAAAGTTAACGTTGGAAATGGCTAAGTCAATTACGTAGAAATAATAGGTGAAGGTGAAAAAATTTGTCACATGTTGGATAGTTGTATGTGGTAGGCACCCCTTGGTTATGAAGCTGTGAAAGTTTGGTGGTCCTAGGTGGTACAGTACCAAAGAAATGGACTTAAACACGAAAACTTAACATTTGTAAACGCGAAAACTTAACATTGAAATGGCCAAGTCGATGCGGAAAAAATAGGTGAAGTAAAAAAAAGAAAGTAACATGTTGGATAGTGATATGTGGTGGGCACCCCCTTGATTATGAAGTGTGAAAGTTTGGTGGTCCTAGGTGGTACAGTATGAAAGAAATGGACTTAAACACGAAAACTTACATTGTAAACGCGAAAAACTTAAACATTGAAAATGGCTAAGTCGACTAGCGGAAAAAAATGGGTGAAGATAAAAAAAAAGTAACATGTTGGTAGTGATATGTGGTGGGCACCCCTTGATTATGAAGCTGTGAAAGTTTGGTGGTCCTAGGTGGTACAGTAACAAAGAAATGAACCTCAAACACGAAAACTTAACATTGATTGTGGACGCCGCCCGCCGCCCGCCGCCCGCCGCCCGCCGCCCCGCCAGCCCGCCCGGCTTTCATCAATCCAATAGCCTGGATTTTTTTTCAAACAAGAAACGAGGCAAAGCCACGAAGGCCAGGTTTTTTCCAAGCATAGACACTTGGATAACATAATTATACCCACTTTTTGTAGACTAGATGGCCGTGGCCTGCATGTCGCGCCTTGGGGCGAGGCATTGGACACTAAAAAAATGATATAGTAGATGGAAAAACTTTAACCAAAAACTTTAACCGGACACACGGAACGGACGGACGGACGTATGCCAAAATGCCGACGATATCGCGCTTTCCGCAAGCAGGTGTGACAATTATGATAAACACCCATGTGAAGTATCAAGGTATTGGGTGAAGCAGTTGCAGAGATATAGTACACGAAAAAAAAAAAAACTTTAACAAAAAAATTCAAAGTAATTTGAACTTGACATAGGGCACAGGATCGCGCTTTCCGCAAGCAGGTGCGACAATGATGATAAACACCCATGTGAGGTATCAAGGTATTGGGTGAAGCAGTTGCAGAGATATAGTACACGAAACAAAATTGAACATTCAAAGTAATTTGACCTTGACATTGGGCACAGGATCGCGCTTTCCGCAAGCAGGTGCAACAATGATGATTAAACACCCATGTGAAGTATCAAGGTATTGGGTGAAGCCGTTGCAGAGATATTAGTACACGAAAAAAACTTTAAAAAATTTAACAAAAAAATTCAAAGTAATTTGACCTTGACATTGGGCACAGGATCGCGCTTTCCGCAAGCAGGTGCGACAATGATGATAAACACCCATGTGAAGTATCAAGGTATTGGGTGAAGCAGTTGCAGAGATATAGTACACAAAAAAACTATAACAAAAAAATTCAAAGTAATTTGATCTTGACATTGGGCACAGGATCGCGCTTTCTGCAAGCAGGTGCGACAATGATGATAAACAGCCATGTGAAGGTGAAGCAGTTGCAGAGATATAGTACACGAAAAAACTTTAACGAAAAAATTCAAAGTAATTTGACCTTGACATTGGGCACAGGATCGCGCTTTCCGCAAGCAGGTGCGACAATGATGATAAACACCCATGTGAAGTATCAAGGTATTGGGTGAAGCAGTTGCAGAGATATAGTACACGAAAAAACATTAACAAAAAAATTCAAAGTAATTTGACCTTGACATTGGGCACAGGGGCCGCACTTGGTGTTAGAATGAAAATATGGATGATGATAAACACCCATGTGAAGTTTCAAGGTAATGGGCGAAGCAGTTGCAGAGATAGTATAACGAAAAAGTTTTAACCAAAAAACTCTAACCAGACGTACGTTAAAAAGTTAACGTTGAAAATGGCTAAAGTCAATTACGTAGAAATAATAGGTGAAGGTAAAAAAATGGTCACATGTTGGATAGTTGTATGTGGTAGGCACCCCTTGGTTATGAAGCTGTGAAAGTTTGGTGGTCCTAGGTGGTACAGTACCAAAGAAATGGACTTAAACTTAACGTAACACGATTCAACATTGTAAACGCGAAAACTTAACATTGAAAATGGCCAAGTCGACTGCGCGGAAAAAATGTGAAATTTAAAAAAAAAAGTAACATGTTGGATAGTGATATGTGGTGGGTACCCCTTGATTATGAAGCTGTGAAAGTTTGGTGGTCCTAGGTGGTACAGTACCAAAGAAATGGACTTAAACACGAAAACTTAACATTGTAAACGCGAAAACTTAACATCGATGGCTAAGTCGACTACGCGGAAAATGGTGCCAAGTGAAGTTAAAAAAAAAAAAATACATGTTGGATAGTGATATGTGGTGGGCACCCCTTGATTATGAAGCTGTGAAAGTTTGGTGGTCCTAGGTGGTAAAGTAACAAAGAAATGGACTCAAACACGAAAACTTAACATTGATTGTGGACGCCGCCCGCCTCCCCGCCCGCCCGCCCGGCTTTCGCCAATCCAATAGCCTGGATTTTTTTTCAAAAAACCTGGCTAAAAATGTGAAAGTGAAAGATAATTTGTTTGTTTGTTGGTGTTTAACGGCCTATCAACAGCTAAGGTCATTTAAGGCCGGGCCAATGGTAATAATGTCCCAGAAACAGCTAAGGTCATATAGAGACGGAACCTCGGTTTAAAGTCTCATCTGACAGACGAGTGGGATGGAAATACAATGCAAATATTGTTCATGCCTAGAGTGGGGATTGAACCCACAACGTCTGGTATTGAAGTTCAGTGCTCTAACCTCTAGACCACAACCCATCCCAGACAATACACAGTGTATTGTGGGGGAGGGGCGGGCGGGAAGGGGATATAATTGACAACTTACCAGTACATGTACGTACATGTAAGGCTGTCTACACGAAAGGTCGGCGAGGGCAACTCAAGACTTTTGACCCCCAAGTCGCGGTTCTTGATCGTGTGGGCGTGGCTCGCCAACCAAAACCTCCCCAGCATTTTACGGCTGTCCTGGTATTCCTGGTTAAATTCGCGCTGAAAATTGGAAATAATTTCTTTATTTCTCATCAAAACTATATAGTGTGACCACCATTTGGTTCAAATGGTGGTCACAAGATATACTTTCATCGAGAAATAAGAAAATTCATAAAGAAAATACATGTATTTCAGAATTTTCATACACCCATAAGTCTATTCTGAATGTAATGGGATACGTCCATGCAACTGCAAGATGCAACAGCAAGGTCATATACAGTCGGGAACGTACATGTATGGGGGGGGGGATTGATACATAGGTGTTTTATGTCCATTCAACAACAAGGTCATATACAGAGAGGAATACACCTGTTTGGGGGGGATTGGTTGATTGGGGTTTTAAATCCATTCAACAGCAAGGTCATATACAGACTCGAATGTACCTGTATATTGATTGATTGGGGTTTTACATCCATTCAAAAGCAAGGTCATATACAGACAGGAATGCACCTGTTTGGGGGATTGTTTGATTGGGGTTTTATGTCCATTCAACAGCAAGGTCATATAAAGATGGGAATGCACAAGTATGGGTGATTGATTGATTGGGGTTTTACATCCATTCAACGGCAAGGTCATATACAGACGGGAATGTACATGTATGAGGGATTGATTGATTGGGGTTGTACATGCATTCAACAGCAAGGTCATATACAGACAGGAATGTACCTGTATGGGGGATTGATTGATTGGGGTTGTACATGCATTCAACATCAAGGTCATATACAGACAGGAATGTACCTGTATGGGGGATTGATTGATTGGGGTTGTACATGCATTCAACATGAAGGTCATATACAGACAGGAATGTACCTGTATGGGGGATTGATTGATTGGGGTTGTACATGCATTCAACATGAAGGTGATATACATACAGGAATGTACCTGTATGGGGGATTGATTGATTGGGGTTGTACATGCATTCAACAGCAAGGTCATATACAGACAGGAATGTACCTGTATTGGGTATTGATTGATTGGGGTTGTACATGCATTCAACAGCAAGGTCATATACAGACAGGAATGTACCTGTATGGGGGATTGATTGATTGGGGTTGGGGTTGACATGTATTCAACAGCAAGGTCATATACAGACAGGAATGTACCTGTATAGGGATTGATTGATTGGGGTTGTACATGCATTCAACAGCAAGGTCATATACAGACAGGAATGTACCTGTATGGGGGATTGATTGATTGGGGTTGTACATGCATTCAACAGCAAGGTCATATACAGACAGGAATGTACCTGTATGGGGGATTGATTGATTGGGTTTGTACCTGTATGGGGGATTGATTGATTGATTGGGGTTGTACATGCATTCAACAGCAAGGTCATATACAGACAGGAATGTACCTGTATGGGGGATTGATTGATTGGGTTTTTACATCCATTCAACAGCAAGGTTATATACAGAATGGAATGTACCTGTATGGGGGGATTGATTGATTGATTGGGGTTTTACATCCATTCAACAGCAAGGTCATATACAGACAGGAATGCACCGGTATGGGGGATTGATGGATTGGGGTTTGCTTGCTGTTAAATTCCAGTACCATTCACCACTAAGGTATAATGTTTGTTTGTTGGTGTTTAACGGCCTATCAACAGTTATTTAAGGTCATTTAAGGCCGGGGCACTAAGATATAAATCTTTACAATAAGTTCAATTTCATGTTGGCTGGTCACATATGAGACACACCATGTGCTTTTGAACATGTGCCGTATCTCATGAAAAATGTTTACAAAATTTAAGATATTTTAAATGACATAGAAAGTTGACGAAATTTTCATAGAAAATGCGGAATATACTTCCGCATTTGCTATAAATATTTTGTCAACTTTCTATGTCTATTACAGAAAATATCACAGTTTCTGTAAACATATTTCATGAAAAATCGCACCTGTTCTTAGGCACAAAATCACATGACGTGTATCACATATGTGCCTGCCTGTAATAAACCCAAGACTTACCTGCATGTGTTCTACCGGCGACTCGTCCGGTCACAGTTGATCGCCGCAGTGCTGGTCGTATTTTCCTATTCGCTGTAAACAAAATGTCAACTGTGAAAGGTTTAATGTCCCAGCAACAGGTAAGATAGTATAGAGACGGGGGGGGGGGACTCAGTCTCAAAAGCTAAATTTCATAGTATTGCCATGCCACCGGCAATACTATGAAATTTAGCCCAATGGGTATTTGAGTCCCATGCTCTATCCAATATTCTATCAAGCTGGATCACACAAATGATAAGAATCACAAGTAAGTGAGGTATAACAACACATGGAATGGAATGGTGTTTAACGGCCGAGTAACATTGTCATTTGTGGCTGTGACTGGAGAAATGGGGCTTATGGGATTTGTTACTAATGTAGCTCCTGATCAAATAGCACGCTAGTGAATCCTGTAGCCTGATAATGTTGCTTGTTAGAAGCATGATGGGTGTTTCAGGGATGGAATGACAAACAGTGCAGATCATGATCAGACAAACTACTGTCTGTTTCATGAAAGCTGCCCAAATTTTACGACTACATAAACAATGCGGTAACAATATTTTTTTTTGATAACAATAAATTTTATCAAAATTTAAGAATGAGCCTTCTTTTTATTTCGTGAAATTTGGTCAAATATTGATTTTATTACGAAAATGACTTCTCTATGGGAACTTAACATGGGGGAAAATGAGGTGGAGTAGCTGAGAAATAAACTTAACATGAGGGAAAATGAGGTGACAAACCAGGAAGAGGAGATGAAAAACGAAAAAAATTGGAAATTGATTCTGAAATCTAGCTAGATAGCTTGGAAATGATCTAACTAAGAAAAGAAAATTACATTTTGAAAATTGGTCCACTATTTCTGAAATTAGAAACATTTCCCCATGTTAAATCGCCATTATAAGGCATCTTCACTTGTCTATGGGGATTTAACATGGGGAAATTGTTTTTTCGCAATAAAATCAATATTGGACCACATTTTACAAAATCAAAAGTAGGCTCATTCTTAAATTTTTCTATAATTTAATATTATCGAAAAATATATTGTTTTTGCATTATTTACATAGCCGTAAAATTTGGCCAGATTTCGTGAAACAGACAGTAGAGCAAGTGAGCAGGGACTTACAGATACCCCCGGGCCCCTGCAGTGGTCTGACCATCAAATATTTTCTAAGTCATTTGGCCTTCACCTCGGGCATGAAAGTCACATGGGAGGGTATACAATGAAAATATGGTTGATGATAAAGAAGTATATTAAGTTTCAAGTCAATCCGACTTACGGTTGCAGCGATAATGGGTACCCAACAATTTCAAAGCAAATCTTACGGACAGATCATGGATTTGTCATCGATTTACAATAGCACATTAGAGTATCATCACATGAATGCATGTATGAAATATCAAGGCGTTCCATGAAAGGAAACAGATGTTATAAGACATTTACCCCAACGTTAAGTTTATGAATGTGCTAAGTTTGTGATTGTGACCTTGGGGAAAGGGGTGGGGGTGGGTCATGTATTTGCTATAGCACGATAGACTATCATCAGATGAATGCATGTATGAAATATCAAGGCGTTCCCTGTAAATAAACAGAAGTTATAAAAAGACATTTACTCCAACGTTAAGTTTATGTTGATCTTGTGGAAAGGGGTGGGGGGGGGGGGGGGGTCATGGATTTGCTGCAGCACAATAGAGGATCATCAGATGAATGCATGTATGAAATATAAAAGCATTCCCTGTAAAGAAACAGAAGTTACACAACATTTACCCCAAAGTTAAGTTTATGAACATGCTAAGTTTGTGACCTTGACCTTGGGGTAAGGGTTGGGTGGTGGGTTGTGGATTTGCTAGCATGATGAGGGTCATGAGAAATGCATGTATGAAATATCAAGGTGTTCCATGAAAGGAGACTTATAGACTATACCCTAACGTTAAGTAGAATGTGCTATGTTTGTGACCTTGACCCTGTAAAGGGGTGTGGGCATGGTGAACAGCACATTAGATCATACATGAATGCATGTATGAAATATCAAGGCGTTCCATGAAAGGAAACAGATGTTATAAGACATTTACCCCAACGTTAAGTTTATGAATGTGCTAAGTTTGTGAATGTGACCTTGGGGAAAGGGGGGGGGGGGGGGTGGGGGGTCATGTATTTGCTATAGCACGATAGACTATCATCAGATGAATGCATGTATGAAATATCAAGGCGTTCCCTGTAAATAAACAGAAGTTATAAAAAGACATTTACCCCAACGTTAAGTTTATGAATGTGCTAAGTTTGTGACCATGACCTTGGGGAAACGGGTGGGTCATGGATTTGCTATAGTACGTATTAGCTGTAAATAAACAGAAGTTACACAACATTTACCCCAACGTTAAGTTTATGAATGTGCTAGGTTTGTGACCTTGACCTTGGGTTAAGGGGTGGGCGGTGGGTCATGGATTTGCAATAGCACATTAGAGTATCATCACATGAATGCATGTATGAAATATCAAGGCGTTCCATGAAAGGAAACAGATGTTATAAGACATTTATCCCAACGTTAAGTTTATGAATGTGCTAAGTTTGTGATTGTGACCTTGGGGAAAGGGGGGGGGGGTGGGTCATGTATTTGCTATAGCACGATAGACTATCATCAGATGAATGCATGTATGAAATATCAAGGTGTTCCCTGTAAATAAACAGAAGTTATAAAAAGACATTTACTCCAACGTTAAGTTTATGTTGATCTTGTGGAAAGGGGTGGGGGGGGGGGGGGGGGGTTATGAATTTGCTGTAGCAAAATAGAGGATCATCAGATGAATGCATGTATGAAATATCAAAGCGTTCCCTGTAACGAAACAGAAGTCTGTAAAGAAACAGAAGTTACACAACATTTACCCCAAAGTTAAGTTTATGAACATGCTAAGTTTGAGACCTTGACCTTGGGGTAAGGGTTGGGTGGTGGGTTGTGGATTTGCTACAGCATGATAGAGGGTCATCTGAGAAATGCATGTATGAAATATCAAGGTGTTCCATGAAAGGAAACAGATGTTATAAGACATTTACCCTAACGTTAAGTTTATGAATGTGCTATGTTTGTGACCTTGACCCTGGGTAAGGGGTGGGCGGTGGGTCATGGATTTGCAATAGCACATTAGAGTATCATCACATGAATGCATGTATGAAATATCAAGGCGTTCCATGAAAGGAAACAGATGTTATAAGACATTTACCCCAACGTTAAGTTTATGAATGTGCTAAGTTTGTGAATGTGACCTTGGGGAAAGGGGGGGTTGGGTCATGTATTTGCTATAGCACGATAGACTATCATCAGATGAATGCATGTATGAAATATCAAGGCGTTCCCTGTAAATAAACAGAAGTTATAAAAAGACATTTACCCCAACGTTAAGTTTATGAATGTGCTAAGTTTGTGACCATGACCTTGTGGAAACGGGTGGGTCATGGATTTGCTATAGTACGTATTAGCTGTAAATAAACAGAAGTTACACAACATTTACCCCAACGTTAAGTTTATGAATGTGCTAGGTTTGTGACCTTGACCTTGGGGTAAGGGTTGGGTGGTGAGTAATTAGTGAGAAATTACGAGACATTTACCCGAGTGTTAAAGTTTTGTGACGGACGGACGGACGGACGGACGGACGGACGGGACGCACGTTCCTACAAATGAATACTTGTTGGGTTTTTACTGTATAAAAATACCCAACAAGAGTACCCAACACTATCCTAACCCTACCCAATAAGATCCCCGTACGCTTACAACAAGTACCCATTCGTGTGTGCGGACGGACGGACGGACGGACGGACAAGGGTAACACTAAATGCCCCCTCCACTATCGTGGTGGGGCATAACAATATTCCAAAGGGTGTTCGAGTTATGCTCTGGATACAAAATCAGAGGACGAAACAACAAAGGGAGATAAGTAAACAAGAATTCCGCTGAATCAGTTGCCTCGCCTTGTCCCGCCTTGACCTCGAGCCTGGGCCCGAAAGCAATTTTCACTGGCCCGAACATATTATACAATTATTGACTAGTGAGCCATAGAATATCAGATTATATTCTATGGCTCACTAGTCAATAATTGTTTTATTATATGATAATAGTCTGTATATAGCACTTACGACCTTATGCTACTAGACAAAAATTGAAAAAGAATTTGAAAAAAAAAATGGAGAAAAAAAAGTTTAAAAATTAAAAATAATAATGCTTGCTACTGGAGAACAGAATTTTTTTTTAATAGTCCTCTATTTATCTACATATATCTGCACAGGTCCACATAATGCCACAATATTTTCAACACAGTTTACGGAAATGTAATAATGTACCTGTATAAATTACCTGTAATAAGTTAGTGGTCAGTTAAAAAATTGAAAAAGAATGTAAAAAAAAAAATGGAAAAAAAAAATTAAATTAAAAAAAAATAAAAGAATAATGCTCACTACTGGAGCCAGAATGTTTTTAATAGTCCTATATTTATATATTCATATCATATACACAGGTCCACATATTGCCACAATATTTTCAACACAGTTTACGGAAATGTAATATAATCATTTACCTGTATAAATTACCTGTAAGTGGTCAGTGGTCAGTTGCACATGCTAGCACATGCACAGGTGAATAGTCTGTATATAGCACTTACGACCTTATGCTACTAGACAAAAATTGAAAAATAATTTGAAAAAAAAAATGGAAAAAAAAAGTTTAAAAATAATAATGATTGCTACTGGAGCCCAGAATTTTTTTTTAATAGTCCTATATTTATCTACATCAATCTGCACAGGTCCACATAATGCCACAATATTTTCAACACAGTTTACGGAAATGTAATATCCAATGTAGTAATTTTCCTGTATAAATTACCTGTGGTCAAGAGTGGTCAAGACTGGATATTTGCACATGCTAGCACATGCTTGCACATGGACAGGTGAATGGTTCTCCCAGTCTCTATTGTTCTCTCTGCAGGTAAGGTGTACAGAGCACACGAGAAAAGGTGTACAGAGCAGACGAGAAAACGGGTCTTCATGCATTATTGTCCAGTTTGTAGAGTGCGCCAAAACAAAAAAGGGAGATAACTAAAAAAAAAAAAAATTAGCTACGCAAGAATTGTCATTCTTGTGCGCGACACACCTCCGGGTCGTGGTCTATGCATGTGTGAAGTTTCATGAAAATATTCCAAAGGGTGGTCGAGTTATGCTCAGGACAGGAAATCAGTGCGCGAAAACAAAAAAGGGAGATAACTAAAAAATTAGCTATGCAAGAGTTGTCATTCTTGTGCACGACACACTTTCGGTTCGTGGTCTAATTGAATGTGTGAAGTTTCATAAAAATAAAAATAATTCCAAAGGGTGGTCGAGTTATGGTCAATCAGTGCGCGAAACAAAAAAAGGAGATAGCTAAAAAATTAGCTATGCAAGAGTTGTCATTCTTGTGCGCGACACACCTTCGGGTCATGGTCTATGCAAGTGTGAAGTTTCATGAAAATATTCCAAAGGGTGGTAGAGTTATGCTCCGGACACGAAATCAGTGGGAGAAACAAAAAAGGGAGATAACCAAAAAAAATAGCTATGCAAGAGTTGTCATTCTTGTGCGCGACACACCTTCGGGTCGTGGTCTATGCATGTGTGAAGTTTCATGAAAATATTCCAAAGGGTGTTCGAGTTATGCTCCGGACAAGAAGTGTCTGCGGCGGACGCGGACGCGGCGCGCTGTCAAAATCCATAGATACAAATATTAAGAATTTTAGATGAAGGAAATAGAAGTTAGAACAATATTTCTCTGATGTTAAGCTTTGTAAAGAGACTAAGTATTTGACCTTGACCTTGGGATCAGCGGGGGTTGGACTGTCGTGGATTTGGCACAGCATGGTAGTAGAGCCTTACAGGAATGCATGTGTGAAATATTAAGCATTTTAGATGAAGGAAATAGAAGTTAAAACAATATTTCTCTGATGTTAAGTTTTGTAAAGAGACTAAGTATTTGACCTTGACCTTGGGATCAGGGGGTTTGGTGGGATCGTGGATTTGGACAGCATGGTAGTAGAGCCTTACAGGAATGCATGTGTGAAATATTAAGCATTTTAGATGAAGGAAATAGAAGTTATAACAATATTTCTCTGATGTTAAGTTTTGTAAAGAGACTAAGTATTTGACCTTGACCTTGGTATCAGCGGGGGTGGATGGTCGTGGATTTGGCACAGCATGGTAGTAGAGCCTTACAGGAATGCATGTGTGAAATATTAAGCATTTTAGATGAAGGAAATAGAATGTTATAACAATATTTCTCTGATGTTAAGTTTTGTAAAGAGACTAAGTATTTGACCTTGACCTTGGTATCAGCGGGGGTTGGATGGTCGTGGATTTGGCACAGCATGGTAGTAGAGCCTTACAGGAATGCATGTGTGAAATATTAAGCATTTTAGATGAAGGAAATAGAAGTTATAACAATATTTCTCTGATGTTAAGTTTATGGACTAAGTATTTGACCTTGACCTTGGGATCTGAGGGGGTGGACTGGTCGTGGATTTGCAACGCATGGTGTTGAGCATACATGGAATGCTGTGTGAAATATCAAGCATTTTAGATGAAGGAAATAGAAGTTATAACAATATTTCTCTGATGTTAAGTTTACGGACGCACGGACGGACAGACAACATGACTCCAGTATACCCCCCCCACAACTCGTTGCGGGGGGCATAATAACAGAAAACTAGAAAATGTGTTCATAGAACACGGATGCCCCACATATCGCTTTGATAATAATTGACGCCAAATTCCAAGTGAAATATTTTTTTTACCCGAGCGTTAAAGTTTTTGAAGCACCAAGTATGTGACCTTGACCCTGGGCTTGGCGGGGGCAGGACGAACGTGGATTTAGCACAGGGCGGTAGAGGACCATTAGAGCAATGCGTATATGAAGTATGAAGCTGATCCGTGAAAGGGAACAGAAATTATAAGATATTTACCCGAGCGTTAAAGTTTTTGAAGCACTAAGTATGTGACCTTGACCCTGGGCTTGGCGGAGGCAGGTCGAATGTGGATTTGGCACTAGACAGTAGAGGACCATTAGAGCAATGCGTATACAGTCAAACCTGTCTTAAGCAGCCACCCAAGGGAAGTGACAAAACTGGCTGCTTAACAGAGGTGACCTCTTAATAGAGGGTTGTGTTTTCAGGTACATTTCAGGTAAATTTTGAAAATTGAAATGAAGATAAAGATAACATAGACATGTATGTTGACTTGATAATACAAATGTAATAAATAATATTATTGATTAATTTAGAGTACCATATTGATTAAATATGTATGTTTTAATGCAATATAAATGTGTATCTTTATATTTATTTAATATTTTCAAAATTGAACCTGAACATGTAATGAGTGGATTATATCATTTGATGAAATAAAAAAAATCTGTCAACAAATAAAAACACCAATGTTCATGTTGTTGTTGTTATTTTACAGCCTACTGCAACTGCTAATCTGCAAGATTCATATTGTAGACAATTTATTGTACTAGATAATAGGGCATAATGTGGTATAATCGGAAATGGTGTGGGATAAGTGGTGTGATTTATTTTTTTTGTCGGGTATTGGTCAAGTCGAATTTGGATTAATTTCCAATTGTCTATGTAAATAATGCATAGGCGATGTCAGCAAAAGCAGTCAATAAGTGCGACATTCGGCTCATATTCGACATATGAGGCCATTTGCTTAAATTATATTTGAGCCGGTTACACTCGGTCCTGGGCAATACACACCAATTATATCGGCTATTCGTGTTTTGTCAATTTGGTAACTGGCAATGGGCTGTTCCTTTTTACAACATTTGTGTCGGTAACCTATAGAAATTAAGAATCGACGGACAAGGGTGCAAGAACCCGGATGCGATAGGCTGTTCTTTCAATAATGCGCCGACAATTCGGGCAACACAATTTGCACCTGTGAAACATACCCTCTCAATATCGCCGACGCGGCGACGTGTTAGGTGTTTTAATTACCCGCATGGACTGCTGATATCATTGTTAATTCGCGCTTCGGTAACGACCGCCGCAGGGTATATTGAAATCGAGATTAGAGGTGACCGTTTAATGAAATTGGATCACTAGTTTGGGACGATAATTAATGACCGCTGGCCGCGTTAGACGAGTGACCGTTGAATGAAAGCGTTTTATATAGCAAAAATGCGCGGGAGGAATTTGAAGTGGCCGCTTAACGGCGGTGA
Organism: Conchocele bisecta; assembly: GCA_029237695.1. Taxonomy (NCBI): domain Eukaryota; kingdom Metazoa; phylum Mollusca; class Bivalvia; order Lucinida; family Thyasiridae; genus Conchocele; species Conchocele bisecta. Next base: position 28,833,972 of record CM055270.1, on the reverse strand, counting down.
CCGCTGATTAAAGGTGACCGCCCGAGCAGGTTCGACTGTATATGAAGTATGAAGCTGATCCGTGAAAGGAAACAGAAATTATAAGATATTTACCCGAGCGTTAAGTTTTTGAAGCACCAAGTATGTGACCTTGACCCTGGGCTTGGCGGGGGCAGGACAAACGTGGATTTGGCACATGACAGTAGAGGACCATTAGAGCAATGTGTATATGAAATATGAAGCTGATCCGTGAAAGGAAACAGAAATTATAAGATATTTACCTGAGCGTTAAAGTTTTTGAAGCACTAAGTATGTGACCTTGACCCTGGGCTTGGCGGGGGAAGGATGAACGTGGATTTGGCACAGGACGGTAGAGGACCATTAGAGCAATGTGTATATGAAATATGAAGCAGATCGGTCGAAGGATGAAGAAATTATGAGACATTTACCCGAGCGTTCAAAGTTTTGTGACGGACGGACGGGACGGGACGGGACGGACGGACGGACGGGACGGATGGACAAGGGTAACATTAAATGCCCCCTCCACTATCGTGGTGGGGCATAAAAATACCAACTTTTAAATATCTAGCACAATCCCTGACCATGAGCATGTGCATAGACCTGGTGCATTCAAATGTATTATTTATATTATCATGTATTATTACACCCACATGGTGCTCGCATTGTATTTACTAATGGTTATGATACAGACAGCCATTGTATTATGTACATAATTGTATGTTTGCGCTAGAAACGTCAGTCACTGCAAAATACGACGCTGTTTATTTTCTTTGTTCCATTTTCATCATCAAAAACATGCTTTAACAGCACTTTAGAATAATTTACCACATGTTTTCACAACACTTTAGAATCATTTCCAATGGAAATGATTCTGAAGTGTTGTAAAACCATCTTTTTATTAAGAAGAAAGAATATAAAATATCTACGTTTCATCATAAATAGTCCATTTGCAAATACAAAATAGGCATCGAGTTAGAAAATACTTTTTACACACAACGTTTATCTGGAGCCCTGTTCAACGATTATAATGCTTAATTTAATTTTAAATTTTTCTCAAAATATGTTTTGACAACACTTTAGAATCATTTCCAATGGAAATGCTTATAAAGTGCAGTAAAATCATGTTTTTATTGAGAAAGAAGACGGAATATAAAACAAGAACAGTTGGCAGCACCCACCTCCTGTGTAGCTATTGATGGTGTCTGCGAGGGCGTCTATCGACTCCAGATCCAGGTTGTTCGTCGGTTCATCCTGCAACAGACGCATGGAAAGGTCATTGGAGTCGTGATCTCACATACTGATTGTTTAAACATATGTTACAGAATAAAATTGACACATGCAGTGTATTAAAAATCATACTAGTTTTAATAAATATGTAAATAAGACTGCTCCAGACAATTGGCACGCTCACAGGGTCGAGATCTAATAAACTGGTTTAAACATACATGTATTTTATTGCATACAATAATTCCGCCACGGAAGCGGTGTCGCGTCTGCCGAGCCATGTGACCGTAACATGATCATGGGCATGTGCTAAAGTAAGCATCACAAAAACCATCAGAGAAGTGCATGCTTAAAACACGAAAAAGGTCAAGGTTGAAGAAACTTTTTGATTTAAAAAAAATGGCTAAATGTTTCGACAACCATGTGAAGGTAAAAAAGGTCAAGGTCATGTTAATGGTGGTATGAGTGTGTTCCAAATGCTTACATGTATCAATTTTCTAAATATTGAAGCAATCCATCAAGTAATATTAATGTTATACGAAGATGAAGAAGCTTGTACAAACTTTTTGACGCAAAAACATGGCAAAGTTTCGGCAAAAATGTGAAGGTAAAAAAGGTGTGTGTTCCAAATGTTCATATGTATCAAATGTCCAAATATTGAAGCGATCCGTCAAGTAATATTAAAGTTATACCATGATAACGTAGCTTGTACAAACGTTTTGACATTTCGGACAACGGAAAAAACAGGCGTGACAATAACACACCAGTGAGTGTAATAGCTAGACTTGTCTGTAAGCGAGAGCTTACAGAATATGCACCACCCTCAAACATGTGCACCAATGTATGTGAAACAAGAGCTGTAGGAGAACAGCATAGATCGACTACGAGGTTGTCGATGTACACATAGCTTGACAAACAAGGTGGCTGCGGCCTGCATAAAAACCTTAACCAAGGTTGAGTAAAAAACTTAACCAAGGGGAAATAACTAAGTAATCCAAGGATAAAAGTAGGTCAAGGTCAAATATAGGTCAGGGATTATTGATGTACATCACTAGGAGATGAAGTTGTCCAAGTATGGTTGATGTAGGCCCAGGAGTATTCCATATACAAGCTTGACTATAAACATTAACCAAGTAATTAAAGGTTAAATGTAGGTGAAGGTAAAATATAGGTCAGGGGGTTATTGATGTACATCCCTATGAGAAAAAGTTATCCAAGTATGGTGTCTGTATGCACAATAGTATTCCATATACAAGGTTGACTAAAAACCTTAACCAAAGTTGACTAAAAACCTTAACCAAGGGCGATTAACTAATTAATTGAAGGTTAAATGTAGGTCAAGGTGAAATATAGGTCAGGGGTTGTTGATGTACATCACTAGGAGATGAAGTTGTCCATGTGATGGTGGTGAGACAGAGTTCCATCCATCTACAAGGTTGACTAAAAACCTTAACCAAAGAGAATTAACTAAGTAATTGAAGAGGAAATGTAGGTGAAGGTCAAATATATATCAGGGGTTATTGATGTACATCCCTATGAGAAAAGGTTGTCCAAGTATGGTGTCCGTATGCACAATAGTATTCCATGTAGAAGCTTGAGTAAAAACCTTAACCAAGGTTGACTAAAAACCTTAACCAAGGTGACTTAAGTAAGTAATTGAAGAGGAAATATAGGTCAAGGTGAAATATATATCAGGGGTTGTTGATGTACATCACTAGGAGATGAAGTTGTCCAAGTATGGTGAGTGTAGGGCCAGTATTATTCCATATACAAGCTTGACTAAAAACCTTAACAAAGGGGAATTAACTAAGTAATTCAAGAGGAAATGTAGGTCAAGGTCAAATATAGATCAGGGGTTATTGATGTACATCGCTATGAGAAAAGGTTGTCCAAGTCTGGTGTCTGTATGCACAATAGTATTCCATGTAGAAAGCTTGACTAAAAACCTTAACCAAGGTTGACTAAAAACCTTAACCAAGGGGAATTAAGTAAGTAATTCAAGGTTAAATGTCCAAGTATTCCATCTACAAGCTTGACTAAAAACCTTAACCAAAGAGAATTAACTAAGTAATTCAAGAGGAAATGTAGGTCAAGGTCAAATGTAGGTCAAGGTCAAATATAGATCAAGGGTTATTGATGTACATCCCTATGAGATGAAGTTGTCCAAGTATGGTGGGTGTAGGGCCAGGAATATTCCATATACAAGCTTGACTAAAAACCTTAACCAAGGAAATGTAGGTCAAGGTCAAATGTAGGTCAAGGTCAAATATAGATCAGGGGTTATTGATGTACAAGGTTGTTCAAGTATGGTGTCTGTATGCACAATAGTATTCCATGTACAAGCCTGACTAAAAACCTTAACCAAGGTTGACTAAAAACCTTAACCAAGGGGAATTAACTAGGTAATTCAAGGTTAAATGTAGGTCAGGGTCAAATATAGGTCAGGGGTTGTTGATGTACATCACTAGGAGATAAAGTTGTCCAAGTATGGTTGGTGTAGGGCCAGGAGTATTCCATCTACAAGGTTGACTAAAAACCTTAACCAAGGGGAATTAACTAAGTAATTCAAGAGGAAATGTAGGTCAATATCAAATATAGATCAGGGTTTATGGACGTACATCACTATGAGAAAAGGTTGTCCAAGTATGGTGTCTGTATGCACAATAGTATTCCATGTAGAAAGCTTGACTAAAAACCTTAACCAAGGTTGACTAAAAACCTTAACCAATGGGAATTAACTAAGTAATTCAAGGTTAAATGTAGGTCAAAGTCAAATATAGGTCAGGGGTTGTTGATGTACATCACTAGGAGATAAAGTTGTCCAAGTATGGTTGGTGTAGGGCCAGGAGTATTCCATCTACAAGCTTGACTAAAAAAAACCTTAACGAAAGAGAATTAACTAAGTAATTCAAGAGGATATGTAGGTCAAGGTCAAATGTAGGTCAAGGTCAAATATAGATCAAGGGTTATTGATGTTCATCCCTAGGAGATGAAGTTGTCCAAGTATGGTGGGTGTAGGGCCAGGAGTATTCCATATACAAGCTTGACTAAAAACCTTAACCAAGGAGAATTAACTAAGTAATTGAAGAGGAAGTGTAGGTCAAGGTCAAATATAGATCAGGGGTTATAGATGTACATCCCTATGAGAAAAGGTTGTCCAAGTATGGTGTCTGTATGCACAATAGTATTCCATGTACAAGCTTGACTAACAAGAGCTGTAGGAGAACAGCATAGCTCGACTACGAGGGTTGTCGCTGTACACATAGCTTGACAAAGAAGGTGGCTGCGGCCTGCATAAAAATCTTAACCAAGGTTGACTGAAAACATTAACCAAGGGAAACTAGAAATGTGGCCTGTTGGCATACGAATACCCCCACTGGCAGCCAAAGAAAACGAGGCATTTTTTATTATAAGCCATTTAGCCGAGCGTTAAGGTTTCAAATGCATCAAGTCTGTGACCTTGACCCTGGGCATAGTGTGATAATCCATGCATCGGTGTAGAAGATATAGAGCGGAAGGGAATTTCAATAGGTTTGACCTTTGACCTTCAACTATGACCTTGATCTTGGACGTAGGTGCGTGGTTATTGATCGAGACACACCTTCTCATCCTGAGAAACATTTGTGCCAAGGCATTTGATAATCCATGCATCGGTGTAGAAGATATAGAGCGGAAGGGAATTTCAATAGGTTTGACCTTTGACCTTCAACAGTGACCTTGACCTTGGACGTAGGTGCGTGGTTTTCCAAGTATGGTTGCTGTAGGCCCAGGAGTATTCCATATACAAGCTTGAGTAAAAAAAGTAACCAAGGGGAGATAACTAAGTAATCCAAGGATAAAAGTAGGTCAAGGTCAAATATAGGTCAGGGATTATTGATGTACATCACTAGGAGATGAAGTTGTCCAAGTATGGTTGATGTAGGCCCAGAAGTATTCCATATACAAGGTTGACTATAAACATTAAGCAAGTAATTCAAGGTTAAATGTAGGTGAAGGTAAAATAAAGGTCATGGGTTATTGATGTACATCCCTATGAGAAAAAGTTATCCAAGTATGGTGTCTTGTATGCAACAATAGTATTCCATCAACAAGCTTGACTAAAAAAGCTTAACCAAGGTTGAGTAAAAACCTTAACCAAGGGGAATTAAGTAAGTAATTTAAGGTTAAATGTAGGTCAAGGTCAAATATAGGTCAGGGGTTGTTGATGTACATCACTAGGAGATGAAGTTGTGCAAGTATGGTTGGTGTAGGGCCATGAGTATTCCATCTACAAGCTTGACTAAAAACCTTAACCAAAGAGAATTAAGTAAGTAATTCAAGAGGAAATGTAGGTCAAGGTCAAATATAGATCAGGGGTTATTGATGTACATCACTATGAGAAAAGGTTGTCCAAGTATGGTGTCTGTATGCACAATAGTATTCCATGTACAAGCTTGAGTAAAAAGCTTAACCAAGGTCGAGTAAAAACCTTAACCAAGGGGAATTAAAGTAAGTAATTCAAGGTTAAAAAATGTAGGTGAAGGTCAAATATAGGTCAGGGGTTGTTGATGTACATTCACTAGGAGATGAAGTTGTCCAAGTATGGTTGGTGTAGGGCCAGGAGTATTCCATCTACAAGCTTGACTAAAAACGTTAACCAAGGGGAATTAAGTAAGTAATTCAAGAGGAAATGTAGGTCAAGGTCAAACATAGATCAGGGGTTGTTGATGTACATCACTAGGAGATGAAGTTGTCCAAGTATGGTGGGTGTAGGGCCAGTAGTATTCCATATAGAAGGTTGACTAAAAACCTTAACCAAAAGGAATTAAGTAAGTAATTGAAGAGGAAATGAAGGTGAAGGTCAAATATAGATCAGGGGTTATTGATGTACATACCTATGCGAAAAGGTTGTCGAAGTATGGTGTCTGGATGCACAATAGTATTCAATGTACAAGCTTGAAAAAAAACCTTAACCAAGGTTGACTAAAAACCTTAACCAATGGGGAATTAAGTAAGTAATTCAAGAGGAAATATAGGTCAAGGTCAAATATAGATCAGGGGTTATTGATGTGCATCACTAGGAGATGAAGTTGTCCAAGTATGGTGGGTGTAGGGCCAGTAGTATTGCATATACAAACTTGACTAAAAACCTTAACCAAGTTTGACTAAAAACCTTAACCAAGGGGAATTAACCAAGTAATTCAAGAGGAAATGTAGGTCAAGGTGAAATATAGATCAGGGGTTATTGATGTACATCACTAGGAGATGAAGTTGTCCAAGTATGGTGGGTGTAGGGCCAGTAGTATTCCATATACAAGCTTGACTAAAAACCTTAACCAAGGTGACGCCGACGCCGGGGTGACAACATAAGATCTACTTATTCTTTGAATAGTCGAGCTAAAAACCTTAACCAAGGTTGACTAAAAACCTTAACCAAGGGCGATTAACTAGGTAATTCAAGGTTAAATGTAGGTCAAGGTGAAATATAGATCAGGGGTTGTTGATGTACATCACTAGGAGATAAAGTTGTCCAAGTATGGTTGGTGTAGGGCCAGGAGTATTCCATCTACAAGGTTGACTAAAAACGTCAACCAAAGAGAATTAACTAAGTAATTCAAGAGGAAATTTAGGTCAAGGTCAAATATAGATCAGGGGTTACTGATGTACATCCCTAGGAGATGAAGTTGTCCAAGTATGGTGGGTGTAGAGCCAGGAGTATTCCATATACAAGCTTGACTAAAAACCTTAACCAAGGGGAATTAACTAAGTAATTGAAGAGGAAATGTAGGTCAAGGTCAAATATAGACCAGGGGTTATTGATGTACATCCCTATGAGAAAAGGTTGTCCAAGTATGGTGTCTGTATGCACAATAGTATTCCATGTACAAGCTTGACTAAAAGTAAAAACCTTAACCAAGGTTGACTAAAAACCTTAACCAAGGGGAATTAACTAAGTAATTCAAGAGGAAATGTAGGTCAAGGTCAAATATAGATCAGGGGTTATTGATGTACATCACTAGGAGATGAAGTTGTCCAAGTATGGTTGGTGTAGGGCCAGTAGTATTCCATATACAAGGTTGACTAAAAACCTTAACCAAGGCTGGTGACGCCGACGCCGGGGTGACAACATAAGCTCTACTTATTCTTCGAATAGTCGAGCTAAAAATGTGAAGGTACAAAAGGTCAAGGTTATGTTAATGGGGGCATGAGTGTGTTTCAAATGCTCACATGTATCAAGTGTACAAATATTGAAGCAATCTGTAAAGTAACATTAATGTTATATCATGACGAAGAAACTTGTACAAACTTTTTGACACAAAAAAATGGCTAAGTGTTACCGCAAAAACATGGAGGTAAAAAAGGTTGTCATGTTAAAGGCGGCATGAGTGTGTTCCAAATGCTCACATGTATCAAGTGTCCAAATATTGAAGCGATCCGTCAAGTAATATTATGATAGTTATACCATGATAACGAAGCTTGTACAAACTGTTTGACATTTCGGACGACGACGGAAAAAGCAGGTGTGACAATAACACACCAGTGAGTGTAATAGCTAGACTTGTCGGTAAGCGAGTGCTTATGGAATACGCCCGACCCCCAAACATGTCCACCAATGTATGTGTAACTTTTGAGAACGCACTGTGTCTGTGACATTGACCTTGGAACCAGCAGGAGTCGGAGGGTCATTGACTTGTCACAGCATGACACACCAAAAGACATTGACCACTATCAGATGAATGCATCAAGAAGTTCCATGAAGGAAAACAGCTTACAAGATATTTATCTGCCACGCTATGTTTTGAGAAGCACTAAGTCTGTAATCTTGACCTTGGGACTAATGGGGATCGGAGGGTCATGGACTTGTCACAGTATGACATACCAAAAGACATTTACCACTACGTTAAGTTTTGTGAAGCATGTACAGACATTCCGAGTCCAGTATACCCTCCAGACAACTGCCTGCAGGGGGTATAATAAGCAAGTTAAATGGTAACTTCGCACAAACCGTTGAATTGTAAATTTTGCCAGATCAAGACAATAAAAATGTGAAAGTGAAAGATAATTTGTTTGTTTGTTGGTGTTTAACGGCCTATCAACAGCTAAGGTCATTTAAGGCCGGGCCAATGGTAATAATGTCCCAGAAACAGCTACGGTCATATAGAGACGGAACCTCGGTTTAAAGTCTCATCTGACAGACGAGTGGGATGGAAATACAATGCAAATATTCTTCATGCCTAGCGTGGGGATTGAACCTACAACGTCTGGTATTGAAGTTCAGTGCTCTAACCTCTAGTCCACAACCCATCCCAGACAATACACAGTTTATTGTGGGGGAGGGGCGGGCGGGAAGGGGATATAATTGACAACTTACCAGTACATGTACGTACATGTAAGGCTGTCTACACGAAAGGTCGGTGAGGGCAACTCAAGACTTTTGACCCCCAAGTCGCGGTTCTTGATCGTGTGGGCGTGGCTCGCCAACCCAAACCTCCCCAGCATTTTACGGCTGTCCTGGTATTCCAGGTTAAACTCGCGCTGAAAATTGGAAATAATTTCTTTATTTCTTATCAAAACTATATATTGTGACCACCATTTGGTTCACCATTTGGTTCAAATGGTGGTCACAAGATATACTTTCATCGAGAAATAAGAAAATTCATAAAGAAAATACATGTATTTCAGAATTTTCATACACCCATAAGTCTATTCTGAATGTAATGGGATACGTCCATGCAACTGCAAGATGCAACAGCAAGGTCATATACAGTCGGGAACGTACATGTATGGGGGATTGATACATAGGTGTTTTATGTCCATTCAACAACAAGGTCATATACAGACAGGAATACACCTGTATGGGGGGGATTGGTTGATTGGGGTTTTAAATCCATTCAACAGCAAGGTCATATACAGACTCGAATGTACCTGTATATTGATTGATTGGGGTTCTACATCCATTCAAAAGCAAGGTCATATACAGACAGGAATACACCTGTTTGGGGGATTGTTTGATTGGGGTTTTATGTCCATTCAACAGCAAGGTCATATAAAGATGGGAATGCACAAGCATGGGTGATTGTTTGATTGGGGTTTTACATCCATTCAACGGCAAGGTCATATACAGACAGGAATGTACCTGTATGGGGGATTGATTGATTGGGGTTGTACATGCATTCAACAGCAAGGTCATATACAGACAGGAATGTACCTGTATGGGGGATTGATTGATTGGGGTTGTACATGCATTCAACAGCAAGGTCATATACAGACAGGAATATACCTGTATGGGGGATTGATTGATTGGGGTTGTACATGCATTCAACAGCAAGGTCATATACAAACAGGAATGTACCTGTATGGGGGATTGATTGATTGGGGTTGTACATGCATTCAACAGCAAGGTCATATACAGACAGGAATGTACCTGTATGGGGGATTGATTGATTGGAGGGGTTGTACATGCATTCAACAGCAAGGTCATATACAGACGGGAATGTACCTGTATGGGGTATTGATTGATTGGGGTTGTACATGCATTCAACAGCAAGGTCATATACAGACGGGAATGTACCTGTATGGGGGATTGATTGATTGGGGTTTTACATCCATTCAACAGCAAGGTCATATACAGACAGGAATGTACCTGTATGGGGGATTGATTGATTGGGGTTGTACATGCATTCAACAGCAAGGTCATATACAGACAGGAATGTACCTGTATGGGGGATTGATTGATTGGGGTTGTACATGCATTCAACAGCAAGGTCATATACAGACAGGAATGTACCTGTATGGGGTATTGATTGATTGGGGTTGTACATGCATTCAACAGCAAGGTCATATACAGACAGGAATGTACCTGTATGGGGGATTGATTGATTGGGGTTGTACATGCATTCAACAGCAAGGTCATATACAGACAGGAATGTACCTGTATGGGGGATTGAGTTGAGGGGTTGTACATGCATTCAACAGCAAGGTCATATTACAGACAGGAATGTACCTGTATGGGGGATTGATTGATTGGGGTTTTACATCCATTCAACAGCAAGGTCATATACAGAATGGAATGTACCTGTATGGGGGATTGATTGATTGATTGGGGTTTTACATCCATTCAACAGCAAGGTCATATACAGACAGGAATGCACCGGTATGGGGGATTGATGGATTGGGGTTTGCTTGCTGTTAAATCCCAGTACCATTCACCACTAAGGTATAATGTTTGTTTGTTGGTGTTTAACGGCCTATCAACAGTTATTTAAGGTCATTTAAGGCCGGGGCACTAAGATATAAATCTTTACAATAAGTTCAATTTCATGTTGGCTGGTCACATATGAGACACACCATGTGCTTTTGAACATGTGCCGTATCTCATGAAAAATGTTTACAAAATTTAAGATATTTTAAATGACATAGAAAGTTGACGAAATTTTCATAGAAAATGCGGAATATACTTCCGCATTTGCTATAAATATTTTGTCAACTTTCTATGTCTATTACAGAAAATATCACAGTTTCTGTAAATATATTTCATGAAAAATTGCACCTGTTCTTAGGCACAAAGTCACATGACGTGTATCACATATGTGCCTGCCTGTAATAAACCCAAGACTTACCTGCATGTGTTCTACCGGCGACTCGTCCGGTCACAGTTGATAGTTGATCGCCGCAGTGCTGGTCGTATTTTCCTATTCGCTGTAAACAAAATGTGAACTGTGAAAGGTTTAATGTCCCAGCAACAGGTAAGATAGTATAGAGTCTCAAAAGCTAAATTTCATAGTATTGCCATGCCACCGGATTGCAATCCGGTGGCATGGCAATACTATCAAATTTAGCCCAATAGGTATTTGAGTCCCATGCTCTATCCAATATTCTATCAAGCTGGATCACACAAATGAGGTATAAGTAAGTGAGGTATAACAACACATGGAATGGAATGGTGTTTAACGGCCGAGTAACATTGTCATTTGTGACTGTGACTGGAGAAATGGGGCTTAAGGGATTTGTTACTAATGTAGCTCCTGATCAAATAGCACGCTAGTGAATCCTGTAGCCTGATAATGTTGCTTGTTAGAAGCATAATGGGTGTTTCAGGGATGGAATGACAAACAGTGCAGATCATGATCAGACAAACTACTGTCTGTTTCATGAAAGCTGCCCAAATTTTACGACTACATAAACAATGCGGTAACAATATTTTTTTTTGATAACAATAAATTTTATCAAAATTTAAGAATGAGCCTTCTTTTTATTTCGTGAAATTTGGTCAAATATTGATTTTATTACGAAAATGACTTCTCTATGGGAACTTAACATGGGGGAAAATGAGGTGGAGTAGCTGAGAAATAAACTTAACATGAGGGAAAATGAGGTGACAAACCAGGAAGAGGAGATGAAAAACGAAAAAAATTGGAAATTGATTCTGAAATCTAGCTAGATAGCATGGAAATGATCTAACTAAGAAAAGAAAATTACATTTTGAAAATTGGTCCACTATTTCTGAAATTAGAAACATTTCCCCATGTTAAATCGCCATAGGCATCTTCACTTGTCTATGGGGATTTAACATGGGGAAATTGTTTTTTCGCAATAAAATCAATATTGGACCACATTTTACAAAATCAAAAGTAGGCTCATTCTTAAATTTTTCTATAATTTAATATTATCGAAAAATATATTGTTTTTGCATTATTTACATAGCCGTAAAATTTGGCCAGATTTCGTGAAACAGATAGTAGAGCAAGTGAGCAGGGACTTACAGATACCCCCGGGCCCCTGCAGTGGTCTGACCATCAAATATTTTCTAAGTCATTTCGCCTTCACCTCGGGCATGAAAGTCACATGGGTGGGTATACAATGAAAATATGGATGATGATAAAGAAGTATATTAAGTTTCAAGTCAATCCGACTTACGGTTGCAGCGATAATGGGTACCCAACAACTTCAAAGCAAATCTTACGGACAGATGGAAATACAACAAGAGTTGTCAGAAGACAACGAAGCTCGCCTGTTGACAGCCTTCACTCAAACTTGGCACAGTTGCATAAAAACATGAATATTATATAACTTGACCTTGGGTTAAGGGGCGTGCGGTGGACCTTGACATTGGGGTCAGTGGTGCAAGGTGGGTCGTGGGTTTGGTATAGCATAATATAGCATATTAAGATGAATGCATGTATGAAATATCAATGCGCTCCCTGAAAACAGAAGTAAAACAAAATTTAACCCAACGTTAAGTTTATGAATGCACTAAGTTGGTGATTTTCTACAGCATGATAGCTATTCACATGAGGAATGCATGTATGAATGTGCTAAGTTTGTGACCTGGACTTTGGGGAAAGGGGTGGGGGGGGTAATGGATTTGCTGCAGCACAATAGAGGATCATCAGATGAATGCATGTATGAAATATAAAAGCATTCCCTGTAAAGAAACAGAAGTTACACAACATTTACCCCAAAGTTAAGTTTATGAACATGCTAAGTTTGTGACCTTGACCTTGGGGTAAGGGTTGGGTGGTGGGTTATGGATTTGCTACAGCATGATAGAGGGTCATCTGAGAAATGCATGTATGAAATATCAAGGTGTTCCATGAAAGGAAACAGATGTTATAAGACATTTACCCTAACGTTAAGTTTATGAATGTGCTATGTTTGTGACCTTGACCCTGGGGTAACGGGTGGGCGGTGGGTCATGGATTTGCAATAGCACATTAGAGTATCATCACATGAATGCATGTATGAAATATCAAGGCGTTCCATGAAAGGAAACAGATGTTATAAGACATTTACTCCAACGTTAAGTTTATGAATGTGCTAAGTTTGTGATTGTGACCTTGGGGAAAGGGGGGGGGTGGGTCATGTATTTGCTATAGCACGATAGACTATCATCAGATGAATGCATGTATGAAATATCAAGGCGTTCCCTGTAAATAAACAGAAGTTATAAAAAGACATTTACTCCAACGTTAAGTTTATGTTGATCTTGTGGAAAGGGGTGGGGGGGGGGGGTCCGGGGGGGGGTCATGGATTTTGCTGTTAGCACATAGAGGTTTATCAGATGAATGCATGTATGAAATATCAAAGCGTTCCCTGTAACGAAACAGAAGTTACACAACATTTACCCCAACGTTAAGTTTATGAACATGCTAAGTTTGTGACCTTGATCTTTGGGTAAGGGTTGGGTGGTGGGTTGTGGATTTGTTATAGCACGATAGAGTATCATCAGATGAATGCATGTATGAAATATCAAGGCGTTCCATGAAAGGAAACAGATGTTATAAGACATTTACCCCAACGTTAAGTTTATGAATGTGCTAAGTTTGTGATTGTGACCTTGGGGAAAGGGGGGGGGGGGGGAGGGTGGGTCATGTATTTGCTATAGCAGGATAGACTATCATCAGATGAATGCATGTATGAAATATCAAGGCGTTCCCTGTAAATAAACAGAAGTTATAAAAAGACATTTACCCCAACGTTAAGTTTATGAATGTGCTAAATTTGTGACCATAACCTTGGGGAAACGGGTGGGAGGTGGGTCATGGATTTGCTATAGTACGATAGAGTATCATCAGATGAATGCATGTATGAACTAGAAATGTGGCCTGTCGGCACACGAATGCCCCCGCTGGCAGCCAGAGAAAACGAGGCATATTTGATTATAAGTCATTTACCCGAGCGTTAAGGTTTCGAACGCACCAAGTCTGTGACCTTGACCCTGGGTTTAGCGGGGGCGGGACGAATGTGGATTTGACACAGGGCGGTAGAGGAGCATTGGAGCAATGTGTGTGAGAAATGTGACGCAGATCCGAATAAGGACACAGAAATTGCAAGCCATTTACCCGAGCGTAAAGGTTTGAAACGCACCAAGTCTGTGACCTTGACTGGGCTTAGCGGGGGCGGGACGAATGTGGATTTGTCACAGGGCGGTAGAGGATCATTGGAGCAATGCGTGTGTGAAATGTGAAGCAGATCGAGCAAGGAAACAGAAATTATAAGCCATTTACCCAGCGTTAAGGTTTCGAACGCACCAAGTCTGTGACCTTGACCCTGGGCTTGGCGGGGGCGGGACGAATGTGGATTTGTGACAGGGCGGTAGAGGATCATTGGAGCAATGCGTGTGTGAAATGTGAAGCAGATCAGAGCAAGGAAACAGAAATTATAAGCCATTTACTCATCGTTAAGGTTTCGAACGCACCAAGTCTGTGACCTTGACCCTGGGCTTAGCGGGGGGCGGGGGGACGAATGTGGATTTGTCACAGGGCGGTAGAGGATCATTGGAGCAATGTGTGTGTGAAATGTGAAGCAGATCCGAGCAAGGAAACAGAAATTATAAGCCATTTACCCAGCGTTAAGGTTTCGAACGCACCAAGTCTGTGACCTTGACCCTGGGCTTAGCGGAAGGTCGGGACGAATGTGGATTTGTCACAGGGCGGTAGAGGACGAATGGAGCAATGCTGTGTGAAATGTGAAGCAGATCGAGCAGGACAGATGAAATTATAAGCCATTTACCCAGCGTTAAGGTTTCGAACGCACCAAGTCGTGTGACCTTGACCCTGGGCTTTAGCGGGCGGGACGAATGGTGATTTGTCACAGGGCGGTATGAGGACCATTGGTAGCAATGCGTGTGTGATATGTGAAGCAGATCCGAGAAAGGAAACAGAAATTATATGCCATTTTACCCAGCGTTAAGGTTTCGAACGCACCAAGTCTGTGACCTGACCCTGGGTTTAGCAGGGGCGGGACGTAATGTGGATTTGTCACAGGGCGGTAGAGGACCATTGGAGCAATGCGTGTGTGAAATGTGAAGCAGATCCGAGCAAGGAAACAGAAATTATAAGCCATCCCAGCGTTAAGGTTTCAGCCTAAGTCTGTGAACCTTGTTTACTGGGCTTAGCGCAGGACGAATGTGGATTTGTCAGGGCGGTAGAGGGACGATTGGAGCAATGGGCGTGTGAAATGTGTTAGCGTCGAGCAAGGAGAAATTATAAGCCATTTAACCAAGTTAAGTCGAACGCGGACCAAGTCTGTGGACTTGACCTGGGCTTAGCGGGGGCGGGAACGAATGGTGGATTTGTCAGGGCGGTGAGGACGATTGGAGCAATGCGTGTGTGAAATGTGAAGCAGATCCGAGCAAGGAGGAAAACAGAAATTATAAGCCATTTACCCAGCGTTAAGGTTTCGAACGCACCAAGTCTGTGACCTTGACCCTGGGCTTAGCGGGGGCGGGACGAATGTGGATTTGTCACAGGGTGGTAGAGGACCATTGGAGCAATGCGTGTGTGAAATGTGAAGCAGATCGAGCAAGGAAACAGAAATTATAAGCCATTTACCCAGTGTTAAGTTTTCGAACGCACCAAGTGTGTGACCTTGACCTGGGCTTAGCGGGGGGCGGGACGAATGTTGATTTGTCACAGGGCGGTAGAGGACCATTGGAGCAATGCGTGTGTGAAATGTGAAGCAGATCCGAGAAAGGAAACAGAAATTATAAGCCATTTACCCAGCGTTATGTTTCGAAACGCACCAGTCTGTGACCCTGACCCTGGGCTTAGCGGGGGCGGGACGAATTGGATTTGTCACGGGCGGTAGAGGACCTTGGAGCAATGCGTGTGTGAAATGAAGAGATCCGAGCAAGGAAACAGAAATTATAAGCATTTACCAGCGTTTATTGGTTTCAAAAGCACCAAGTCTGTGACCTTGACCGTGGGCTGCGGGGGCAGGACGAATGTGGATTTGTCACAGGGCGGTGGACGAGGAGCAATTGCTCGTGTGTGAAATGTGAAGCAGATCCGAGCAAGGAAACAGAAATTTATAAGCCATACCCAGCGTTAAGGTTTCGAACGCACCAAGTCTGTGACCTTGACCCTGGGCTTAGCGGGGGTCAACGGGACGAATGTGGATTTGTCACAGGGCGGTATGAGGACGATTGGAGCAATGCGAGTGTGTGAAATGTGAAGCAGATCCGAGCAAGGAAAACAGAAATTATAAGCCATTTACCCAGCGTTAAGGTTTCGAACGCACCAAGTCTGTGACCTTGACCCTGGGCTTAGCGGGGGCGGGACGAATGTGGATTTGTCACAGGGTGGTAGAGGACCATTGGAGCAATGCGTGTGTGAAATGTGAAGCAGATCCGAGCAAGGAAACAGAAATTATAAGCCATTTACCCAGTGTTAAGGTTTCGACGCACCAAGTGTGTGACCTGACCCTGGGCTTAGCGGGGGGCGGGACGAATGTTGATTTGTCACAGGGCGTAGAGACCATTGGAGCAATGCGTGTGTGAAATGTGAAGCAGATCGAGAAAGGAAACAGAAATTATAAGCCATTTACCCAGCGTTAAGGTTTCGAACGCACCAGTCTGTGACCCTGACCGGGCTTAGCGGGGGCGGGACGAATGTGGATTTGTCACAGGGCGGTAGAGGACCATTGGAGCAATGCGTGTGTGAAATGAAGCAGATCCGAGCAAGGAAACAGAAATTATAAGCCATTTACCCAGCGTTAAGGTTTTCAAAAGCACCAAGTCTGTGACCTTGACCCTGGGCTTAGCGGGGCAGGACGAATGTGGATTTGTCACAGGGCGGTAGAGGAGTTGGAGCAATGCGTGTGTGAAATGTGAAGCAGATCGAGCAAGGAAACAGAAATTATAAGCCTTTACCCAGCGTAAGGTTCGAAGCACCAAGTCTGTGACCTTGACCTGGGCTTAGCGGGGGCGGGCACGAATGTGGATTTGTCACAGGGCGGTAGAGGACGATTGGAGCAATGCGTGTGTGAAATGTGAAGCAGATCCGAGCAAGGAAACAGAAATTATAAGCCATTTACCCAGCGTTAAGGTTTCGAACGCACCAAGTCTGTGACCTTGACCCTGGGCTTAGCGGGGGGGGGGCTTTTTGGGACGAATGTGGATTTGTCACAGGGTGGTAGAGGACCATTGGAGCAATGCGTGTGTGAAATGTGAAGCAGATCCGAGCAAGGAAACAGAAATTATAAGCCATTTACCCAGCGTTAAGGTTTCGGGACGTACGTACGTACGTACGTACGTACGTACGTACGTACGGACGCCGGTAACACTATATGCCCCCCTCACCATTCGGTGGCGGGGGCATAAATATGAAGGTATTCGCTGTAAATAAACAGAATTAAGTTACACAACATTTACCCCAACGATAAGTTTATGAATGTGCTAGGTTTGTGACCTTGACCTTGGGGTAAGGGTTGGGTGGTGAGTCGTGGATTTGCTACAGCATGATAGAGGGTCATCTGAGGAATGCATGTATGAACTATCAAGGCGTTTCATGAAAGAAAACAGATGTTATAAGACATTTACCCCAACGTTAAGTTTATGAATGTGCTAAGTTTGTGACCTTGACCTTGGGGTAAGGGATGGGTCATAGATTTGCTATATCACGATAGAGTATCATCAGATGAATCCATGTATGAACTAGATTGGTCAGTAAGCGAGGCTTACGGAATACCCCCCGCGTGGGCCCAGGTACCCCTAAAATATGTAAAATGTGTGTGGGCTTGTGACCTTGACTCAGGGCTTAGAGGGAGCGGCATGAACATGAATTTGTCACAGGCTGGTAGATGTCCATTGGAGCAATGCGTGTGTGAAATGTGAAGCAGATCCGAGCAAGAAAATAGAAGTTATAACCGATTTCTCTGATGACTAAGTATGTGAGCTTGACCTCGAGATCAGCGGGAATTTGTCACAGCATGATAGTAGAGCCTTAGAGGAATGCATGCATGAAATATTAAGAATTTTCGATGAAAGAAATAGAAGTTATAACATTTTTCTCTGATGTTAAGTTTTGTAAAGAGACTAAGTATGTGACCTTGACCATGGGATCAGCGGGGGTTGGACGGTCGTAGATTTGTCCCAGCATGATAGTACAACCTTAGAGGAATGCGCAAGTGAAATATTAAGAATTTTCAATGAAGGAAATAGAAGTTATAACTTATTTCTCTGATGTTAAGTTTTGTAAAGAGACTAAGTATTTGACCTTGACCTTGGGATCAGCGGGGGTTGGACGGTCGTGGATTTGGCACAGCATGGTAGTAGAGCCTTACAGGAATGCATGTATGAAATATTAAGCATTTTAGATGAAGGAAATAGAAGTTAAAACAATATTTCTCTGATGTTAAGTTTTGTGAAGAGACTAAGTATTTGACCTTGACCTTGGGAGCAGCGGGGGTTGGACGGTCGTGGATTTGGCACAGCATGGTAGTAGAGCCTTACAGGAATGCATGTGTAAAATATTAAGCATTTTAGATGAATGAAATAGAAGTTATAACAATATTTCTCTGATGTTAAGTTTTGTAAAGAGACTAAGAATTTGACCTTGACATTGGGATCAGCGGGGGTTGAACGGTCGTGGATTTGGCACAGCATGGTAGTAGAGCCTTACAGGAAAGCATGTGTAAAATATTAAGCATTTTAGATGAAGGAAATAGAAGTTATAACAATATTTCTCTGATGTTAAGTTTTGTAAAGAGGCTAAGTATTTGACCTTGGGGAGCAGCGGGGGTTGGACGGTCATGGATTTGGCACAGCATGGTAGTAGAGCCTTACAGGAATGCATGTGTGAAATATTGAGCATTTTAGATGAAGGAAATAGAAGTTATAACAATATTTCTCTGATGTTAAGTTTACGGATGCACAGACGGACAGACAGACGGACAACCTGACTCCAGTATACCCCCCCCCCCCCCCCCCCCCCCCCACAACTCGTTGCGGGGGGTATAAATATGAAGGCGTTCCCTGTAAATAAACAGAAGTTACACAACATTTACCCCAACGTTAAGTTTATGAACATGCTAAGTTTGTGACCTTGACCTTGGGGTAAGGGTTGGGTGGTGGATCGTGGATTTGCTACAGCATGATAGAGGGTCATCAGATGAATGCATATATGAAATATGAAGGCATTCCCTGCTACAGCATGATAGAGGGTCATCTCAGGAATGCATGTATGAACTATCAAGGTGTTCCATGAAAGGAAACAGATGTTATAAGACATTTACCCCAACGTTAAGTTTATGAATGTGCTAAGTTTGTGACCTTGACCTTGGGGTAAGGGTTGGTTTGGTGGTGGGTCATGGATTTGCTACAGCATGATAGAGGGTCATCTGGGGAATGCATGTATGAAATTTCAAGGCGTTCCATGAAAGGAAACGGATGTAACTAGAAATGTGGCCTGTTGGCACACGAATGCCCCCGCTGGCAGCCAAAGAAAACAAGGCATATTTGATTATAAGCCATTTACCCGAGCGTTAAGATTTTGAACGCACCAAGTCATTGACCTTGACCCTGAGCTTAGTGGGGGCTGGACGAATGTGGATTTGTCACAGGGCGGTAGAGGACCATTGTAGCAATGTGTGTGTGAAATGTGAAGCAGATCCGAGCAAGGAAACATAAATTATAAGCCATTTAACAGAGCGTTAAGGTTTCGAACGCGCCAAGTCTGTGACCTTGACCCTGGGCTTAGCGGGGGTGGGACGAATGTGGATTTGTCACATGGTGGTAGAGGACCATTGGAGCAATGCGTGTGTGAAATGTGAAGCAGATCCGAGCAAGGACACAGACATTATAAGCCATTTACCCAAGTTTTAAGGTTTCGAACGAACCAAGTCTGTGACCTTGACCCTGGGCTTAGCGGGAGCGGGACGAATGTGGATTTGTCACAGGGTGGTATAGGACCATTGGAGCAATGCGTGTGAGAAATGTGACGCAGATCCGAGCAAGGACACAGACATTATAAGCAATTTACCCAAGTTTTAAGGTTTCGAACGCACCAAGTCTGTGACCTTGACCCTGGGCTTAGCGGGGGCGGGACGAATGTGGATTTGTCACAGGGCGGTACAGGACCATTGGAGCAATGCGTGTGTGAAATGTGAAGCAGATCCGAGCAAGGAAACAGAAATTAATAGAAATGTGGCCTGTCGGCACACGAATGCCCCCGCTGGCAGCCAAAGAAAACAAGGCATATTTGAATGTGGATTTGTCACAGGGTGGCAGAGGACCATTGGAGCAATGCGTGTGTGAAATGTGAAGCAGATCCGAGCAAGGAAACAGAAATTATAAGGCATTTACCCAGCGTTAAGGTTTCGAACGCACCAAGTCTGTGACCTTGACCCTCGGCTTGGCGGAGGCGGCACGAATGTGGATTTGTCACAGGGTGGCAGAGGACCATTGGAGCAATGCGTGTGTGAAATGTGAAGCAGATCCGAGCAAGGAAACAGAAATTATAAGGCATTTACCCAGCGTTAAGGTTTCGAACGCACCAAGTCTGTGACCTTGACCCTGGGCTTAGCGGGGGCGGGACGAATGTGGATTTGTCACAGGGCGGTAGAGGACCATTGGAGCAATGCGTGTGTGAAATGTGAAGCAGATCCGAGCAAAGAAACAGAAATTATAAGCCATTTACCCAGCGTTAAGGTTTCAAAATCACCAAGTCTGTGACCTTGACCCTGGGCTTAGCGGGGGCGGGACGAATGTGGATTTGTCACAGGGCGGTAGAGGACCATTGGAGCAATGCGTGTGTGAAATGTGAAGCAGATCCGAGCAAGGAAACAGAAATTATAAGCCATTTACCCAGAGTTAAGGTTTCAAAATCACCAAGTCTGTGACCTTGACCCTGGGCTTAGCGGGGGCGGGACGAATGTGGATTTGTCACAGGGTGGTAGAGGACCATTGGATCAATGCGTGTATGAAATGTGAAGCAGATCCGAGCAAGGAAACAGAAATTACTAGAAATGTGGCCTGTCGGCACACGAATGCCCCCACTGGCAGTCAAAGAAAACAAGGCATATTTGAATGTGGATTTGTCACAGGGTGGCAGAGGACCATTGGAGCAATGTGTGTGTTAAATGAGAAGCAGATCCGAGCAAGGAAACAGAAATTATAAGGCATTTACCACGAGCGATAAGGTTTCAAATGCACCAAGTCTGTAACCTTGACCCTGGGCTTGGCGGGGAGGGACGAATGTGGATTTGTCACAGGGTGGCAGAGGACCATTGGAGCAATGCGTGTGTGAAATGTGAAGCAGATCCGAGCAAGGAAACAGAAATTATAAGGCATTTACCCAGCGTTAAGGTTTCGAACGCACCAAGTCTGTGACCTTGACACTGGGCTTGGCGGAGGCGGCACGAATGTGTATTTGT
Source organism: Conchocele bisecta (assembly GCA_029237695.1). NCBI lineage: Eukaryota > Metazoa > Mollusca > Bivalvia > Lucinida > Thyasiridae > Conchocele > Conchocele bisecta. Next base: position 28,812,615 of record CM055270.1, on the reverse strand, counting down.
CACAGGGTGGCAGAGGACCATTGGAGCAATGCGTGTGTGAAATGTGAAGCAGATCCGAGCAAGGAAACAGAAATTATAAGGCATTTACCCAGCGTTAAGGTTTCTAACGCACCAAGTCTGTGACCTTGACACTGGGCTTGGCGGAGGCGGCACGAATGTGTATTTGTCACAGGGTGGCAGGCCAGCAGGGTGCAGAGGACCATTGGAGCAATGCGTGTGTGAAATGTGAAGCAGATCCGAGCAAGGAAACAGTAATTATAAGGCATTTACCCAGCGTTAAGGTTTCTAACGCACCAAGTCTGTGACCTTGACCCTGGGCTTAGCGGGGGCGGGACGAATGTGGATTTGTCACAGGGCGGTAGAGGACCATTGGAGCAATGCGTGTGTGAAATGTGAAGCAGATCCGAGCAAGGAAACAGAAATTATAAGGCATTTACCCAGCGTTAAGGTTTCGAACGCACCAAGTCTGTGACCTTGACCCTGGGCTTAGCGGGCCGAATGTTGATTTGTCACAGGGCGGTAGAGGACCATTGGAGCAATGCGTGTGTGAAATGTCAAGCAGATCTGAGCAAGGAAACAGAAATTATAAGCCATTTACTCGAGCGTTAAGGTTTTGTACGTACGTACGGACGCCGGACACCCTGGGCTTAGCGGGGGCAGGACGAATGTGGATTTGTCACAGAGTGGTAGAGGACCATTGGAGCAATGCGTGTGAGAAATGTGACGCAGATACGAGACCAAATACACAACAGAAATTACAAGCCATTTACCCGAGCGTTAAGGTTTGGAATGCACCAAGTCTGTGACCTTGACCTTGGGCTTAGCGGGGGCGGGACGAATGTCAATTTGTCACAGGGCGGTAGCGGACCATTGGAGCAATGCGTGTGTGAAATGTGAAGCAGATCCGAGCAAGTAAACAGAAATTATAAGCCATTTACCCGAGCGTTAAGGTTTCGAACGAACCAAGTCTGTGACCTTGACCCTGGGCTTAGCGGGGGCGGGACGAATGTGGATTTGTCACAGGGCGGTAGAGGACCATTGGAGCAATGTGTGTGTGAAATGTGAAGCAGATCCGAGCAAGGAAACAGAAATTATAAGCCATTTACCCAGCGTTAAGGTTTCAAAAGCACCAAGTATGTGACCTTGACCCTGGGCTTAGCGGGGGCAGGACGAATGTGGATTTGTCACAGAGTGGTAGAGGACCATTGGAGCAATGCGTGTGAGAAATGTGACGCAGATACGAGCAAGGACACATAAATTACAAGCCATTTACCCGAGCGTTAAGGTTTGGAATGCACCAAGTCTGTGACCTTGACCCTGGGCTTAGCGGGGGCGGGACGAATGTGAATTTGTCACAGGGCGGTAGCGGACCATTGGAGCAATGCGTGTGTGAAATGTGAAGCAGATCCGAGCAAGTAAACAGAAATTATAAGCCATTTACCCGCCGTTAAGGTTTCAAAAGCACCAAGTATGTGACCTTGACCCTGGGCTTAGCGGGGGCAGGACGAATGTGGATTTGTCACAGAGTGGTAGAGGACCATTGGAGCAATGCGTGTAAGAAATGTGACGCAGATCCGAGCAAGGACACAGAAATTACAAGCCATTTACCCGAGCGTTAAGGTTTGGAACGCACCAAGTCTGTCACCTTGACCCTGGGCTTAGCGGGGGCGGGACGAATGTGGATTTGTCACAGGGCGGTAGAGGACCATTGGAGCAATGCGTGTGTGAAATGTGAAGCAGATCCGAGCAAGGAAACAGAAATTACTAGAAATGTGGCCTGTCGGCACACGAATGCCCCCGCTGGCAGCCAAAGAAAACAAGGCATATTTGAATGTGGATTTGTCACAGGGTGGCAGAGGACCATTGGAGCAATGCGTGTGTGAAATGTGAAGCAGATCCGAGCAAGGAAACAGAAATTATAAGGCATTTACCCAGCGTTAAGGTTTCGAACGCACCAAGTCTGTGACCTTGACCCTGGGCTTAGCGGGCCGAATGTTGATTTGTCACAGGGCGGTAGAGGACCATTAGAGCAATGCGTGTGTGAAATGTCAAGCAGATCCGAGCAAGGAAACAGAAATTATAAGCCATTTACTCGAGCGTTAAGGTTTTGTACGTACGTACGGACGCAGGTAACACTATATGCCCCCGTCACCATTCGGTGGCGGGGCATAATAAGCCATTTACCCGAGCGTTAAGGTTTCAAAAGCACCAAGTCTGTCACCTTGACCCTGGGCTTAGCGGGGTCTGGACGAATGTGGATTTGTCACAGAGTGGTAGAAGACCATTGGAGCAATGCGTGTGAGAAATGTGACGCAGATACGAGCAAGGACACAGAAATTACAAGCCATTTACACGAGCGTTAAGGTTTGGAATGCACCAAGTCTGTTACCTTGACCTTGGGCTTAGCGGGGGCGGGACGAATGTGAATTTGTCACAGAGCGGTAGCGGACCATTGGAGCAATGCGTGTGTGAAATGTGAAGCAGATCCGAGCAAGTAAACAGAAATTATAAGCCATTTACCCGAGCGTTAAGGTTTCCAACGCACCAAGTCTGTGACCTTGACCCTAGGCTTAGCGGGGGCGGGACGAATGTGGATTTGTCACAGGGCGGTAGAGGACCATTGGAGCAATGTGTGTGTGAAATGTGAAGCAGATCCGAGCAAGGAAACAGAAATTATAAGCCATTTACCCAGCGTTAAGGTTTCAAAAGCACCAAGTATGTGACCTTGACCCTGGGCTTAGCGCAGGGTTGGCCGGGAAATACCGGGGGCGGGAATTCCCGGCGGGAAATACCGGTATTTCCCGTCCCGGGAAATACTCCCCAAAGTGGGAAATACCGGGAAATACCAGGAAATATGAATTTTGATCTTATTATTTGATAATTAAAGTTATTTAAATTAAGTTTTAAGCTCAATTAAACAATCAACAACTTAATAATTAGATATAGGGGTTAATTACAATGTATAGATCTGTTTCATTCCCAACTAGGGGTACTCATCAGGTGGAATATTTGGCAACCATGACATTTATATTTTGGTTGTATTATTTTTTTGTAAATTACTTCTTCATTTTTTAGGAAGCATCCGAGTGTCTGCTAGATAAAATTCACAAGGATAACGTCATCATGATCAGACTATGTTTAGACAACAGGCTGTTAATTGTCAACCTTCTTCCACACTAATACATGTATTCGGTATCAAGAAATGATAATAAATGATCTTAGCATGCAAGATGTGCATACACAGTCTCTTACAAGTCTTATATGACTGACAAGTACTGTTGTTTTATGCTTTGCATTTGTATTACTTATTTACATTATTATTATGACATTTATTTAAGATGAAGACTGGGCCACGATGGTACGTATGAGATACAGTACCTGAAATCGTTAAAATTAGCCAAAAGCCTACTTATTTGCATGTACATTGATGAGACTTTAATATACTTTAATAAACCATCAGACTATGACAACAGGCTGTTAATTCAGCCTTCTCTCACACCTTTTGTGTCATACTGTATAATAAGAACCCAGGTGGTCTGTATATGGTCATGTCAAGTTGTAAAACAATTACACTTACACTGTACATGGATTATCCGTTATCAACAGGGATTTTCTCAAAATTCCAAAAGCAGCTTTTATTAGTGGCAGGTTACTATAGTAATGAGGGGTGTTCTCATATACAATAAATAGACAGTTGGCAAATACTTATTAACATAGACTTGTAAATAGGGAAGAAAATTGTCTAGAAAATAATGATGTTTTTTTTCTCTAAATAAACTTATTATTTCTTTTTTTATTGCAGAATGTTTTACCTGTAGGCTTATCAGTCTACACAGATATAAACCATAGTAGATATAGGGGAATATAGAGACTCATCTTGACATTTTGGAATGAAAAAGACCACCAAGATTCATATTTCCCGGTATTTCCCGGTATTTCCCGCCGTCCTGGGAAATACTCTTATTTCCCGGGAAATTGCCAACCCTGGCTTAGCGGGGGCAGGACGAATGTGGATTTGTCACAGAGTGGTAGAGGACCATTGGAGCAATGCGTGTGAGAAATGTGACGCAGATACGAGCAAGGACACAGAAATTACAAGCCATTTACCCGAGCGTTAAGGTTTGGAATGCACCAAGTCTGTGACCTTGACCCTGGGCTTAGCGGGGGCGGGACGAATGTGAATTTGTCACAGGGCGGTAGCGGACCATTGGAGCAATGCGTGTGTGAAATGTGAAGCAGATCCGAGCAAGTAAACAGAAATTATAAGCCATTTACCCGAGCGTTAAGGTTTCGAACACACCAAGTCTGTGACCTTGACCCTGGGCTTAGCGGGGGCGGGACGAATGTGAATTTGTCACAGGGCGGTAGCGGACCATTGGAGCAATGCGTGTGTGAAATGTGAAGCAGATCCGAGCAAGTAAAGAGAAATTATAAGCCATTTAACCGAGCGTTAAGGTTTCGAACGCACCAAGTCTGTGACCTTGACCCTGGGCTAAGCAGGGGCGGCACGAATGTGGATGTGTCACAGGGTGGCAGAGGACCATTGGAGCAATGCGTGTGTGAAATGTGAAGCAGATTCGAGCAAGGAAACAGAAATTATAAGGCATTTAGCCAGCGTTAAGGTTTTGAACGCACCAAGTCTGTGACCTTGGCCCTGGGCTTAGCGGGGGCGGCACGAATGTGGATTTTTCTCCGGGTGGCAGAGGACCATTGGAGCAATGCGTGTGTGAAATGTGAAGCAGATCCGAGCAAGGAAACAGAAATTATAAGGCATTTACCCAGCGTTAAGGTTTCGAACGCACCAAGTCTGTGACCTTGACCCTGGGCTTAGCGGGGGCGGGCCGAATGTTGATTTGTCACAGGGCGGTAGAGGACCATTGGAGCAATGCGTGTGTGAAATCTCAAGCAGATCCGAGCAAGGAAACAGAAATTATAAGCCATTTACTCGAGCGTTAAGGTTTCGTACGTACGTACGGACGTACGTACGGATGCCGGTAACACTATATGCCCCTCTCACCATTCGGTGGCGGGGGCATAATAAGCCATTTACCCGAGCGTTAAGGTTTCAAAAGCACCAAGTCTGTGACCTTGACCCTGAGCTTAGCAGGGGCAGGACGAATGTGGATTTGTCACAGAGTGGTAGAGGACCATTGGAGCAATGCGTGTGAGAAATGTTCCGTGAAAGGAAACAGAAGTTATAAGACATTTACCCAAAGTTAAGTTTATAAATGTGCCAAGTTTGTGACCTTGACCTTGGGGTAAGGGCTGGGTGGTGGGTCATGGATTTGCTACAGCATGATAGAGGGTCATCTGAGAAATGCATGCATGAAATAACAAGGTGTTCCATGAAAGGAAACAGAAGTTATACAACATTTACCCCAACGTTAAGTTTATGAATGTGCCAAGTTTGTGACCTTGACCTTGGGGTAAGGGCTGGGTGGTGGGTCATGGATTTGCTACAGCATGATAGAGGGTCATCTGAGAAATGCATGTATGAAATAACAAGGTGTTCCATGAAAGGAAACAGAAGTTATAAGACATTTACCCAACGTTAAGTTTATGAATGTGACAAGTTTGTGACCTTGACCTTGGGGTAAGGGCTGTGTGGTGGGTCATGGATTAGCTACAGCATGATAGAGGGTCATCTGAGGAATGCATGTATGAAATAACAAGGTGTTCCGTGAAAGGAAACAGAAGTTATAAGACATTTACCCAACGTTAAGTTTGTGGACGACGCTGACGCCGACGATTCCGGGGGTATGACATAAGCTCTTCTGCACTTCGTGCAGGCGAGCTAAAAAGTAATAAACAAAGAGAAAATACCTTTGACCTTAGTAAACATAAACATTTAGTTCAACATTTTAGCTAAATATTGCTAAAACACACAAGTACGCACATTTTAATATATACCACCAATATTGTTTAACATTATAGGCAGTTATGGTATGTGTAAACCATGTAGACTATGTAGACAAGTCTACAAACATGCATACCAGGGAATCTGCCATGATTTCTTGCGATAATATGACGTACGGTACAGGAGGGTCACATAGTTACATTCTGGAAGTCGGCGTGACGTATCACTAGTCACGTGACTCGATATGGTTGGGGGTAAATCGATACGTTTTGCTCTAAAATACATCATTTTTATGCCAGAATATTTCACATTTAGAACTACGTAAGTACTACATGGTGATAGGAATATTTTTTAATAACCATTTAACATTATAAATCTGCATTTAAATTTGATTTAGCGAATGTAATTTAGTTGTTTGAAGCGTTCAAAAAATTATTAAATTATATAGGAAACGGGTCAGATTTCCCCCGGCGCTCCTCGACAGGGGAGATAATTATAGCGTGCAGGTGCGCAAAATGGATGAAGTCCGACTTCCAGAATGCTCACTCATGCTGCAACTATTTGATCAAGAGCCTGCGAGGCGATTTAAATTATGAATAGCCCACTAAAAAGTTAAGTTCAATGCATAAATTAGAGTGTGATGTTGTACTTTATGCATGCATAGAAAACTGCATGTATGTGCCCAGTACCCAACTCCGTGCATCCGAAACGTTGGCAAAAAAATGCCACCCACGAAAACACATTACATTGCGAAAAAGAACCTTTACCTTTAAAACGTTGCAAAAAGTACAAAGTACCTCTTTCACTGAGTCAGCAAAGATATATGCATCATTCCTAATTGGTTTTAATATCGTAATTTCACATTCAAACACTTTTATTTTGACTAATTTACTGCAGGAAATAAATATTGGACATTTGTTGTTGTTGTTGATTATAAAATGACATCCAGACGGTATGATAAATAAGAAAAGGGCCCTTTTCTAAGAAAAGGACAGAAAATGACTTCTTGCCTAAGAAAAGGGCCTATAAAAACCACATTAACGGTTCAAATGAGTGTAAAACAATGTTTATATATGTATAACGATATTGTATTGAGGTACCCATAAAATGAAGCCAATATCATGAATAATAAAGATGTTGTGCCATTTGAAGTAATCTCGACTCAAAACGTGTATTGAACTATACAAAATGGCGGACAGAAAAGGACCTCGTGTCTAAGAAAAGGGCCTATAAAAACCACACTAACGGTTTAAATGAGTGTAAAACAATGTTTATATATGTGTAACAATATATCTTATTGAGGTACCCATAAAATAAAACCCATATCATGAAGAATAAAGATGTTGTGCCCTTTTCTTATTTTAGTCATACCCACATCCAGTCGCTTATTTCTTGGCAACGCAAAAATCGTAATTCTAGAGGGGACGGGCGTAGTGGCCAACTGGAATAGTAAGCATTACGCCCAAATAGTAATGCAAATATGCCAAGTTGAAAGAAGCAAATTTCTGGAGATTCAAGGAATCTAGGAGGTCCAGGTGCATGCCGCACAGGATTTATTTGTTAAATGAGAGTGTCTGAAACGCACTCTGCTGCATTCTGAGGCATCTATCTAATTCTTATTCTAATTACTGAACTTTCTTCTTACTTTTTAAGGATGAATTCACCCTGACATTGACCAATATTCAATAAAAATTAATTAACCAAGGACCATAATTCTACCTTAATACAGCTGCGTTCGATTTGGTGACGCTGTATCTTCGATCCATCTGTTAGGGCCCCAAACTACAAGTAATTCTTAGGGATGTGTTAGAGCTGTGCCGGTTGGGATCTTGTATCCCTTGGCAGCTACTGTAGCCGGATTGGTCTATCACTGAAAGACGAAACGTAGTTTGGAAACTTTTCTTTCTCTCTCTCTGTTACACATCACACCTTTTTATTTATACGTCCGGTATCGACCTATACTTCTAACTGTTCTATTTTCCTTTATACTTAATCTTATTCTTACCCGATCGCACCGTCATCTAATAGTCAAATGTGACTGTAGTGACGTACCATATAGATGTAGATGTAGATGTTTCGAGAGCGATTGAATGGATTGCAGGACGATTTTCTTTATTTTTTAACTAAAAAAAATAATGCTGACATTTTTATAGAAATCCGGAAGTTACATTTTCGGGAGACCGGGAGATAAGCCTTGATTTCTGGAAACTCGCGGAAATTCCGGTAGACTTGACATGTCTTGTATTGGTTGGCATCTCTGAAATACTCACCAGGACAAGTACGTGTTTCCCTGGAAGAAAATACCCCGCAGTAGTTGATCACAAACATCACAGATTTTCGGCTCAGTAAATTTCGTCGTCACAATTATGTTGCCCGCAGCAGGCTGGGTGTTTGTATCAGTAAATAAACAACATGAACATGAACTGTGACTGGAGAAATGGGACTTATGGGATTACTGACCCGTGTAGTTCCTGATCAAATAGCACACACCTGTAGTGCATACTGTACTATACGTGATACACAATCAACCAGATGTATCGATACTAGTCACAGAGAATACTGTAATCAGTCAGAGATTATACAATCATCAAAATATTAACATGTACATGATCATCCATTCACTATACCCAACCATCAGTGAAGGCTAACCCTTGCAATGCTCAATTCATTTTTTGTCGTCTGCCGTTTATACTTTATTTTCCATTTTTGTCATCAAACGCATGGTTTAACAACTCTTTAGAAATTAGACATGATTCTAAAGTGCTGTTAAACTATATGTTTTCATTGAGTAAGAAGGCAAAATATAAAACAACAGCAGACAACCATTTTTGTTTCTTGCATCCTAAGGGTTAAACAATTGTATTAAGCTATTTACTTTCCATATTTTTCATTAAGGTCATGCTTTGACAACACTGTTGTGGTTCTGTCAAACCACGTTGTTATTGAGAAGAAATACAAAATATAAAAAATATTTATAATCCTTTATTTTCACTGACGTCACATAAGTATGTGTAATTACCTATAATTCCGCGAGAGCGGCCATTTTTATACCCACACTATACCACACTATACTCGAAAATATCGAACGTTTCGGACTATTTAACTTAGATCTACATATAGTGACAGTGTACATTACCTAACTATGGCGAAGAAAGCCGATTCAGCACAGGCTGCGTACAAAGATACACTTGCTGGCGATGTGAGCGCACGGTATGACGGCAACGGCAGACGGCAATTTTTGTTTCCCACATTCTAAGGGTTAGGCTACTTACAGTACAGTGACACATTTATTGTATCTATAGATCCACATTTTCGTCATGTCTTCCGTCTTGGCGAAAAACGCGTATGCCATCGTGTTGTCCTGCTTTACTATTTGGAAGGAATGGGTTCACTGAAACATAATCCATGTTCCTCAAAGCCTTTCAACACTATCTATATCATTATGTGTGCAAACAGTGTAGATCCAGATGAGCGGGCTCGTCACGGGCCGTTTTGTCAAAGGAATGGGTCAACTGTGACGTACACATCAGTTTTCTTCGATTATTAAGCATTTATATGCTGATAGTAGACCATTTCCTTACTGCTTATGATGTATTTTCCTTATTTTTTCTCGGAAGTACATGTATATCTTTTAATCGTTTCGTCAAATGAATGAGTTCACTGAGAAATACAAATATGCCTGTCACTGGAGAAATGGGGCTTACGGGGTTTTGCAACCAGTGTAGATCCAGATCAAGTAGCACACTCCCATTTCTCCAGTCACAGCCATATATAAAACATATCACCCACCTTGTCCATGTCGGGTCAATGGGATCGAATCCCATATTTCACCTGTACGGATGGTCGGAAATTCAAAAATCAGGACTGAAATTTATTGAAATGTGACCGAAATAAAATCTCCCACCCACCTTGTACTTGTCAGGTTAATGGGATCGAATCGCATATTCACCTGTACGGATGGTGGAAAATCCAAAAAATCAGGACTGAATTTTATTGAAATAGGTCCAGATGTGTTAAGCTGTGACCCAAATAAAATATTCCACCACCGTGTCCTTGTTGGTTAATGGGATCGAATCCCATATTTCACACGTACGGATGATGGAAAATCACAAAATCATGACCGAGATGTGTCTATCTGTGACTGAAATATTGCGACTATTTCTCCAATATCTACTAAATGTAGATTTGTGTATTCCGATTACTTTTAGGGACTGGGACTAAGTGACTCTTGTGCATTGCGGAACTGACACCAGATTTTGTGATCTCTCTTTATATATCAATATGTAATTTACCCCAGTCGATCGGTGCATAAAATGACCATAGCTGTTGACAGGCCGTTAAACACAATTAATCAATTGATCAATATAGCATTCTAGCGGTTCAAAACACGAGTTAATGTTACACAATGTTTATACTTATTTTCATTTCTCTTCGGTGTACCGTAAAGTAATACGTCATATTTATGCATACCAGAACGAATTGAAACCCTTGTCACTTGATACATGTAATACGACATAGTATATTGCAAAATAGTAGTATGAATAGTAGTCGATTCAATCATCGCTCTAGACAAGGGATACACATATCGATCATTTTATAAGTCCATGCATATTATACTGTGGTAGTATGCATATGATTGTTATACCAGTTCCTGCAGATGTCAAAAAGTGGAATGTCACACAAATTAGAATGTGAATATTGCATGTACATGTATAATTATGTACGTTAAATTATTGTTGATTTGGTGGATATTGTGATAATGAGTGTAGTATTGTAAAATAATTGGATATTTTAAACTCGATCGATCAATAATGTGTATTCGCTCGAATGGAACTATACCTGATAATATACATATAGTGAGATATATCTGCTGCTAACACATCGCGTATGCAAAGTTTAATATTACGCTTCCCGGCTTCCATATAAGCATCTATTTCAAAAACATTTACAATTATTACATTTCTATATACCCTCATATTTGGGTTAAACTACCGATAGAGATCAAAGTACTGATGATTGAGAATGTCAATGTGATACTGCGTGACGATACTGCCCATGGGGATGTGCTTAACAGTTACTGATAAGCTTGCTATTTTAGCAGATTATTCCAATTAGTTATGCCGTTACAAGCAGATGTGTGCTTGATATTGCTGCAATGAACTAACGATTTGAGACATGTTTCAAGCATAAATAACAATTAATAATATGTTTGATTACACTCTGCTGATTTGCCGTATTTAAGTTATTTTGCGATATTTTCCAAAATGCGGTAGCCATATGGAATATCATTTTGCATAATATAATAAATAAATTGAAAAGTCATGTAGAGCATGATGTTATTAGCCGATTTTTGGCGGCCATCTTGAAAACATGATAAATATATACTGAATATTAGTGTAGTTTACGTAAATTATTAAATATGTCCATCAGAAATGTTTTTTTAACAACTTACACCAATTTCCAAGTTAAGGACCATGGCCTAGCTATTGGCTCATATATTGGCAATTTTCGACTTCCGTCACGCATAAAGTTCAATGACCTTGAAATGACATTCAACTTGGTTTACAAAATGGCACCCGGATTTTTTGGAAACCTTATACATTCAAGTTTATAAAAACATAAATTAACACGAGGTGCCGGAATCTTATATATATACCTAGTACAATTGCCCCTGGACTAGAAGGCAAACCGCCTAACTTTAGTTTACCGCCTAGCTTTAGTTTACCGAACTCTTGTAGATAAAACGTTTATGTATAGCCAAATTGTGTTATTTCGCTATATTTAAAGTTTTCAACAGAGATAATGGCCAAAAATGAAAAATTATCCGGTTGATGTAATTCGGAAGTGATACAACAAATGTCGCGTTTGTAGATTACCGAATATAGGCGAAAATGGTGGTTACAAAACTTTTTCACAAACCATTGGATAACCAATATATAGCCGATCTATGCATAAATCGGCTAATAATAAAATACATGTATTCATTAACTGAATTGAGTAGTTCAAACGTCAAAAATAGTATAGTTAGAGTAAATGTTCTGTATATTTTAAATACAAATTTACGTCATTTTGCGACAATTTGGCCATATTGAATATCATTTTACATAACATAATGTAATGTAATGAAATATACATATATTGCATTGTTGGAATGTCTCCTAATAACCCCAGAATTACTGTGCTGTTACCTACAGCCTTTTTTTGACATGTTTGGGCCGACTTTGATAGTGGACATTGTGTTCGGACTTTCGGTACATAGTTGTCAGTTGTATGATAGACATACAGCCCCCACAGAGTACTATTATAATTATTTAACAGTATGTCACATTGTTTAATGTTTTGACGACATTATTTTAATCTTTAATACCTGTCAATTATGCGTATACGTTGTACTGCATAACATGATTACCTCCCTTGTCAGTGGTCGTATTAGTTTTATAGCCATCTACAGTTCACAGACATGCGTGAAGTGCTTGAATATGTGCGTATACGGCAAATACTTGTGCTAAAGTGATCTGATAGTATCAGATTTGTAATTATTCGTAACTGTATTGTGCATGTTGTATTGTCAAGCATCACATTTGCGTATACATACAGGGAAACGACCTTCCACTTGTAATGCATATGAATAGTGCATTCTATTGCTATGGTTGTCTTATCCGTCATATACGTAAACGTGTAATGTTTTCCATTGAATTTGTGAATATAATCATTTTCAAGAAAGGATTGTGACATCGCACATGCATATTCATACCGGGGAATTGCCATTCATATATATGTATTGCGGATCTACATTGTTGAATATATATGTTTTATTTTGTAGATTGTAGATTACCGAATATAGGAGAAAATGGTGGTTACAAAACTTTTTCACAAACCAATGGATAACCAATATATAGCCGATCTATACATAAATCGGCTAATAATAAAATACATGTATTCATTAACTGGATTGAGTAGTTCAAACGTCAAAAATAGTATAGTTAGAGTAAATGTTCTGTATATTTTAAATACAAATTTACGTCATTTTGCGACAATTTGGCCATATTGAATATCATTTTACATAACATAATGTAATGTAATTAAATATACATGTATTGCATTGTTGGAATGTCTCCTAATAACCCCAGAATTACTGTGCTGTTACCTACAGCCTTTTTTTGACATGTTTGGGCCGACTTTGATAGTGGACATTGTGTTCGGACTTTCGGTACATAGTTGTCAGTTGTATGATAGACATACAGCCCACACAGTGTAATATTATAATTATTTAACAGTATGTCACATTGTTTAATGTTTTGACGACATTATTTTAATCTTTAATACCTGTCAATTATGCGTATACGTTGTACTGCACAACATGATTACCTCCCTTGTCAGTGGTCGTATTAGTTTTATAGCCATCTACAGTTCACAGACATGCGTGAAGTGCTTGAATATGTGCGTATACGGCAAATACTTGTGCTAAAGTGATCTGATAGTATCAGATTTGTAATTATTAGTGACTGTATTGTGCATGTTGTATTGTCAAGCATCACATTTGCGTATACATACAGGGAAACGACCTTCCACTTGTAATGCATATGAATAGTGCATTCTATTGCTATGGTTGTCTTATCCGTCATATACGTAAACGTGTAATGTTTTCCATTGAATTTATGAATATAATCATTTTCAAGAAAGGATTGTGACATCGCACATGCATATTCATACCGGGGAATTGCCATTCATATATATGTATTGCGGATCTACATTGTTGAATATATATGTTTTATTTTCGATTGTTATTTCTCTTTCTTTTCATTTCAGCTTTTTACCACATCACGTCACTACCCTTCACTTATGGTTCCATGCATCATTGTTCCATTTCGTTCCAGTTCAGCTGTCTGATTGTTGGATAAACGAAACTTTGACTCATGGAACTTATTGGGGTAAAGCGACACCTCGGCCCCCGAAAGGTCGACCCTAAGACACCTCGGCCCTAAAAGACATCGGCACTTCGGCCCTAATTTAAAACAATTGCTATAAACACTGATTTTTATGTTAATAAAGAAAAAAAGTTATAAAACAATTGTTATGTGCGGTAGTAATAAATAATTTATATTGTATAAATATATATTTCAGATGCCAACGAGGAGGACAACTAGAAGATATATAGAAGACTATAACAGAAAGAAGAATGAAAGAAAGATGGCTAAATACATACATATATACAATAAAAATTATGTGGTATTTAAGTGGTTTTTATGTGTCCATAAACATGTGTCTCTTGTATCACTCCCATAATTATGTACCTTTTGGAGAGTCGAATAATTGGTCGAATAATTGGTACTTCTCACGGAAATTATATAGCCCTCACCAAAAATACCATAATCATGAGAGAGATTCTAACGGTGACATTGGACTGAGCAGGTCGTGTTTTTATCGGCCGGTAATTATCTCAAGGTTACCGGCGACGGCCATCTTAACTATTGGAAATTAACTCGTATTTCCAATGTGTTATTCTTATTCGCTGGATTGTAGCAGCCTGGATATGTGCTAAGGTAAGTCGGGGTTGGGTGGGCTCGGTGTGGGTGGTATTCTGTTGAGCACGAGCTATATTTATGAAGTCAGTCGCCTGTTGTTCTCTCTGCCGAGATGGTGAGAAAAGATCATATTCTTATTATTCTTATTACTACCGTATTCTTCTTCTGCGTTGAAGCATTGCTTCAGGTTTGCATGGAGAAATGTATGTAGAACCGTTAGGAAAGAATGGTGGGACCAGTGTGTTTTCAAACAGATTACGAGTTTACCACTGGGGAACCGATTTCTTTCCATCAGCAGTAACTTTGGTGGTGCTAGATACAGTGGTGTTAGAGAACGTGGTGTTAGAAAGTGGTTCCAAACAGATTACGAGTTTGGCACAAGTATGCACCATCAGTAATCGCCATCAGTAATAGCATCCATGTATTCTTATTATATTAGGCTGTGGTGTGGTAGCGGTGGTACGGTGGCACTTGATGGACCCTGGTAACACGGACCGCCGAACTCACTGGAATAAAACTCCGGCTCAGTACAATATATCATCGCTAGGTTATACTTGTGCTCAACTGAATGCTGCTCTCATCTGCCTGCTTCCGGCCCCGGCTTGCTGAGGCGTTGCCGGGCTGTTGCAACTCGGTGAACGAGTGTCACATGTCTTTACCGATTATATGGCACCAACTTGTGTGTCAAGTGCCGCCAGGAGTGGATTAGTTCTACCTGGGGCCCGTTTTGCTCTGCATCACTGGTGCCAGGTTCTACCCAGTTACCCCCTCTCTTCTTCCCGCCTCCCGTGCACCGTGACACTGCGCGGAATTACAGAACCGTATTGGACATAAGCGGTGTCCCATTTCGGCACACATTTATACACGTCCGTCCGCCCTGCACTTACATATATCACATAAAACACTTCAAAATTCGGCCTTTATGGACTTATATGTCCGGGTATGGAAGGTCATTGAGCCAATTCCCACCCTTAAATATAAGACAAAAAAGAAATACCAAAATCACAACGTCATGGATCTCTGTCTCGAGTGTGATCTTGAGGTACGTCCTCTGCATCATGCCGTAACATGCGACCAATGCGACCGGTGGATATGTGGAACTGGTAACTATACTAATAATTAATGCTTCTGTCGTCTGTATTTTAATCTAACGCTACTCTGTATTTACATTTTTTTCACATACAACATATAGTGCAAATACATGTTTTCCTGGTGAAATGATAAAAATTGTCATACCAATCAACTACATTCAACCGTCTTGTATGTATTTATATAGAAAACTAAAATAACATGAACAATATTCATTAACCAAAAATAATCAACAAATATTTGTGTATATTTCCTTCACATCTCAAGGTAGAAAAAATAATATATAACTCGTACTGAACTGATGCTTATGTTCAAGTTCGGGACATGTCTCGGACAACGTCCATACCCGGTATATATATATATTAATACGAAACATCGAGTTTACCAGCAGTTACATTCAATTTGGGCCACAGTTTCTCACTATCGACAACCACCACCACAGACGTATCTTCGGCTGACGTGGCGTCTCAACACGACACCGTCGACGATGACTTCTCGGATGATAGTTTCGACGTCAGGTATTTTGAGCTCAGGCACATGTTTAGACATTTTGATCAGTCTGCAAAAGAATTATGTAAACATATGTAATAAGTTGTATTACCCTTTCCCAGCCGGTTATGCATATGTGATCAGCGGAGCCGACATGTCTTAGGGCCGAAGTGTCTGGGGCCGACATGTCTTAGGGCCGAGGTGTCGTAGGACCGACTTGTCTTAGGGCCGAGACGTCACTAAAGCCTTATTGGTTATACTGCCTGTAAATGCCCCTCCGACGGGAAGACAGCACAATTACATTATCCTAAATGTTATTTCAAATGTTCCACATGTTTGCTCAGTTTAGAGAGATAATATATGTTGGCGGCCATCTTGTGCGCCATTTTGATTGCATTACTTTTCACAAATTTTGGATTATTATAAGTCGTTAGTTATATTCACTCTTGTTTCGGCACATTGATTTAGTGGATTTCGCAATAGTTATGTTTTTTTTTGTAATTTTGGCGGCCATTTTGGACTCTATATTCATTCCTGGATTAAGCTCCAGAGAGATACATGGGAATTTTGATATGTTATTGTATTATCCGGACGAAAGTCGGGGGATATTTTGGATTTGACACCGAACATCGCCCGTGTCCGCGCCCGCGCCGGCGTCCGCCGCAGATGCACTTCTTGTCCGGAGCATAACTCGAATACCCTTTGGAATATTTTCATCAAACTTCACACATGCATAGATCATGACCCAAAGGTGTGTTGCGCGCAAGAATGACAATTCTTGTGTAGCTATTTTTTTTAGTTATCTCCCTTTGTTTTTTCACGCACTGATTTCGTATCCGGAGCATAATTCACACTAGTGAGGGACGGTAGTCAAATAAATTCGCACATCTGGCTAACTTTTACAAAGTTGGTACATTGACCTTCATATAATTAATTTCAATACTTTTGATGCAAGCAGTCTGAATGTTCGTGTTCTCGTCTATTTTTTTTAGCAGAAATCCAAGATGGGTTCCAGTCAAACAAGTTATTGGCACCCGGGTCCACCCCAAGAACACTTGCAATTACCTTTGCGAATTTTTTCACATAAGCAGTGTAGCAGCAAGGTGGGCGCATGGTTGGCATCAGCTAACAGACTATCTGTCTCTGAATCATGAACCTACCCACAATCAGAGGCAACTGTAAGATCCTGTGAGCCGTTTCACTAAACTTTGAACGAGTAAAATGTTTGTAAGCGCAAATGTAGGATCGTCTGGAAATTTCAATTCATGGATTTATATGTATTGAGCATAGGCTGCATATAGCATAGGCTGCATATACAGCCTATGCTCAATACATGTAAACCCAATAATGTAATTGTTTTCAAGAAAACATTGCTTATATGAAATTTACAGACTAACATAATTGTGCACTTATGAACATTTTAGTCGTACGTAGTTTGGTGAAACGGACCCCAGTTTCCGCTATCATTCTTGTTTGCAGAGGAATCCTTCTTGAAAACAAGATACTTTTGCATGCTACATATCACCCTTTCTTGGTGTACACGATGACAATCAATAATTTTAGATGCTCCATGTTCATGGAGTCGATGGTCGGGAGATTCCGGTCCTCAATGAGAGCAATGAGCATCTCCGGTACATCAGGATGTATATGTACCTCCCATTTCACACATACTGTCTTTTTGTCTTAACGTACAGTGATGTTCAGGACAGTGATGTTCATGAAGATTTTGCCGGTGCGGAATACCAGTCCAAGCTCAGTTAGAGACATTGCCGAAACTGCAACACGCCTATTATGCATATCGTGACAATATCTCTATCGACAGTCTGTATCATCGTTTTGATATGTCATTGCTGCGCAATTTTTGCTAGATGCAGAAAGATCCGACTCTGCCTCTTGGTGGATGTAGGGGGTGATGCAGCCCATGTCTGTTGTGGTGTTGCATGCTACCGCCTTGTCACCGTTTATGGTGTACACATCCACATGGGTGAGCAGGGTTGAAGAAAGTTCGACTGCGGACATGACAATACAATGGAATAGCTACACCTTGTCCTGGTTAGCAAAGGAACTTCTACCAGTCGTGTAGAACTAGTGTCGGAGCTTCGACGATAGCAGTTGCACCATGTGATCCTCATTCCGACTGAGCTTGCACTTTGAAACAGTTCTCGGGATACATGTCAGGCGCGATGTCCAGCCGCATTGGTTGGTGTAGTTGTATATTTGCAAACATTACTCGTGACGAATGGCATCAAAAGACGACTAACATACTGTTCACCATGTGAGCCACATCACATGCACCGTCCATGGTCTTCATGTGGATATATGTTGTTCAAAATTCCAAGGCAAGATATAATAATTCCAGCACAAAACTATTTACACAATTCCCTAACATTTGATTGGCCCGTAGCAAGTCTCTGTCCAAAATTTATATCACAGTAAACTCCCACGTCGAACTACTTTCTACAGGTGCGCTGTCAGTGCTGTCAATGTAAACAAATGGCTGCCGTCTGTCAAAATAAACACATTTTCTTGATAAATGTATTTCAAATGCTGGAATTAAAAGGAATGAATGGCCTTTTTGTGGAATTTATCGGGGAATACTGGACGAAGGCCTTCAACCCCGATAAATTCCACAAAAATGCCATTCATACCCCGATAAATTCCACAAAAAGGCTGCATGCTGCTTCATGACAATGCCGTCGACCATTGTTACATGTCATCCTGCACTGCGGCTACTCGTTACTGCTTAATGACAACTCCATCGTGCATTATTACATTTCACATTGCATACATCGATTGGCTATTTGACATTGTTACATGTCATCCTGCATCCACATATTTGCGTAAATACCCAATTAAAATTGCCAAAAACCCAATTGAAATCAGAAGTAGCGAGTATCAAAAAGCAATAACAAATTCGTGGTACCTTTATCATGCTACAGAAAACAATAAACAGACCACAAATATAGCATATTTTACTTATTTTCCATGAAAACACATCTTGGTATTTCATTAGAATTGTCTCCTTGGAGACAATTCTAATGAAATGCCAAGACATGTTTTCATTTCGAAGTCAACTATTCAATAATTGCTGTCTGTTGATGTGTAAATAGTAGTGTGCTTTTATTTTACCCAATTAACATATTGAAATACCCATTTGCTTCAGATATGATGGAGTGACAATACCCTGGAGTATAATACTTATCTGGAGCCCTGCTTCTCCCACATGTCGCCAACTCGTCGCAAACGCAATCAACATAGCACGCAGAGTGACTAATGCGCAATGCTAGCAAACAATCAGTTGGTGTCCACGACCACGGTACGTAAGTAATTCGGGACGTGCCTTATACAGTGTCTATGTCACGGAACGGGCGACCGCAAATCGTTATGGTTTCCGCAAGGCCTGCTTGAGACCACTTAGTTGTCTGAACCGCGTGCTGTGGAACCTGACAAACATTTGTCTAGCACAATCACTGTGGTGTTGCCACTGTAGGGAGCTGAATTAATATGTGGCTGTGACTGGAAAATGCGGCTTATGTAATTTGTGAAACATGTAACTCCTGATCAAATAACACGCTCCTGATCAAATACTGCCCAACATTGCCTGTTAGAAGCATGACAGGTGTTTCATTGATGGAATGGCGAACAGTGCAGATCCTGATCAGACTGTGCGGATGCACAGGCTGATCTGGATCTGCACTGGTCGCATAAACCCCATTTCTCCTGTCACAACTAGATTAATATACATACTTATTTGGTTCCCGTTCAACTGGCGGAATTTGTAGGGTGATTATGATCCTGATATTAATGTACACACATTTTAAAGGCACTCGGTCACCGATTGGCGTATAGCGTGTTGAATCAGACCTGTAAAACCAAATGTACTTGTAGAATTTCGTCTTTCTGAACCAAATTGTATCTATGAGTCGTCTCGGAAGAAAGTTGAAAACTTAGACAAAATTTAGAATGTGGAAACTTTCACTAATGCCCATTATGTCAGTATATTTCAAGTGGGTGGTGGTAGGGCGAATGAGACGGCGTAAATTAACGGTATGGGGTCCTCCTTATAGGAATAACGATTTTCCTGGTTTGGCCCTCAGATACGTTTTTATCTTTGGCTCTTTAGTTACATGGGAGTTGAATTGGGCTATTGCCCATTATAAAAGTAAGATTATTACCGATCCTACTGCTTTTGGGAGGGGCCAAGTGATTCTGGTGTGGCGAGGACCTGACATAAGATCAGGATTATTCTGATTTCAGGGCTGAATATATAGTTTTGTTATTGTAAACATTCAGTTCTGATTTTCGGATTCCCCCCCCCCCCCCCATTTGTACATGTACTTGAACATGTACTTGTACTTGTACAGGTAATATATAGGATTTAGTACTAAACCCATTGACCCGGCCTTAAATGACCTTAGCTATTGATATGTCGTTAAACCCCAACAAACAAACAAACAAACAAACAGTATATTGCACTGTTTTGTCATAATTCAGGGACCAAATACAATAGGTACAACAACGACATGTGGGTGGGTGGTCGCGTGAACGCGACGGCGTAAATTAACGGTAGGGGTTCGTCCTTATAGGAATCATGATTTGCCTTATTTCGCCCTCAGGTACGTTTTCATCTTTGGCACTTTTGTTACCGGGATGTTGAATTGGGTTATTGCCCATTGTAAAAGTAGTAAGACTATTACGGATCCTACTGCATTTGGGAGGTGGGCCAAGTGATTCTGGTGTGGCGAGAACCTGGCATCAGATCAGGATTATTTCAGAGGTGAATAAAAAAATGTTTATTGTAAATATTCAGGTAATACATGGGATTTAGTAGTAAACCCATTGACCCGGCACTGAATGACCCTACCTGTTGATAGGCCGCTAAACCAAAACAAACAAACAAACAACATACATACACCATTGCGCTTCCATTTTATGTTTGATTCATACTGTCCGTATGGGCAAGCTGATATGCGAGATTTCTATATTAAAACATGTTCGGCGTATAGTATTTTGCTTTCTTTTTTACATTTATGGAATATTGGTAGGATTGCGGGTTTATCGTCTGCAATAAACTATAACGGGACCTATTACATCTATAAACAGACCAGAAATATAGCATATATTTCTTATTTTCCATGAAAACACATCTTGGTATTTCATTAGAATTGTCTCCAAGGAGACAATTCTAATGAAATGCCAAGATATGTTTTTATTTCGAAGCCAACTATTCAATAATTGCTGTCTGTTGATGTGTACACAGTAGTGTGCTTTTATTTTACCCAATTAAAATATTGAAATACCCACTTGCTTCAGATAGGATGGAGTGAAAATACTCTGGAGTATAATACTTATTTGGAGCCCTGCTTCTCTTATATGTCGCCAGCTCGTCGTAAATGCAATCAACATACCACGCAGAGTGACTAATGCGCAATTATGAAACGCCTTTACTGCCTCGTCATACTTCCAGCGGTGATATCCTGTATTGTCAGCGTTATATTTTATACAAACATCTTTATATTATTTGCCGACTTTGTGTTATTATTTGCTAACGTCTTTATATTGTGTACGAACGTCTTTGTATTGTGTACAAACGTCTTTATATTACATACACACACCTTTATATTATTTTCAAACTTTGTGTTATTATTTGTTAACATCTTTATATTGTGTACGAACGTCTTTGTATTCTTTACGAACGTCTTTATATTATATACACACATCGTTATTTTATTTGCTCTCATTGTGTTATTATTTGCTAACGTCTTTATATTGTGTACAAACGTCTTTGTATTGTTTACGAACGTCTTTATATTATGTACACACACCCTTATATTATTTGCTCACATTGTGTTATTATTTGCGAACGTCTTTATATTGTGTACGAACGAATTTGTATTGTTTACGAACGTCTTTATATTATATATACACACTTTTATATTATATGCCGACTTTGTGGTATTATTTGCTAACGCCTTTGTATTGTGTACAAACGTCTTTATGTTGTTTCGTTTCGTCGTTATGTCAGTCATCGTTGTTATGGGTCATATTCAGCGGGGAGAATTTGTATGTACACCGGCTACTTCAGGTGGGCCACCACCATTGAGTTCTCCTTAGGTTAGAGAATACTAAATGGTGCGGAATTGCCAAGGGGGTATGCACAAGTAGTTCTGTAACTGGTCTGTACTGGTTCTGCATGAATTAAACTATAGGTTCATTTACTGCTAATAAAGAAAAATCCAACCTTGTCATGCACCCCAATATTGTTTTGTCCCCTATGCGAATTAGCAAGGGGGCATATTGCTTTGCTCTTGAGGTTCTGTCCGTCCGTCCGTCCGTGTACATTTACGTTAAAAGTCGAAAAGTTTGTAAGAGTTTCTCCAACATGTACTATCTTCAATAGTACGCGAAGGATTGCTTCAATACTTGGACACTTGGATCACCTGAACATTTGTCACAAACTACTCGCGCCACCATTAACACGATCTTGAACTTTGTCACCTTCAAACATTCCCTGAAAAACTTAATCCATTTTATTACGTCGATAAGTTTGTAGATTTTCTCCATCATGTAATATCTTCAGAATAACTTGAAGGCATATTTGGACAGTTTGTTCACCTGAACATGAGCGATGCAATTACACCATCAATGACATGACCATGACCTTGACCTTGACCCTTGTGACCTTCAAAATGGTGCTGAAAGTCATTTTTACGTCAAAATGTTTGTAAGACTTTCTGAAATAACTTTGAATTTTGTGTAAATTTAACTTTTTCTTTTTTACACAGAGTCCAATATGCAATGGGGGCATATCCATGTTTTACAAATATAATTTATAGTCACATTATTTCGCCACGGAAACTGTTTACCTCACGTGACCAACAGGCTCAGTCTTTTAAATGCTACAAATATGATGAAAACCTAACATGTTCCTCCAGTGACAGAGGGTAGTAATGGTTCACGATTTACAAGCAAACCGTGTCTGTGACCTCAACACACCCGCACTATTTGTTTATACCGGACTACTTTTGTATAGGTTACATAAAATTAATGGTGCGACAATATTGAGGGACATGGCAAGGTTGCATTTTTCTTTCTAGGAGTAAGTGAACCTATTGTTTAATTCATGCTGAACCAGTACAGAGTGGCTGCAGGTCATCTACAAAAAGGTCCCACAGCATCCATACGAATAGTGAAAGTTGGAGAGACTGGCCTTATTGGATGGTATTCTGTTAGATTATATAGTACCAGAAGGCCGCATCCTGCATGTCGAGCCCGGCGAGGCATCTGGTGATCTCAGGGCAAGATATATATAACGTAGCAACAGATACATTGAAAAACAAGAACTGTCATCGTTAAGCGAAGCTAATCCACTCGCTGACAGCCTTGATACACAATAAAAATAATCAAGTCCTCAGTGACCTTGACATTGGGCAGTCGGACGTGGTGGTATGCAAAACAAAGAATCATCCATAGACGCACATTGTGGTCGAATATTATCAAAATCGGTGAAGTGGTTGATGAGTTATGAAAAATACAAACAAGGTAAACTTCTAACTCAGTTGACATTGATCATGAGCACAGTGGCTGCATGCATGGGACAGATAATGAATATATGGATGATGACTAATAAGCATATACAGTTTCCAGCCAATCCGACATACGGTTACAGAGAAAGTAGGTACCTGAACACTTTAATGCAATGTTTGACCAAAACTTTAATGCAAACTTCTAAGTCCTTTACCATTGACATTGGGCACAGGGGCAGCATATAAGCATACGAAGTCTCAAACAAAGCTGACTTTGACCAATAAGCATACGAATTTTCAAGCAAATCTGACTTACGGTTACAGAGATATAAGGTATTTAAAAACTTTAACGCAGCTTTCGGACGGACGCACGGACGGACGGACGGACACCCGGATATCATTTTGATCAATATGCCTCGCTTTCCGCAAGCGGGCTCGACAAAAACTATTTGGTGTGTTATAACCTATATCACCTGGGCACCATTTAGTGTTTCCTTACCTTGACGTAGCCGGTGTACATACACATTCACCCCGCTGGATATGACCCATAATAACGATGATTGACATAACGACGAAACGAAACAACATAAAGACGTTTGTACACAATATAAAGATGTTAGCAAATAATAACACAATGCATGCAAAGTCTACGGGGCGCCAAGTGGGACATGGCTCAATTTTGTCAACAAAATTCATTTTTGTGCCACAAAATTCAATTCTGTGTCACAAAATTCACTTTTGTGCCACAAAATTCAATTCTGTGTCACAAAATTCAATTCTGTGCCACAAAATTCAATTCTGTCAATTCTGCACACGCATGTAAGAAGGACTACCATTGGTCAGAAACTGCACTGGAGAAATGGGTCACGGTCGCCGATCTACACATTCAATGTCGATGATTTATTTCTCATTCTGCCGATGATTCATTTCTCATTCTGCCATTTTGCTTCAACTATCTCCAAACAGTCAAACGTTGACAAACCCATTCATATTTAAACTCATTTGCGTTATAATTGTACACATAATTCATGTACATGTAGATCTCCCGCGAGTACTGACGTCATTTAGTGTGTATCGCAAGGTACATTTGCCCCAGTTAAATCAATAATACACGCGCTGTGGCCTGTGTTCTGACTGCTGTCTGTGTTTATAAACAGAATGTGTGTATTGGGCCATTTGAGGAAACCATTTGTAGTATTTGTGTAGATACCATGGATACATGTACTAAGATGGTGTATACTGTAAATAATGCATGTAGACACATAGTTGCGAACACGTAACTTCGCAACTAGTAGACACAGATCCAATACCATTTGTTTCACAAGGTTAGATCTACTGTTAGAATATGACGTCATCTAATGTCATTTTCGAGCATAAAACGTTACCTGATAAATAGAATACCAGGCTAGTGTATTTTAATATCAAGTTTATCAGGCTCGGCTCGGAAACGGTAGGAATTCCTCGGCAAGTCTCGGAATTCCTACGCGTTTCCTAGCCTTGCCTGATAAACTTGATATCAAAATACACTAGCCTGGTATTCTCTATATATGGGCATGCTCTCAGGTCTAGCTATGTCCCGGCTACTTTATGTTTGACCCTGTTTACATAATTGAGGGAAAATTCTGAATATTTTTCTTATTTCTCCTTCAAAGTATATATGCTTATATGGTGTGACCACTTATTTGTAATCATAATATAACCAAAATAACTGTCCATAAAGAAGTATAATATTGATATATTGGGTTATATTTTCGCATTGAAATATTTAAACCTGCAAGTGTACTCCACCATCTAGTAAAATGGACTAAGACCGATCTCAACCAATCAACGTAGAGATGACATAGACTATCCTAAACGAACTAATTATTGTGGACAAAAATGAATTCTGTCCTACAAAACTGAATTTTCTTCACAAAACTCAATTCTGTCTTACAAAATTGAATCCTTTATAACAAAAATGAATTTTGTATACGAAACGTATGCAAAATTGAATTTTGTGACACAGAATTGAATTTTGTGACACTGAATTGACAGAATTGAATTTTGTGACACAGAATTGAATTTTGTGATTTTTAGTGTTACAAAACTCAATTTTGTACACATAATTAACCTGTCCTGCATGGCGCCCCGTAAAGTCGGCATATACTATAAAGGTGTGTGTATATAATATAAAGACGTTCGTACACAATACAAAGACGTTGCTACACGTTAGCAAATAATAACACAAAGTCGGCAAATATTATAAAGGTGTGTGCAGGCTATATAATATACAGACATTCGTACACAATAAAAAGACGTTCTACATACTATAAAGACGTTAGCAACTAATAACACACTGTGAGCAAATAATATAAACGTGTGTGTATATAATATAAAGACGTTCATACATAATACAATGGCGCTCGTACACAATATAAAGAAGTTAGTAAATAATAACACAAAGTCGGCAAATAATATAAAGGTGTGTGTATATAATATAATGACGTTTGTAAAAAACACAAAGACGTTCGTACACAATATAAAGACGTTAGCAAATGCTAACACAAAGTCGGCAAATAATATATAGATGTTTGTATAAAATATCACGCCAACAATACAGGACATCACCGCTGGAAGTATGACGAGGCAGTAAAGGCGTTCCATACGCAATGCTAACAAACAATCAGTTGGTGTCCACGACCACGGTAC
This sequence comes from Conchocele bisecta, assembly GCA_029237695.1. Lineage (NCBI taxonomy): Eukaryota > Metazoa > Mollusca > Bivalvia > Lucinida > Thyasiridae > Conchocele > Conchocele bisecta. The sequence continues at coordinate 28,786,441 of CM055270.1, read as the reverse complement.
GTAAATAATTCGGGACGTGCCTTATACAGTGTCTATGTCACGGAACTGGCGACCGCAAATCGTTATGGTTTCCGCAAGGCCTGCTTGAGACCACTTAGTTGTCTGAACCGCGTGCTGTGGAACCTGACAAACATTTGTCTTAGCACAATCACTGTGGTGTTGCCACTGTAGGGAGCTGAATTAATATGTGGCTGTGACTGGAAAGTGCGGCTTATGTAATTTGTGACACGTGTAACTCCTGATCAAATAACACACTCCTGTAGCTTGATGCTGTCCAACATTGCCTGTTAGAAGCATGACGGGTGTTTCATTGATGGAATGGCGAACAGTGCAGATCCTGATCAGACTATGCGGATGCACAGGCTGATCTGGATCTGCGCTGGTCGCATAAACATAAACCCCATTTCTCCAGTCACGACTTGATTAATATACGTATTTGGTTCCCGTTCAACTGGCAGAATTTGCAGGGTGATTTTAAAGGTGTATAACGTGTTGAATCAGACCTGTAAAACATAATGTACTGGTAGAATTTCGTCTTTCTGAAACAAATTGTACATATGAGTCGTCTGGGAAGAAAGTTGATACACTATGCCCCTTATGTCAGAACATTTCACTGTTTTTTTTTTGTAATAATTCAGGGACCAAATGCAAGAAGTACAACAACGACATGTGGGTGGGTGGTCGGGTGAACGCGATGGCGTAAATTAACGGTAGGGGTTCGTCCTTATAGGAATCACAATTTGCCTGATTTCGCCCTCAGGTACGTTTTTATCTTTGGCACTTTTGTTACCGGGATGTTGAATTTGGTTATTGCCCATTGTAAAAGTAGTAAGAGTATTACTGATCCTACTGCATTTGGGAGGGGGCCAAGTGATTCTGGTGTGGTGAGAACCTAGCATCAGATCAGGATTATTCTGATTTCAGAGCTGAATAAAAGTTTTGTTATTGTAAATATTCAGTTTTTATTTTGGGACCCCCGCCCATTTGTACAGGTAATATATGGGATTTACAATGTAGTAGTAAACCCATTGACCCAGCACTAAATGACCATACCTGTTGATAGGCCGTTAAACACAAGCAAACAAACAAACAAACAACAACGACATACATACACCATTGCGCTTCCATTTTATGTTTGATTCATACTATGCGTATGGGCAAGCTGATATGAGAGATTTCTATATTAAAATATGTTCATGTTCGGCGCATAGGATTTTGCTTTCTTTCTACATTTATGGAATATTGATATGTTTGCGGGTTTATCGTCTGCAGTAAACTATAACGGGACCTATTACATCTATTCCCAGAAGCGTAAATAGACAGCATGCTGTGATGCCATCCGGGAAACGTGAACAAGACAGCAAAAGTACTTATCATAAGGAAATAGCTCTGCATGGAACAACAACTTGCGAAATGCGCCATCCAACGCCTGCGGCCAGCGTAGTCTCATCAGGGGTTACGATGTCCTAAATTCACCCACTAACTTAGCCATATGGCCGTCAACAAAGTCATTTAAGGTGGTTCTGAAAACACTCTAATATTATTTTTGTTTGCTCTTTCGAACTGTCTAATTGTAAAACTTTAATTAAATTTAAGCACTGTTTTCTACTCGCCACAATGCATTGTATTTGGTGGTACGAGAAGAGCAACGAAAATATATGTCCTATAGTGTAACTATATAAGTAAATACAAGTACATGTACAATGATAACCTGTGAGTCGGGTTCTGTCCAGATGGAACTCATTATGTAAACAGTAATTGCCTTGATCAGTTCATACTACTGCGTAGGCCGTGTTTCGTTTTAACCCTTTCACCCCTAAGTAACTGAATGGGCTGCGATATGTTAATTTTGCAACCAATCCAATCATCGAAAAATGATTTTCAGACTATTCCATTTATAAAAAGGGGGTATTTGTTGTTCTCAAAAATATGAAAATTACTTTCAAACAGTGCAGATCCTGACGAGACGGCTCGTTACGAGCCGGCTCATCTGGATCTGCACTGTTTGCATAAACCGATATAGCGGGCTTTCGGGTTCAAAGGGTTAAACCAACGAAAATATTAATTTTAATTACAAACAAGGAAAACAATGTCAAAACGATACGTTGAAAGAAACGACAGACATTTAAATACAGGGCTCCAGATAAGGAATTAGTAATTAAGTATTGTCAATCCATCATTTCTGAAGCAATTGGGTATTTCAAAATTTTAATTGGGTAAACTAAAATCACACTACTGTTTACACATCAAACGACAGCAATTATTGAATAGTTTGCTTCGAAATGAAAACATGTCTTGGTATTTCATTAAAATTGTCTCATTGGAGACACTTCTAATGAAATACCAAGATGTGTTTTCATGGAAAATAAGACAAATATGTTATCTCTGCGGTCTGTTTATTGTCTTCTGCAGCATGATAAAGGTACCACCAATTTTGTATTGCTTTTTGATACTCTAATTCTGATTTAAATTGGGTTTTGAGCCATTTTAATTGGGTTTTCAAGCAAATACGCAGCTTATCTGGAGCTCTGTAAATGGTTGAACTCCGGTTATTTAAACGAAAATACCGGTGTCACGTACAATAAGAATGCGTGATAATCGTTTCCTATCATATCGTTGTAACAAACGATCGTTTTTATTGCGTTTTCCATTCGTTTTCGTTTGTTTCGTTCGGTAACCTTCAACAAGTCTTGGCCGTAGGTTTACTGTCATCGGTAAACATATTTCAAGATCCTAATATGTTTGCGGGACTGTGCAATATGACAAACCTATGGAAGCGTCCTGGTGCCAATGCTAAACTATATTTATCTCCCAATTAGGAGATACTAAGTCCTAATTAGGGGATACTATCTCCTAATTAGGACTTACTATCTCCTAATTAAGAGATACTAAGTCCTACTTATGAGGTATTAACTCTTAATTAGGAGATACTATATCTTAGTTATTAGGACTTATTATCTCCTAATTAGGACTTATAGTATCCTAATTAGGACTATACTAGCCTAATTAGGACTTACTATCTCCTAATTAGGAGATACAACGTATTTTAGCATTGCCACAGATAGTAAGTCATAATTAGGAGATAGTATATCCTGAAAACTAACTTGATTAGGAGTTTCTACATTTGTATCTCCTAATTATAACTTACTATCCATTATTTAGGAGTTACTGTCTCCTAATTAGGAGATACTAACTCCTAATTAGGAGATAAACAAACAAACCATCTACAATTATTGCAAATACCAAATTATCCATTTGCTCAGTCACTATCCTAATAATTTGACACACGTTCACCATCTTGTTTCCTGAACTTTCTTTCCGGGCGTTTCCGGGAGATAAGTGAACAACACCAGTAGATTAGACAATTATCCCGTCTTTTGAGGGTGCGTATAAATAACGTCGAAAATATATGAAATGTTAGGAGGAAATGAGGCAAAGAATGCTACATTTGCTAAGAAAATGTCGTCACCTTTCAAATTCATTTACAAAGAAAACAAGTATCTGTAGATATTTTTCATGAACAAAAATCATATTTTATTAGGTACAAAATTGCATGGCTTTACTGATGTGTAGCGTCTGAACAGATGCCACTTTCATGTGCCACGATACTGATACAATGTTGCCGTATTGTGCCCAATATCATCAGGGAACAATATATGCATTGATCAGACTAAGGGGATACTGGGGCTGTGTTAGACAAAGGAAAATGTGATGTGTGCGCTTTTCTCATACATTGTGACATATCTATTTCCGCACAGAAATATCACAAATGTGACCATTTCAATGTGAAATATCACACAATATCACGTAGAGACAAAATATCACCAATGTGACCAACGCACCGGAGATATGTCTCGTGACATATCTCCGGTGCGTGTCAACAACGTCCAATCCTTGTCCGTTTCGTCATCATACATTTTTATAATTCTGAGCCATATATTTGTGCACTGCGACCACGAACAGACATTATCACCGGAGATAAATGACCGAGAAACTTATTGATATTCCCTTAAGCCGTTGGTAGGAGGAATGTATGTATATTGTGACACTATTTTCAATATAAATAATGTAATCACCATTTTAGCGCGCCTTTCGTTTTGATATTTCACACATGCCTTTCTCTAATGATTCTCTATCATGCTGTGACAAACTGCACGACGCTCAGACCCCCCTCTCCACTAACCCCCTCCACGCTAACCCCAATGTCAATGTCACAGTCTTTGTGCTTTCATAACCTTAACGTTTGGGGGGGGATTTGTCTTTATGTTTCCTTTCATCGCTCTTCTTGATATTTTACACAGCCCTTCTTCGAATGGTTCTCTCTCACGTCATGCCAAATCCACGACCCGCAGACCCCGCTAACTCAAGGTCAATGTCACAATATTAGCGCTTTCGCAAACTTAAAGGTACATATCCGCTCAGTATGCACAACATGTTCTTTAAATCACAGACATCATCTGGGACATTGTCTGGCAAAATAAACATTCACCATTATTTGTGACTGGAGAAATGGGGCATATGAGAGTTGTGATTAGCTTAGCTCCAGTAGCCTATTTCATCAACATTGCAAAGTATACTTTAGTAGCAAAGTATACTTTGAGGGAGAAATTTTCAATTTTAGGATAAATTTATTAATTTTTATTATACTGAATTTATTACATTATCACAGCCATTATGGCTGTGATAATGTAATAAATTCAGTATAATAATTCTGCATACTTTTAATCATGAAATACATGCATTTGTTAGTTCTATTTGAAACATACTTTGCAATTTTGATGAAATCGGCTACAGATGAAATAGCACAGTAATGTAGCATGTATCGATCTATATTAGAAGTTATTGTGATTCTACAGTCAATATGGTGTCCGTAGATTCTTTACATTTCTCCAGACTTTAGTTTTTTCAGTGTATTGGTGCGACGTCATGACGTTACAAATATTACAAATATAGACATAAACGTCATAAACCAGCAGAAATTCGTTACTAATTTGGCAATTTCTGGACCAATTTTCAAAATCTAACTTTTGATTTCTTAGTTAGGTCATTTATCAATCCCTTATGACTATGTTTCGTAGGTGCTTTCCAAAACATTTCGTTTTCAACTCAGCCTCGACCCGTCGCCATTTTTTATTTTAGACATATTGACGGGGCTTGACCAATCAAAAGGCGAACAATTTATATGCGGTATGACCGTTTTTGTTAGAATCATGACGGGTGTTTCGTTGGTGGCATGGCGATCAGTGCAGATCCTGATCAGACTGCGGATGCACATGTTGATCTGGATCATGACCACACATCAGATATCGAAGCAACGTTTGCCACATTACATAATGTATACAAGTATATCATATTCATGACACTTAATATTCTTGAAGGCGTAATATATAGTAAATACATGGTAAGTGCCTTAGAATATAAAATATATTCGGTTGAGCCTTAGACAGCTTTATTGGGCGAGCTTTAGCGAGCCCCAATAAAGTTGTCGGGGCGAAACCGAATATATTTTATATTCTAAGGCACTAACCATGTATTTACTTTATACCGCAACCTATTTTATGTTTACGTCACGTTAATTTATGACGTAACGTCAAGTTGTCTGACTGACGTCATTACGACCGTCTTGGATGAGGAGGACAAGGAGCAGCACGGAAAACATTTTATTTTAGAAATTCGCCCCAAAACCATGCTAGCTACCTTGGAAATGATCCAAATAAGAAAACAAGAGCTAGTTTGTTCAAATCGATCCGGTAATTCTGAAATTATTGCGAAAACTCGATTTGAAGTGGGACAGTTTTGACAAGGTGGAGGAGCTCGAGAAGCTGGTCGAAAAAAACTCGAAATTCACTCCGAAACCCGGCTAGATAGCTTGGAAATGGTCTAACTAAGAAAACAAGAGTTAGTTTGTGAAAATCGGTCCAGTAATTCTAAAATTATTCCAACACTATTGAGGTGAAGTGAGAAACTTTTTCCGTTGCTATTTTGAACCCACTGGTCACATGACGAGAGGTCAAAGTTGAGGAAATAAAGCTAGTACGGCTGGTACCCGGTTACATTGTAATTATATGCAAACTGAGCACCAAAACAAAAGTGCAAGTTTATTATGCTACTTTGATGTATATACGGGTTAGTAGCGAATATAGATGATGTTTATTCGGCCCTCTTTATTAGGTTACTTCAGACGCTGGTTGCGGTATGAACAGTAAATACGTGGTTAGTAGCGTCGAGTAGAAAATATATTCGGTTGAGCCTTAAATGTGTCGTAATAAGCATACAAATCATACTAGACATGACCTTGTCGTTGGTTTACTTCGCATATACTTCAAAAATGGACAAAGTTGAGGTGAATCGACACGGATTTAGATTTTAAAATCCGCCGCCATCTTGAATTTTATGTTGAGAATGACCAATTAGAGGCCACGATTAGGGGTCAAGGGTGAAAAAAACAATGGCAAAAACGGCACCTCATATATATTAGGCTACTTCATGTATATTGAGTTACTTCAGATATAAACAGCATTTATTCAACCCCCTTTATTATGCTACATGGAGCAATGGTTGCGGTATAAACCGTTGTCTGTCCGTCACGTTTTAACATTATGCTATAACTTTCTTGCCGTATGGGCGATTGGCTTGAAACTTCATGTGCATGTTACTGTCATTCATAGTATCACTCTCTGCCACACACATGCTCCCCCATGCCCAAATGTCATGGTCAAATGACTTAGAAATTTGATCCAGTAGATGCTTGGAAGTTCCTCCAATCTTATATAACTTCTTTACTGTATGAACGATTGGCTTGAAACATCATGGGCCTGTTTATTATTATCCATAGTTCTTTCCCGAACCCACTCATGTTCTCCCCATGCCCAATATCAAGGTCAAATACCTTTGTAATTTGCGTCCAGTAGTTGCTTGCGTGTTTCTCCATTCTCTAATAACGTCTTTTATCCCGTCAGCACAGTGCGTATGTGCCGTGAAACACGGTGCCGTGAATCTGGCGCGGCACGGAAACAGGATGTGCTCGGCAGAGCCTCGCCCATCCCGTTTCCTGAACCTTGCCAGATATTTTTTCCCATTTACGGCACTAACCTACTATTCTCTATTACTGTATGACCGATTGGCTTGAAACTTAATGTGCATGATTCTCATCATTCATATTTTCACCCCGCCGATGCTCCCCAATGTCCAAGGTTTAGGTAAAATGACTCTTTTATTTTCTACAGTGAAACCTCTCTAAACTGAACAACCTTTCGACATCGATGTGTTAAATTATGACCGATTTCACTGTCAAATATCACTGATGTTCAGTTCATGATTGCAATGCGCATATACATGTGTCTCAATGCTCTTACATCGGAATTACAGTGACAATCTCTAAACCGGACACACTGGGGACCTCCCAGGGTGTCCGGTTTAGAGATGTTCCACTGTATTACTTTGAAGTGCTTGTTAGGAACTCACGGTCTTAGTCGCTATTTTGCATCATGCATTGTCCTGTAACACTGGTGACGGGGCCCATTTTGGCCTGGTCTTCCCTTCTGTCGTTGCCTGAGTTTTGTATCGTTTTATTTCTTTCTTTTCTTGTAGTTATATAATGTTATATTTTATTGCAAATGCATTGTCGTTGTTCTTCGCACTGACTGTTCTTTTCGTGCAATATATTAATTTATTGTATACGTAATGCCGTTTCACATTGAAACACAATGCAACGGAAGACGTCAATACTTTTCTATATTGACGTCTCGTGAGTTCATATTGGTCAGTGCCGGAACTACACTTCACAGCGCAACATAGTTCCTTCTAAATCACCACTAATGTGTTTATGTTGTGTATATTTTGTGTAATTATAGAAGTGCAAGTGATTTACGTACATGTATATAATAAAAGGATGATTTGATTTGTATGTGGATATATGCCACTCGTTCCGCCACGCAACGATATTGCGCTCCTAAAGTTGGGCACGCTGCGGAACTCGTGCATATATCCACATACAAATCAAATAATCTATAAATATTGTTATTACCTTGTATGTGTCTGTCCTTTTGAGGCATGATGACGAGGTATAAGCGAGGTTTGCAGCGCCGCGTTAACCAGGTGCAACCGCCCGGTGGACTGTTTTGTTCACATGCCGTTTCAAGGCGACACCATTGCTGTCATGTATGCGCGTGTTATTCCGCATTGTGACATGCTTTTGTTGCATCTGCTATCGCCGTCGCCGTCGTCGTGTCGTCGTCGTCGTCGTGGTCGTCGTCGTGTCGTCGCCGTCGTCGTCGTCGTCGTCGTCATGAACAGCTTCACCGATTTTGATAATAATTGGACACAATGTGTGTCTAGGAATATTGCTTTGTTTTGCATACGACGCACGTCCGACCGCCCAAAGTGAATGGCACCGAGGACTTGTATACACCTGGTGTGTAAGGATTTGTAAGGCAAATGCGTTATATTTTTATTTTTATTATCAAGGCTGTCAGCGAGGGGATTAGTTTCGTATTAACCATGCCCTTGTTACACTAGTGTATTGTGGTGTCTAATCCATTGTATTATTACACTAAGATAACCACTTGTTTTCATTCAATAAGAAGACGGGAACAAAGTCGATCACAAATGTCGTATGCCCAATTTCCCGTATGTGTGGGTTAGGAAAAACTAGTATTAGACGGGAAAATAGTTCAGGACTCTGTGTTACCTTGGAGAAGCTTGGAATATGTTTATGAAAATTCACACATACGGAGATCACGACCCCATGTGTGTTGCGTGCAAGATAGACAACTCTTTCCTCACTAATTATGTACTTATCGCCCGTTGCTTTTTCACACATTGATTTACTGTCAACCTATGCGATTGTGTATGTATAATATTTACATAAACTCTGATACTTTCTGTAAATGACTTCGAACGTTCACGGAAGTTACATATCGCATGTGGAATTCTATTCCGCAGTGGCTCTGAATAGTTCGTCAACCTTCGACGGCATATCGCGATATAGGAAAATATCGTAGTATCTATGAGATACAGCACGTCTTCATAGGTACCAAATCCCATGGTTTCTGACCAGAACTCCAGATGAGCTGCATATTTGCGTAAATACCCAATTAAAATTGCCAAAAACCCAATTGAAATCAGAAGTAGCGAGTATCAAACAGCAATAACAAATTTGTGGTACCTTTATCATGCTACGGAAAACAATAAACATACCAGAAATATAGCATATTTTTCTTATTTTCCATGAAAACACATCTTGGTATTTCACTAGAATTGTCTCCAAGGAGACAATTCTAATGAAATGCCAAGACATGTTTTCATTTCGAAGCCAACTATTCAAATAATTGCTGTCTGTTGATGTGTAAACAGTAGTGTGCTTTTATTTTACCCAATTAAAATATTGAAATACCCATTTGCTTCAGATATGATGGAGTGAAAATACTCTGGAGTATAATACTTATCTGGAGCCCTGCTTCTCCCATATGTCGCCAACTCGTCGCAAACGCAATCAACATAGCACGCAGAGTGACTAATGAGCAATGCTAACAAACAATCAGTTGGTGTCTACGACCACGGTACGTAAATAATTCGGGACGTGCCTTATAAAGTGTCTATGTCACGGAACTGGCGACCGCAAATCGTTATGGTTTCCGCACGGCCTGCTTGAGACCACTTAGTTGTCTGAACCGCGTGCTGTGGAACCTGACAAACATTTGTCTAGCACAATCACTGTGGTGTTGCCACTGTAGGGAGCTGAATTAATATGTGGCTGTGACTGGAAAATGCGGCTTATGTGATTTGTGACATGTGTAACTGCTGATCAAATAACACGCTCCTGTAGCTTGATCCTGTCCAACATTGCATGTTAGAAGCATGACGGGTGTTTCATTGATGGAATGGCGAACAGTGCAGATCCTAATAAGACTGTGCGGATGCACAGGCTGATCTGGATCTGCGCTGGTCGCATAAACATAAACCCCATTTCTCCAGTCACAACTAGATTAATATACTTATTTGGTTCCCGTTCAACTGGCGGAATTTGCCGGGTGATTACGATCCCGATACTAAAGTACGCACATTTTAAAGGTACTCGGTCACCGATTGGCGTATAACGTGTTGAATCAGACCTGTAAAACATAATGTACTTGTTGAATTTCGTCTTTCTGAACAAAATTGTATGTATGAGTCGTCTAGGAAGAAAGTTGATACTTTAGACACAATTTAGAATGGGCAAACTTGCACTAATGCCCCTTATGTCAGTACATTGCACTGTTTTTGTAATAATTCAGGGACCAAACACAAGAGGTACAACAACGACATGTGGTAGGGTGGTCGGGTGAACGCGACGGCGTAAATTAATGGTAAGGGTTCCTCCTTACAGGAATTACGATTTGCCTGATTTCGCCCCCAGGTACGTTTTTTTTTATTTTTTTATTTTTAGTCAGAGAACAACAAAACGTATTTTTATCATATGATGATATCGTTCAATATGTATATAAATCTGGTAGATGGCTGGAACAATAGAGATTTTTAAATACAAGACAACGAAGGAGTGTAGCATAAGTATTCCTCCATGTTGGAGGACTACTTACCCACTACTTGGTTAATTACTATTGTAGATATGCTTAACTTAGCTTGTAAGTTGGACCATGTGTATATGCGTTGGGTTTTTATTTTGTTTGGCTAACTAATTGTCCCGGACTTCAGCCAGACCTATGTCAACGTAGCAAGCATCGGCACAATCGTATATTAACTTTAAGCCGGTATACGGCGATAGTATAGTACGCTACCCAAAGCAAGTCAATGAGTGTATCTGCTATTGACAAGCCCTGTAAAGTCGTTCCCTGGTCTACCAATAATAGTGAAATCATAATATATTATTAGAAAAATACAGCCTGTCCACACGACCACAGAAAGGGTTATAACACAACAAATGTGTGTGTAATAATTTTATACCAACAACTTTATTAAGGAAATTTGATATTATAATTCATTGATAACATAAAACTGTCTACATATATGCAATGTGACTAAATTTAATATTTACCATACAACCAATACACATAGATATGCATTATCAACAATATAGCATTTTATCTCATAACAGGCTAATTATAGTATCATAACAGGTTGGTAAGTGTACCATGTGGTAAGCGTATATAGTTATAAATATAATAACAACAAATCAAAGGTGCATGGTTATATGGTAAACTAAAAAATATGTATTACCAGCCAGTGTAATTGCCATGCTCTGTGCATGAATTATATTAGGTTACCATAGCAACCACTCACAACACAGGCACAAAACAAACCAAAACCATCTCGCTGTCAATATCATATTTGTATGTAATATTATATTTGTATGTAATATTCTAATTATGCATATTATATTCTAACACCATCCGGTATCATGCATGGTACACGAGTATGATGAACTATACATGTACATACTCACTCACCACCATAACCATAGATCCATACATGCATACTAGCAGATACATGAGCAAATTACTTTTTTTTTGTTACCTGGATGTTGAATTGGGTTATTGCCCATTGTAAAGGTAGTAAGAGTATTACTGATCCTACTGTATTTGGGAGGGAGGGGGCAAGTGATCATGGTGTGATTTCTGATTTCAGAGCTGACTAAAAGTTTTTTTATTGTAAATATTCAGTTTGGATTTTGGGACCCCCGCCCATTTGTACAGGTAATATATGGGATTTAGTAGTAAACCCATTGACCCGGCACTAAATGACCCTACCTGTTGATGGGCCGTTAAACCCAAACAAACAAACAAACAACAACGACATACATACACCATTGCGCTTCCATTTTATGTTTGATTCATACTACGCGTATGGGTAAGCTGATATGAGAGATTTCTATATTAAAATATGTTCATGTTCGGCGTATAGTATTTTGCTTTCTTTTTTACATTTATGGAATATTGATATGTTTGCTGGTTTATCGTCTGCAGTAAACTATAACGGGACCTATTACATCTATTCCCAGAAGCGTAAATAGACAGCATGCTGTGATGCCATCCGGGAAACGTGAACAAGACAGCTTATCACACCAATCACACCAATTACTTACTTATCACAGCAATTTGGGTGGCGGAAATTCATAGACTGATCTGTAGGATACGGAAATAGCTCTGCACGAAACAACAACTTGCGAAATGCGCCATCCAACGCCTGCGGCTAGCGTAGTCTGATCAGGGGTTACGATGTCCCCAATTCACCCACTAACTTAGCCATATGGCCGTCAACAAAGTCATAAATTCGAAAGTGCAAACCAAAATAATATTTGACTGTTTGCCTTGAGTAGCCGATTTCATCAAAATTGTAAAGTATACTTTAGTAGCAAAGTATACTTTGAGGGAGAAATTTTTAAATTTTATGATAAATTTATTAATTTTTATTATACTGAATTTATTACATTATCACAGCCATTTTGGCTGTGATAATGTAATAAATTCAGTATAATAATTCTGCATACTTTTAATCATCAAATATATGCAATTGTTAGTTTTATATGAAATAATGCATTTCAGGAAAAATAAATGATTACTCCCTCAAAGTATACTTTGCTAGTAAAGTATACTTTGCAATGTTGGTGAAATCGGCTACAGTTTATGCTACTGGATGTAGGTTTACTATCATCGGTAAACTTATTTCAAGATCCTAATATGTTTGCGGGACTGCGCAATATGATAAACCTATAGAAGCCTGGTGCCAATGCTAAACTATATTTATCTCCCAATTAGGAGAAGTCCTAATTAGCAGATACTAAGTCTTACTTATGAGGTAGTAACTCTTAATTAGGAGATACTATCTCTTAGTTGGAGTTAGTATCTCCTTATTATGACTTATTATCTCCTAATTATGACTTAGTATCTCCTAATTAGGACTAGCATATCCTAATTAGGACTAAATATATCCTAATTAGGAGATAAAACATATTTTAGCATTGACACAGATTGTAAGTCCTAATTAGGAGACAGTAAGTCCTACTTAGGAGATACTAACTCCTAAGTAGGATATACTGAAAAATAATTAGGAATTACTATCTCCTAATTATAACTTGCTATCCCTTATTTAGGAGTTACTGTCTCCTAATTAGGAGTAATTCTAATTAGGAGTAATTAGGAGATAAACATATTTTAGCATTGGCACATTGGACGCTTCCATACAAACCATCTACACTTATTGCAGATACCAAATTATCCATTTGCTCAGTCGCTATCCTAATAATATGACACACGTTCACTAGCCATCCTGTTTCCTGAACTTTCTTTCCGGGCGTTTCCGGGAGATAAGTGAACAACACCAGGGGCCCGTTTCACTAAACTTCTTACGCTACGAACTTTCTTACGTCTACGATACTTTTCGTACGAACTTCTTGCGAACTTCTTACGTGCGTTTCACTAACATGTGCGTACGAAATTTCCTAAGTTAAGAACTTCTTAAGAATTCTCCAGTATTGGAAATCCATCAAGCCCTTTGAATGTAAACATCCGGTCCGACTTTGACAACCAGACGACAGCTGTTAAATCAACTGCCTTAGTCCAGCAAGTTGAAAACCAGGAAAGTGAATTGGACTGACACTGAGTGTCCCATCCACGGCGCCCAGGGTGTTCGGAATCCTGGCCGCACAATAAAAGGCTTTTTTTTACAGTTGGCCAGGTCTTATTCCTCGGTTGGAAACCTGATGTTGTCCAGTCGATTATTGATGGCTGAGACAACATCATTAATACACCGAGAAACCGAACTCATAGAGACACCGTGGATGTCGCCAGCCTCGGAGTAGACCTCATCCTTCGATAGGCAGCGCAGGGTAACCAATGTCTGCAAAGTTTCAAGTGCTTGAGTGTTTGATGATCTCAAATGTGATTTTTTTATTTGCTTTAGTTTGTACTGTATACTATACGGGGCATGGAGTTGCCGTATTGGCCATCTTAGTATATGCAATACATCTTGTGGCGTTTTACACATACTACAAATAATTTGACATACCCATAAATACAAGTTTGTGCAACGTCCTATTGGTTGTTTTCATCACACTTATATACAAAGTCTGATTTCCTATTACATTTAGGGGAAGGGGCCAAGTGGCTTTGGTTTGGTATGAACCTGGAACCAGACCAGGTTCTAATTTCAGGGCTGAATATATATTTGTTTCGATGTAAATATTCCGTTCTGATTTTGGGACCCCCCCCCCCCCCGAAATGCAGCAGGTTGAATACGGGATCGAACCAGTTGGCCAGGCCTTATATGACCTTAACCTGTTGTATAGCTTTCTGGCATAATATTTATAGCACGATGTTGTCATATCTGTCCATAATGTATTGCACCAGATTGTAATACTTTCTCTGTCATATTATTTGATGTATGTGTCAAACGGTCGAAGTGATGAAACTGTAAGATGGCTGTACATACAAAGATGGCGGAGTCGGCAACTCGATGTACCATATAGTATACAGTCACAAATAAAATGATATTACAACACATTACATACTTATTACTTTCGAAAATATTTTGTTCGTGTTTTCATCCATTTCACCCCTACACCACACTACAATTATAGTGAATCACTCCTCCTTAAACCACACTATATCAGGCACATTTGCTGGCTAACTGATCAGAAGGTAAAATTATAGTGAGTAACTACTCCATAAGCCACGTTATATATCATATGCTGGTATAACTGATCAGCAGGTACAAGTATAGCGAGTCACTATTATATAAGCCACGTTATATCAGGCTGCATTTGCTGCACTAACTGATCAACAGCTACAAGTATAGTGAGTCACTACTCTATAAGCCACGTTATATCTGGGTTGTATTTGCTGGCTAACTGATCAGCAGCTAAAGCTAGATAATCCGGTCTGTCGACGCATTAGGGCCCCTATAAGTGATTTGAGAAACTTACAAAAACTTCCAAAAAATAAACACACGAACAGACAGATGGACAGACCAATACTTAAAAACAAAATAAACAGACGAACGGACGTACGTACGATCAGTAGTGAGGGTAATGTATTACTAAGTAATGCCAAAAATAAACGGACAGACAGACAGACGGAAGTATAGGGCGAAACCTATAGGGCGAAATATGCACGGCCGATTTTATGGCGATGTTATTCAGGAAATACATGTATAGCGGCCGTGACACTTGCGCTAACAAATCTTCGTACGACAGCACAATACCTATCGCAGACTTACGAGGAAAGTTACGAACTTCGCAAGAAAGTTCGCACGAAATTGACGTTAGTGAAACAGTAAAATGCGCCTAACAAGTTCGTACGATAATTTCTTATCGTAAGACGTTTAGTGAAACGGGCCCCAGGGGCCCGTGGCTGGGGCCCGTTTCACTAAACTTCTTACGACTAAAATGTTCGTAAGCTCAAATTTAGGATCGTCTAGAAATTTCAATTGATGGATTTACATTTATTTATTATGTAAATCCAATAATTGTTTGCAAGAACACAGTGTTGATGTGCAATTTACAGACTATCATAATTTTACTCTTACGAACATTTTAGTCCTACGAATTTTAGTGAAACGGCCCCCAGTAGATTAGACAATTATCCCAATCTTTTGAAGGGGCGTATAAATAACGTCGAAAATTGATGAAAGAAATGTTAGGAGGAAATGACGCATATAATGCCACATTTGATTAAGAAAATATCGTCATCTTTCAAATTCATTTACAAAGAAAATAAGTTTCTGTAAATATTTTTCATGAACAAAAATCACATTTTATTAGGTAAAAAATTGCATGGCTTTTCTCATGTGTAGCGTCTGAACAGATGCCACACTCGTGTTCCACGATACTGATATATTTTTGTAGTATTGTGCCCAATATCATCAGGGAACAATATATGCCTTGATCAGACAAAGGGAATACTGCGGCTGTATTAGACAAAGGAAAATGCGATGTGTGCGCTTTCCTAATAAATTGTGACATCTATTTCCGCACGTAGTACATGTAGAGACAAAATATCACATCACCAATGGCAATGTCCGGTGCGTGTCAACAACGTCCAATTCTTGTCGGTTTCGTCATCAGACAATTTTAGCTCGACTATTCGAAGAATAGTTAGAGCTATGTAGCAGTCCCGGGTCCGGCGTCGCGCGGCGTCGGGTCGCGGTCACGGCGTCGGCGTCGGCGTCGGCGGCGGCGTCGGCGTCGGCGTGGCGTCGGCGTCGGCCGTCGGCGTCGGCGTCGGCGTCGGCGTCGGGACGTTCGCCGTCGGCGTCGGCGACGGCGTCGCGTCGGCGTCGCGGCGGCCGTTCGGTCTCGCCTTGTCAGGTTAATTTTTAGTCAAGCTTTTATATGGAATATTCCTGGCCCTACACCCACCATACTTGGACAACTTCATCTCCTAGTGATGTACATCAACAACCCCTGACCTATATTTCACCTTGACCTACATTTAACATTGAATTACTTAGTTAATTCCCCTTGGTTAAGGTTTTAAGTCAACCTTGGTTAAGGTTTTTAGTCAAGCTTGTACATGGAATACTATTGTGCATACAGACACCATACTTGGACAACCTTTTCTCATATGGATGTACATCAATAACCCCTGATCTATCTTTGACCTTGACCTACATTTCCTCTTGAAGTACTTACTTAATTCCCCTTTGTTAAGGTTTTTAGTCAATCTTGTAGATGGAATACTCCTGGCCCTACACCAACCATACTTGGACAACTTCATCTCCTAGTGATGTACATCAACAACCCATGACCTATATTTGACATTGACCTACATTTAACCTTGAATTACTTAGTTAATTCCCCTTGGTTCAGGTTTTTAGTCAACCTTGGTTAAGGTTTTTGGTCAAGCTTGTACATGGAATATTATTGTGCATACTGACACCATACTTGGATAACTTTTTCTCATAGGGATGTACGTCAATAACCCCTGACCTATATTTGACATTGAACTACATTTAACCTTGAATTACTTAGTTAGTTCCCCTTGGTTAAGGTTTGTACTCAAACTTGGTTAAGGTTTATAGTCAAGCTTGTATATGGAATACTCCTGGGCCTACATCAACCATACTTGGACAACTTCATCTCCTAGTGATGTACATCAATAACCCCTGACCTATATCTGGCATTGACCTACATTTAACCTTGAATTACTTACTTAATTTCCCTTGGTGAAGGTTTTTAGTCAACCTTGGTTAAGGTTTTTATGCAGGCTGTGGCCACCTTGTTTGTCAACTTCATCTCCTAGTGATGTACATCAATAATCCCTGACCTATATTTGACCATGACCTGCTTTTACCCTTGGATTACTTAGTTATTTCCCCTTCCCCTTGGTTAAGGTTTTTAGTCAAGCTTGTATATGGAATACTCCTGGGCCTACAGCAACCATACTTGGAAAACTTCATCTAGTGATGTACATCAATAACCCCTGACCTATATCTGACATTGACCTATATTTAGCCTTGAATTACTTAGTTAATTTCCCTTGGTTAAGGTTTTTAGTCAACCTTGGTTAAGGTTTTATGCGGGCCGCGGCCACCTTCTTTGTCAAGCTATGTGTACATCGACAACCCTCTTAGTCGAGCTATGCTGTTCTCCTACAGCTCTTGTTATCATTCAGAGCCATATATTTGTGCACTGCGACCACGAACGGACATTATCACCTGAGATAAATGACCAATTAACTTATCAAAATAATATCACATGTGTTTTCTTGGTGTCCGGTTTAGAGAGGTTACACTGTATGTTTACATTGATATTCCCTTGATATTCCCTTAATGGCATACCCCCGACGTTGTAAATAGCCTCTGTCCGTCTGTCCGTCCGTCTTCAAAAAACTCGAAAACGTAACGTTCTCTATTATGCTGTGACACACCCACGATAATCAGACACACGCTAACCCCAAGGTCAAGGTCACAGTCTTAGTGCTTTCATAGACTTAAAAAGGGGGAAATTTGTTATAATTTATGTTTCCTGTCACCAAACGTTTTGATATTTCACACGTGCCTTTCACTAATGATTCTGTATCATGCTATATCATGTTTGATGAAACATCTGTGTACTGAATTTACAACCAGTATAGATCAAGATATGCCTGTACATCCGGCCAGTCCTATCATAATCTGGGGGCCGTTTCACTAAACTTCGTACGACTAAAATGTTCGTAAGTGCAAAATTATGATAGTCTGTAAATTTCACAATAACAACGTTTTCTTGTAAACAATTAGTGGATTTACATTTATTGGGCATAGGCTGCATATGCAGCCTATGCTCAATAAATGCAAATCCATCTATTGACATTTCCAGACAATTCCAAAATAAAGAAATTTAGTGAAACGGCCCCCTGCGCGCTTAGCCATTACAGCAATGAAGCGCCCGTCATACGTCTAACTACATGTAGCAGCATAGACTGTTAGCAGGCTACAATAACATGCTAATTGATCAGGAGCTACACATTAAATGAATCACATATCTCCAGTCACAACCACGTATACATTTATCTGTAGTTACATGTATGTCTTATCCAGGTACTGGGGGCTGTTTCACTAAACTTCGTACGACTAAAATGTTCGTAAGTACAACATTATGATAGTCCGTAAATTTAACATTAACAATGTTTCTTGTACACAACTATTGGACTACGTGTATTGAGCATAGACTGCATCAATAAATGTAAATCCATGAATTGAAATATTCCTGACGATCCTCAATGTGCACTTACGAACATTTTAGTCGTACGAAGTTTAGTGAAACGGGCCCCTGATGTGCAATAACAGTGCATATGTCATGCCCGTTTTTCTGGTAGTCGTGTTTGCGGTAATTATCATGCATCTCTACTTTGTCAGCTCAATGTACCATCATGACTGTATAAAGACATATATATATGGATGAATTATAGGATATATATATATATATATATATGGATGAATTATAGGATAGGATTTACAACCAGTATATATCAAGATATGCATGTACATCCGGTCAGTCCTATCATAATCTGTGGGCCGTTTCACTAAACTTCGTACGACTAAACTGTTCGTAAGTGCAAAATTATGATATATTATATATATATATTCATCCTATAAATCCTATAAACAAATCCTATAAGCCCCATTTCTCCAGTCACAACCACGTGGTTGTGACTGGAGAAATGGGGCTTATAGGATTTGTGATTAGTTTAACTCCATATCAAAGGGTACAGCCGTGTAACATGATAGCGATCTACATTAGACGTTATTGTGATTATACACAGTCAATATGGTGTCACATTGCCCGTCTGAATATAGGGTTGACTGTATTGTAATTTTCAAATTTGCGGCGTATATCAGAAAATGATAGGCGTATATCAGAAAATGATAGGTCGGAAAATCTGTTTAATGGCGACGCGCTAGCGGAGCCATTAAATATGTTTTCCGACCTATTATTTTCTGATATACGCCGCAAATTTCAAAATTACAATGCGGTTAACCTATTTCTAATGCACTCCTTTACTACTGGCGTAGGAATACATATTGAAATAATTTGCGATCGTTCATCAACAATGATATACCTGTAATGTATGACCATCAGCCAATCAGATTGCGTGATATTTATAGAGTGCATTAGAAATGATGTTCACATTAAAGCATGATCAGCCCATTCATTCATAAACAACTGGAATGGATTTTGAAATGTTAATTTTCCGACGATTGCAATCGTCACAAAATGATTTTCAGATTAGTCCATTGGTTGAAAGAGAGTGTTTTTATTCTAACAATATGAATACTGCTTGCAAACAGTGCAGATCCTGATGAGACGGCTCGTCACGAGCCGGCTCATATGGATCTACACTGTTTTCACACAGCATTATAGAGGTATACCGTGCTGGATGGGTTAGACACATGTACCAGCACTCGTGCAGTTGGAAAATGAATAACAGACGTATTTGACGTTACAATGTGATCATAGTGGAAATAATAATCATAGGAGCTCACGCGGCGTCATTTACGTCATAAATTTGACGTATATTGATAATTGTTGGTCGTGCGATTGCGACGGCCTAAATGTAACGGTAGAGGTTCCTCCTTATAGGAATCACGGTTTGTCTGGTTTGGCCCACAGGTACGTTTTCATATTTGGCTCTTTTACTACCTGGGAGATGAATTGGGTTATTGCCCATTATAAAAGTAGTAAGATTATTACTGATCCTACTGTTTTTGGGTAGAGGGCCAAGGGATTCTGGTGCGGCGAGGACATGACATCAGATCAGGATTATTCTAATTTCAGGGCTGAATATATAGATTTTGTATTGTAACTATTCGGTTATGATTTTGGGATTTACCCCCCCCCCCCATTTGTACAGGTGTTTGGTACTAAACCCATTGAACCGGCCTTAAATGACCGTATCTGTTGATAGGCCGTTACACCCCAACAAACAAACAAACAAACAAACAAACAAACAAACAAACAAACAAACAAACAAAACAAATCAATCCATTTCTAGACGTTATGCCGCTCGCAATTGACCATATCCCTTTGCTTCAGGGTGTATGCTATACATAAAGGATAATACATGATTTGATCAAGGATGTTATGATTTAATAGGATAATTTAGTTCACATAAAAAACGAGGCTATGCCGAGTGTCGTACGAAATCAGTCAACAAGTTTTGCGGATGTAACGGGTCACCATGCTTTTCCAGTTATGTTTTTATTGTTATTCGATCAGTTACCAGTAGCGTATTTCATCAACATTGCAAAGTATACTTTTCTAGCAAAGTATACATTGAGGGAGTAATCATTTATTTTTCCTGAAATGCATTATGTCATATAGAACTATAACCACTGCATATATTTGATGATTAAAAGTATGCAGAATTATTATACTGAATTTATTACATTATCACAGCCAAAATAGCTGTGATAATGTAATAAATTCAGTATAATAACAATTAATAAAATTTATCCTAAAATTGAAAGTTTCTCTCTCAAAGTATACTTTGCTCGAAAAGTATACTTTGCAATGTTGGTGAAATCGACGACTGATTTAGTTGGTTATTATATCGGCACTGCATGCTGGGTTATCATGTTATCTCGTGGTTTTATTCGGTTATCTCGAGGCGTTGAACAATCGACACTTCGCATTGATTCAATCACCCGCAACTATGCACGGTCCGGACATGATGAAACCATACTTTGCCAACTCACATGTCATTATTCAATATCAAACGGCATAACGTTTATTGTATCGGCTAAATATTTCCTTGAAAAGTAGACTTGATATAAAACGATGTTACACATATTTTGGAAATATAGATGTGCTCTTTGAAAATACTGCACGGTTTCCTTTGTCGTGGCGTATATGTGAACACTACCTCGGTACAGTGCATAGAGTGGCGGCAACTCGGTCATCTTTATGTGTTCGAGCTATCAGCCAAGTTCACCACTTGTGGTATTTGTATATTATATATAGATGAATGTGTATTTGCACAGTGCAAATACACATCTATTATCATCATCTTGGCATTTTCCATATATATATAAAAATGTGTATTTGCACTGTAACAACATACAGTGCAAATACACATTTAATAACAGACGATTCATATTTCATTCGAATTATCATGTTCATTAGAGCACTACTGTCTGTTTCACGAAACCTGCCCACATTCTACGGCCTTATAAACAATGCAAAAACAGTACTTTTATTTCGTGAAATTTGGTCAAATATTGATTGTATTACCAAAAATGAGTTCTCTATGGGAATTTAACATGGGAAAAAAATTGAAAAACGCAAATATTTGGAAAATGGTTCTGAAATCAAGCTAGATCGCTTGGAAATGATCGAACTAAGAAAACAAAAGTTACATTTTGAAAATCGGTCTACTATTTCTGAAACTATAAACAAATCCCCATGTTAAATGTCTATGGTGATTTAGCATGTGGAATTGTTTTTTGCACTAAAATCAATATTGGACCAAATTTCACGAAATAAAAAGTAGGCTCATTCTTAAATTTTGCTATAATTTAATATTATCGAAAAATATATTGCTTTTGTATTATTTATATAGCCGTAAAATTTGGGCAGGTTTCGTGAAACGAACAGTAGGGCAAACATTGTAAATAGTAGGCCTCGTGCACGTTCAGTCAGTAGAATATACAGTGGAACCTCTCTAAACCGGACACCAAGAACACATACGTGATGTTACATTAGTTTCTTGCTTATTTATCGCAGGTGATAATGAATGAATGGCCTTTTTGTGGAATTTATCGGGGTATAAACTTGGAAAAGTCGCGGGAATACTGGACGAAGGCCGGAAGGCCTCGTCCAGTATTCCCGCGACTTTTCCAAGTTTATATCCCCGATAAATTCCACAAAAAGGCCATTCATTCCTTAAAATTCCGGCATTTGAAATAAATTCATCAAGAAAATGTGTTTATTTTCCGTTTTCTTAAGAATTATTTTAACTGCGCCTGACGGTTACGGAAAGTAGTTCGGCATGGAGTTTACTGGGATATAAATTCTGGACAGAGACTTGCTACGGGCCAATCAAATGCTAGGGAATTGTGTAAATATTGTTGTGCTGGAATTATGATCGCATAACTCATGGCTCAGATGATCAAATGAACATTGAAACCTCTCTAAACCGGACACACTGGGGACATCCCATTGAGTAGTATAGAGGGAGTCAAAATGATACCACCTAACGGTGGCATCATTTCTCCACCCTCTATACTACTCCACCACCCCCAAAAAATCAAAAAAATAGTTAACGATGAAATTGTCTCCCACCAACCACGAAATATTCAAAATTGGTGTCATAAATACATCATGTTTTTTTCACGTCCAATTGACCAGATAAAACAATAGTCTTAAAAAGGATTTATTTTTGACACCAATTTATGAATTTATTCTAATAAGTTTCTGATTTAAATGCGTCTCGCGCAATAGTCTATATTCCAACACCATATTTTCCTCCTCCGATATAGCTAATTGATTCCGTAGATCAGCAATTAATTCTACCAGCTCTAGTCTACCACGTTCACCTGTAGCCACAGGGCAGCGTAGTTGCTTATGTCTACAAAGAGTTTGGGCACTAACGAATTTACAAGGGCATCTGGGGCATTGAAATTGCGGGGGACACAAGGAAACTTTCTACGTCTCGCTAGATGCCTTCGTAGATAGTCTTTACGCGTAAACGTCTTACAACAAGTCTCACACTCCTTATATATGTATATGTTTATGTTTATATTCAATTGGTCGTAAAAAAAACATAATGTTTTTCAAGACCAATTGAACAGATAAATTTCATAGGTTATACAAAAGTATATTACAGAAAATATGATAACGTCAGAAACTAGAGCAGAAATAGAAAGTTTGAGAAGAGAAGCCGAATCTCTAGGGATTACTTATAGTAAACGGTTGAGAGTTAGGGGGTTGCAAAGCTGATAAATGCCACAAAGAATGAGGCGTTTATGAAGCGGTTTACCCGCGCCTATAAAAGAGGGGCATTTAATGATATATCCAAAGCGGAGGAAGTTGGTAACAGAATTCAAAAAGAAAGTATTGCGGGGTTAAGGGCTAGTGTAATCAAACCTTCAAGCACAAATAATTTGTCCCAAATTAGACGCCAAAATAATAATAAGAAAAAATCTATCGTTAGCGCGATAGTGGAAAAAGGTGAAGAAATATTGGGGGCTCACGATGAAAACATTGGAAAAGGTAGAAAATGGAAGACGGGTAGTTACATTATCCTTTCGTAAAAACATTAACATTAACGAGTCTGAACGCATGTCCGATAAACTCGCTCCGTATCTAACAACCAATTTTTATTTGAGATATTCATATTCTTACAAGCTAGAACATAGGAGGAAATTAAAAATGGAAAACCTAAAACTATAATATTTCACAAAAATCTCGGTGGTAGCGAACCACTATCATCAATGAAAACCGTTAAAAAATGGCTGTCAGATAAGGAGCAAACACGAATAATGTCCGATAAAATTGACAGACCGAATACAAAGTGGAAGTTTGTAAGATGGGTAGAGGTTTTTGTAAAGCTAATACAGGGTAGTAGGGGAATAGATTTGGGGACTACAATCCAAAGAAGCGGCAGGAGGAGAACTTCCAGAATGGCTGAAGAATAAAAAAGGTATGTATTCTTTAGATAAGTATAATGACGACCTTTGTCTGTTCAGGTGTCTAGCTATGCATATGACAGATAAAAGACCCGACAGATGTACAGAAAAGGCGAAAGAACTTAGTAAGCAATATTTTGGTAGTAATGTGGTTTCACCAATTCCTTTTTCAGATCTGAAAAAGGTTGAAGAGTTTTTTAAAATCGGTATAGAAGTATATCAACCCACCGAATGTAATGTATGGTGGTTGTAAAAAGGTACCAGCACACTATAAGGCAATAGTAATAAACCAATGACAATAGGACTGTTTAATAATCACGCATTTCTGATAAAAAACCTTAAAAACCTATCTAAAATTTACGCCTGCGATAATTGTGCAAACAGAAATTCACGAAAGCAAGTAATATGAAGAGACACGGACCAAAATGTATGAAAGGTGAGACAAAATAGTATGTGATGGTAATTATTTAGAGCGCCCGCGTTCGTCGTTCGAGAAAGCGTTTTACCCAACCCAAAAGGTTCTAAAAGTTATGGGGCGATCGATTGGATGTATTCTGTGGAAAAGCGGGAGGGAATTCACATTCACCACGAACAGTGCGGACACGGAGGTGAAAGATGGATTTTAGGAGCTCCGGTAGATGGATACTGTCCAGAAAAAACCAATACCGTATATCAATATCACGGCTGTTACTGGCACGGGTGTGAGATTCATGCAAAGCATAAAAAAGAAGAACGCGCATCCACAATGAGAAGAGATAAAGTTATTAGAAAAAGCAAAGAATTCAACCTAGTAGTTATGTGGGAATGCGAATTCCAAAGAACGGGTAAAGATATAAAGATCGGTTGTGACACTACTCTTTATCCATATCAGATAGTATACGATTTTGAGGCGTATCTCCAGCCAGAAGTTGAAAACTACCGGTAATAGTTTAGAGTACGAAGCTGAGCACGTTCCGGCAAGCGTTAGTATAGGAGATAATTTCTCAGGACAGTAACTCATATTTGTGATAAAGATCCCGCAAAACTTATAGAAAAATTCGTAGAAGATTTGAAAGTCAGGGGAAAAGCTATAAGAGAAGAAGAATGTGGTCAAGATATAAGTTTAATACGGAATATTTACGTAAAACCAAATCGCCAAGATCGAACAGTGGATAGAGCAAGTACCGGTTATAGGTTTTAACAGCAGTAAGTACGATATAAACTTAATAAAGAAATACCTAGTAGGCGAACTGACATCAACAACAAAGAAATGTAATGGTCGGAAAACGTGCAAACTCAACAATATTTATATTTACTCCAGAATTTAGATTTCTTGATGTAATACTTTATCTAGGACCTGGTGTAAGTTATGATAGTTGGATAAAAGCCTACGACTGCAAAGGACAGAAATCTTTCTTTCCTTATGAGTGGTTCGATTCTCCAGACAAACTGGATTACCCAGGACTACCCGATATAGAGAATTGGTATTCCAAACTATCTGGGAAAATGTTAATAGATGAAACAGAATTAAGTAAATGTCGTAGAATTTTCGAAGAAAATAATATGAAAACTTTCAGAGATTGGTTGAAATATTATAACGATTTAGATGTAGCACCGTTCCTAGAAGCGGTGGAAAAAATGTGTGAATTTTATAAACACAGAGGTGTGGATATTTTCAAAGATGCGGTAACACTACCTGGAGTAGCTATACAATATTTATTGAGAGGAACCATTAAAGAACAAAAATCTTCTTAAAGACGATTATACCGGAGGATGCTCTATATGCACCAAAAGAAGAAACATACGAAATGATGAAGGACGCTCTAGTTGGTGGTCCATCAATAGTATTTACACGCTATGCAGAAGCCGGTGTTTCCAATATTAGATCAAATGAAAGTAACAAACCTTGCAAGGCTGTTTTGGGGTACGATGCAAACGCGTTATATTTATCTACGTTAAATAAAGAGATGCCGTGTGGGAGAGAAACTATACACCATATAGATACCCCACATAACCCTAAATTTATTAAAAAGTTTTGTAAAAGAGTTTTATGGAGACTGGTTTGGGTTTGCGGAGGTGGATATAGAAGTTCCACACAACTTAAAACATAAGTTTTCTGAAATGTCCCCAATATTATAAACAGAGAAGTAGAGGTTGATGAAGTTCCCACACACATGTTAAAATATTTGGAAGATACTGGAAGAACTAGAGGAAATGGAAGAAAATTGGTGGGATCTATGACCGCCACTAAAGTATTGCTGTACGCGCCACTGTTGAAATGGTATTTAAAACACGGCCTAGAAATAACGGGAGTTCATCGTGTTATAGATTATATTAGTGGTAAACCCTTCGAATGGTTCGCAAAAGAAGTTACAGCCGCAAGACGAACAGGCGATGTAGAACCAAATAAGAAACCAGTAGCCGACATAATGAAATTATTAGGAAACTCGTGTTGTGGAAAAATGATAGAGGCAACGGAGAGACATTTAAATACGACATATACACAAGACGAAAACTGTGTTGACAAAGCATTAAGATCTGCATTCTTTGATGATTTGGAAGAGATAGGATATGCGTACGAAATATCTTCAAGAAAACCCAGGTGTGCGCTAAAGAGACCATTCCATTGTGGAATAGCGGTTTATCAACTAGCTAAATTGAGAATGTTGGAATTTTACTACGAATTTCTAGATAAATACATAAAAAGAGAAGACTTTGAATTAATACAGATGGATACAGATAGTATGTATAGGAGGTTAGTGGAAAAACGATAGAGGAATTGATTAGACTACTTACTAGACGAGTTTTGAAAAAGAAAAAAGAAATGGTTGGCTTGGGATAAATGGAGCGAAAGAGAGCCCGGACTTTTCAAAATGGAATTTAGCGGGGATAGGGCGATAGCGTTATCTAGTAAGTGTTATTTCGTAGAAAAAATTAATTTCACTAAAGATAATTTGGAACAAATTAAAATTAATAAAAACTCTGCGAAAGGAATGTCCAAGAGAACTAACAATTTAAATTAAAGGGATAGATATAAACGAGTACTAAGTGAAACTACAGAAGATGGAAAACACATTATGATGTAGCGCAAAATAGAGGATTTAAAATGAAAGACGGTGTTATGAAAACGTACTGTCAAAAAAAATTAGGACTCTCGGCGTACTACGATAAAAGACGCGTGTTACCAGACGGAATACATACCGAACATCTCTAAAGAATCTTACGATCCGGGGGTAGCTGGGTGTCAGAAGGCACCATAAGAAGTTCTTCGCGAACAAAACCACGAGATGGACCATCAGTCAAATAATAGAGCACGGGCTCATCAGGTTTGGTAATAGAGCGATCCAGATGATATACATTCATTGACCACACGGGATCAGTCGCGCGGCGGCTGCCACCTTCGAGCTCTCCCGGTTGATAGAGGTACCGGACGTCAATATCTGATGGAAGTCGCTGCTCCTCTAAACCAACGGGTCGCCCGCGCGAGACGGCAGAGGGCTTGCTCGTCACCCTTTTAAACTTGATAGCATCTACAGGCTTCTTACCTATCAATCTGGTCACCTCTCCGTTCAGTGTGGAGACCACGGCGGGCAGTCTGGCCACCCACTCGGTCGATCGCGAATGAGGGTCTACAAGTTCTTTAGCGTATTGGTGTCCGAACAGTCTCTCAGCCAGGGTTCGATTGAAGCGTTCCACGATCCCCTGGTCCCGGTGGATGTTGACGCGGCCGCGTCTGATAGAAACTTTATGCTTAGACAATAGATTGAGACCGCGCCCATGAACTCGCGGCCCGGGATCGACCTGGAGAAGATTCGGCCATTTGAGAGGACTCCTCTATATTCGGGAAAGAGCCTCGGACACTTCCTTAGACTCTTTAGTGACCAACGGCTCAGCCCCCTTGTAACGACTCGCTACGTCAACGATTGTCAGTGCGTACTTGTACGTTTTGCGACCGACGCGATCGTGAGGGAGAAACAGGAGATCCGCTTGGTGAACTTGGTTCGGCACCGGAACGTCGAATTTTGGGCGCGGAATATTGTGAGGCGCGGGTAAATAGATCTGCCAGATGGCCTGCTTCTTGAGCCATTCCTTGACAGCGTTTTCTGAAACCTTGGTCGCCGCCGCGAGGTTCTTGATGGCCGCGAGTCCCTTCCAGTAGCCGCGGGGGCTATAGTATGTATTCGACAGCTTGCGCGTTAGTTTGGTATCAAGTTTGCGCGTGTTCATCGTATGCGAAGTATTCTAATATATCGGACAATCTCCAACATGCCCTCGCCAGTTCGTCCGGTAATAATAAACCTTTGTTGGAAGTACAATTGCGATTGTCGCTGCAGCCCCAATCGCGTTTGGGTTGGAACAGGAGAGGGGAATCTAATTCATCCAATCTCCCAGGATTGGTGGAGGAATCTAACATCCGCTTTGCGAAAAGGGTGGCCGCTTTTTCGTCCTCGAGACAATCTCGGGCCAGACGAATCATACTCTTTGCACCAGGTAAACGATGTTTTTGGGCAGTGTAGCCTACATCGATCATAGCGTCATAAAGTTCGTCAACTAACATCGTTCTATATATATATTTTTATAAAAAAAAAATTGTTTTTAATTAATTAATTTAAAATCTCGATTGAAATATAATGCCGGCGAGACCCACCACACCCATTCCCACGATGATGAACGCGATCTCGCGGTCCTTTTGGGGCTCTGACGGTACATAGAAATCTGAAAGTTGGGGCTCGGGATCCATTGGATCGAGAATTTTGTGCGGATATGCCAGCGCGTACTCGCGGTTGGCTTCTTCAACGTTCTGAAAAGTTTGCGCGGCGTGATTTTCGCGGCGAAGCTCTTCATTGACCCAGTCCAGATGGGCGGTTCGTTTTTTCGACCATGCTTCCTTTGCGCTATTGAGTTGTTCTACAGCTAAATCATGACGCTTACGCTCCTCATCCACGTTCGAGCTTTTCATTTTAGAGAATATAATGTTGCTACCGCTGAACGCCAATGCGTTTACAAGCGCACCACCTACTATTACTCGCGATTGAAGCCATTTATTTCCATATATTAACTGGTAGAATTCCAGCTTTAACTAGATAATCTCGGGTCCAAACTGCGGCCGCTACATCTAAGGTCGCGAGCCCTACGTCTCTCACAGTAAAGTCCAATTTGGGAGCGGTTCCTCCTAGGGCCATCTTTGATAGTCGAGCATACCCGATACTGAAACCCGATATCACCACGGCGTGATAAAGCGCATTCACTAACATTTTACCATCTTGTTCAGCCATTGTTATAATTATTGCATATAAAATGGGTCGCGATCAATGTTTAAATGGGGCGCATCCAAATTCAACATTGTTGATGATTGGTGTTTCGTAACTTTCTTCTGAACACTGGCTGGTTGTTTTTTGGGGTATTTCCAAACGCACAGGGCACCAACAACTGCCAGACCACCACCAACAACCCAACTCCAATTCACGAATTTGGGTTCAATCGGATTCGCCCAACTCCAACGGTAGTTGGTATTGGGTGTTGAGTGTGCTTCCAATTCGTGAATTGGGGGTGTTGTTGTACTCAACTCTGTATTCAGAGTGTTTTGCTGTCTCCGTCCCAGATTGCAACCCCAATCTCGATTGGAGTTTAGCCTCTCGAAGCTCGGCGAGTATTTTATCTTGTTTAACTTTTCGGGTGGCAGCCGCCGCCCGCCAGCTGCCTGTCTTTTGGGATTTTTTATATGCGGTATGTCATCCAGTGGCGGAGTAACACTCTGGTTCGATTGTGTTGGAGCAATCTGGTTCTAACTCCGTCACTCTCGTGGGTGTGTCTTGTGTCATCAATTTTATATATTAATATTAGAGCTTATAGTTCGTGGGCATATATGTCCAAATTGACAGTGTTTACCCGTGGTCAACGCGGTTGTTAGTGGAGCTAAGTACATTCCAAACTTGTGATAAATTGAGCAGCATGCCGTTCTAAGAGTGTGTCCTATAAAAGGGTCAGTCTCTAGATCATCAATCAACCCCGCAGTGTTTGGTATAGGGAGAAGTCTACTAACGGCGGTAGCGTACAAATGAATAGCCGCCGATCCAAGAGTTTTTGTCATCTCTGCTCCCAATTTGGATTCGTATCTGCGCATACATTTTATCGATCTCCGCATCTGACATCTTATCCACCTGAAAAACTGAGAGACGCCTACCGAGATAATGCTCCGATTGTCCCCCAGCAACCAGCGCAGCTAGCCGCTCTCGTCGCGCCGCATTTTCATTTTCATTCGGAGTCGTTGCACTCAACCCAGATCCCGATTGCTCTGTCGGATCATTATTGTTGGCAGTCGGAGTTGAGGTTTCTTCTATTAGCTGATCGAGAAGTTCGTCGCAGTTCATTTTTCTTAATTTTTTCAAAATTAGTAATTTAACTATTCTAACAACTCTCATCACTTTAACATATTTATTTAATTTTTTCAAAATTATTAAAATAATAAATGCGCACCATTATGCTCGCAACAAAGCTCGCAGCGGAGCACCAAATTGTTAACATTGTTCAGTATTTGTTCAGTATTTGTTCAGCATTATTCAGCATTTGTTCAGCATTATTAAGCAATTGCTAAGCATTGTTAAGCATTGTTCAGCATTTGTTCAGTATTTGTTCAGCATTGTTAAGCATTGCAATAGCTTATTACTTTGCAATTTTCCTAATTTTTTCAAAATTATTAATTATTAAATAAATCGTTAGATTTAGTTGATAACTTTATAAGCAGTTGGTTGATCAGTCTTTAGCAGAAGCTTGGCGTGCTTAGTTTTCGAAAGTATCTGTCGAACCTCCAGGCGCTCCTCGCGCGTTGGGATAACGTCATTCTCTCGAAGACAGTCATCGAATGAGTCTCGGTCCTTGCAGTGAAAGAGGGCGACCATTTCGTTTGCTCGCGCAGATCCTTGAGGACGGCGTTGTATTTTTGAGTGGATATCCATACGCTTTGCCTCGCATGGCGGCCAGAAAATGCGAGCTCGGAGAGCATGTCCTTCTTTTTGGTCATCGCCGCCTTGGCTGAGCAATCGTCAATCACGTATAGGGTGGGCTCGCCCTGAAATATTTGGTATAAACCACGCAACCAATCGTGAAGCCTATCACCGGGGTCAATAACGTATACCTCAGGGTCGGTCCATATCCACGGGCACCTCTGATAAGTATCGTTGTGCCGCACAGTGGGACATAGGATCACAATGTGACGAAAGGCATCGCGGTAGGATCCCTCGAGTAAGTCGAGGATGAAAACCGTTTTTCCACATCCTGTCTGCCCACATATTATGGCAGAGTGAGCATCTCCAATCGTGAATTGGTATTGATTGCTAGATTTCTTAATTTTTTCAAAATTATGTATTAATAAATCGTTAGATGATTTCTTAATTTTTTCAAAATTATGTATTAATAAATCGTTAGATGATTTTTTTATTAAATCAGTAGATCGCTGATACGTATCGACCATCTTCGATGTTGAGTTGTGCGTCTGTAATTATATATAAGTACACGTTCAATGGCCCGGCTCCGTCCGCCTCTTTGGTTATCTGGATCGTCACACCCTCACTAGCGTTCTCAACTTGGCGTCCGCTACCGTGTATTTGGTCATCGTCGCTGGCTCGCATGTCTAGCCATAACGCGTATTTTGGTATTCAGGAACTCCGCGAGGGAGACGGCCGAGAGATGCAGGTCTTTAGCAACTGCTGCAACCTCCGGAGAGCGCTTAGATCCGGCAGCAAACTGCTTTCTTACTTCATCCCACTGCTGGTGCGCGCGAAGACCCGCGCTGTAGAGTTGATTGGGGACTCCCTCGATCGTCACCTCTACCTTCGTGATTTTGGGGTTATAGAATCTGTCGGTTTTTCTAGCACCGAACGCGAACGAGCATCCTCGAACAACATCAGTATACCTTTCATCGAGCGGGCGGGTACGTTGACGTTAATATTCCACAATGTGTCGCTTTTGTTTTTCGGCATCTTGCGATGGCGAAGAACTCGGTCGTAAAGTATGGCAACGCGCCCGGCGTACTGGGTTCTGATCAATCGCGCTAGTTCGGGCATCGTGACCATGTCGTACTCCAGCGAAACATTATCGATCGTATACGTCGATAACTGGTCGGTGGCTATGATAACTCGGCCGTAGTCGTTGAACGTTAGTTCGTATTCGAGGCGGTCAGCCAAAGCACTCTGATAGTAGGGCATGTGACTCTCCAGCAACTCAAAGTCGAGCGGGATGTAGAAGCGGTTGCCGTAAGCGCCCGCGACCGCGTTGTCACTCGCGTTGTTATCTGCCTTGTTAGCAGCCCCGATTCTAAGTTTGGTTACGTTCTTATTTTGCTGGTGTCAATACCTTGATAGACAGCGTTTTCAAGCTCGTGTGACGTCTTCCACAGGTCCTGATAGCAATGGTAGACGTCGCTGTCATCGATCGACATCACCTCATTACCAGAAATCTTTATCATAGTCTTCTTGACTATGGCGCGACCCAGGTTCTGAACGACGGTTCGGTCCGCGTCCGTCGACGTTAGCGAAATAGTGAAAGCGAGGCGAACAGTACCCGGAACAATGACGTCGTTAGCTCCGAGGTTGGGGAAGCGGACTAAGAGCTGCTGGTTCTGGTCGATCGTCGATGGGTTGTTCGTAATAACGACACTCTGTCTCACGCCTTTTGCCCCGAGGGGCTCACGCAGTCTGCGGTATGGATTGAGTTTGCGACCGTATTGACTCGAAGACATAATTAATTTTATTGAAACTATTAAACCCGTATGGTTTTGTCTTTAATACATAATTAATTTTAAGAAAATTATAAATATGGATGATTACATGGATGAAATCGGAAGAGACGATTACCTCGATGGTGATGATGATAACTTCGAGGATTCCCTCACGACACCCACCATAGAAACTCCAGTTCCAATCCAATCACAATTGGGTGACGCTACCACTAGTCAAAGTCAGGAATTACTTGAGGGAGCTGTAAACGACTACTACAACAATTTGGCAGCAGAAAAAGGTCTGGTCCCCTCTGTCGGTCGCGACTACTCCAAGTTCAAATTTATTAGCGGTAAATTGCGACTAAGAGCAGCACTAAATCTCCCATTAGTCAACATTAAGAGCGGAAAACCCCTATCGCTAAACACCCATTGCCGGATACCGGGGCGGTGGCCAACTCATAAGGGACGAACTAGGCTTCACGGATTGGAATTGAGGGGTAAAACAATTATACCGGCCCGCGCTGTAGAGGCCCTAAAGTCTACCGACGAAACTATAGCGAAGACGGCCACCGCGATAGAAACGGTCGAGCTCAGCGAGGTCCCTAAAATAGCCACCGACGTTATTAACACGATGGAGACCACGTTCAGCGTGCAATCACAATTGGGAAAAATACTCAACGATGACCCACCGCCACCTCTTCGAGAACTCCGTGGACTCGATAAGGCTCTACAAACGGTCCGGGGCGAACTGGTCCTTAACCTCTCCAAACTCACGGCGCTGGATGAACATATCGCGCTAGAAGAAAGAAAACTGGAGGAAGCCGTGACGATAGAGAATCTACCGAGCGGATCAACAAACTCCTGCGGTCTTTGCGGGATGAAAGAGAAGCTCGCTTGGAGGCCGCCTCGGCTAACCGTGAGGCTCTCCGCACACAAATAAGTCGGATCCGCGAATCATCTGAGGTCATGCTCGAGGGCTGCACGAGGAGACGACACTCGGTGAGCGTCTTCGCACTCTGTTCAGAGAGCAGGGCGTCACGATAGCAAGCATCCTCGTTGCTATCGGTATGACTATATCGACCATAGTTCTAACTTTCACTGGTGGTGCGGCGCTACCACCCGCTCCAGCACCAGCACCAGCACCAGCACCAGCACCCGGTGGAGCCAAGGAGTGGATAAAAAAACAACTAAAAGCCCTCGCCAGTCTTCTAGCTAAATTAGCTGGAAAGGCGGCTGCCGCACTACCTGGACTGATCGGAAGTATCGTTTCTTACTTGCTATCTATATTATCAAAAACGGCCGGATGGCTAGCCAAAAATACCTGGGCTTTAATCGTGGCAATCGCCGGTCTCCTATTATTCTCTGTCAGAGAGTTCCTACAACCAAAGCGTAAATAATCCGATCGCCACGAGGGCGATGACGAGCCCCAATTTCTCCTCCTCGTGTGTTGTGCTTCCAATTTCAACATTGTTGATGATTGGTGTTTCTCCCAATCGCGATTGGTCTGTTGATGGAACTCGATGGTGCATCAATTTACGAATTGGGGGTACTGGGTTCGATTTACGAATTGGGGAGGTGTATCCATTTGTGTTTTATGAAATCGGTTCCACTGTTGGGGTGCGCTTGATGATATCCGTGTTCACGTTACCGTTGTGGCCGATTTTTTGATTGGCGGTGGCGATTACGATATGATTATTGTAACCGTCAACCGGGTCGTCTCGTAGTATCATATTGCTCGGCGCCATATAAAGACCTATTCCAAATACATAGTCTACTGGGGTGCTGGCATTCTGCAAAACGTCTTGATAATTCTGGATCGCCTTCTCCAGGTCCACCCTAGCTGAGATGGCGTCCTCTACAAGTGCAAAAAATTGTTTTTGTGCATCAAACGCTGTTCCCATGCCCAGTATAGAACTGCGAGTTTGCTTCTGTGCGCCGAGAATGGCCCAGACGTACGTGCGAATGGAGTCGTTGACGCGAGTAACCCCGGCCTGCGTGAACCCTAGACCCGTATCTAACATAAATGTACCCCACGCGTTCTGAACCTCAGCAGCCTGCTGTATGTAATCGACGTGAGCCAGTTTCGGAGGTAACATTTTACAAGAAAAACACGCCACAGTGTCGTCCTCCAGACACTTCCGTCCCGAAAGTATAGTCGCGGGGTCAAAATTCCCGGCGTTCCGACTGACGATGTGGTCACCGGAGTGATCGTGTCTAAAATCAGTCTGTGTCCAATTCCCGGACTGGCCGTGAATGAGAACGTCCCCGAGGCCGGTGCTGGTAGGAAATGCTTTCTGTCTCCAGTCCGCGTCTTTTGAAACGTAAAATTCGTTACACAGTCTTTCAAAGGCCATACGGTTATATGTGTTGGAAATGGGATCCCAGGCGTCGTCTTGAGGTAGTGAAATACCTAGTTCTTTGAGAATCCTCCTAATAGTATAATACACGTGAAAGTTGTAGACACTTCGGAGCATGACATTCTTGGATGTCAGATGGTCTTTATATGAAACTCCACACCCGGCTGTTGCGCACCATACAGCGAAATTTATTTGGTTCTGCCAAAACTGCATCGGTGTTTGCTTTCCAGCCGTTTACCACCCTCCATCGTAGTAATCTTGGGCAACCTATATTGTTCAAAGATGTTAGGGAAGTTGGTGGCAAAGCCACTGTCCGGTCTAACCGTTACGGTTGGGTGTACAAGGCGGTTAACAACGTCTTTTTGTGTGTATTTACCTCCGACCGCGTACTTTACATTAGAGTTAAAGCTAATGCTTTGGTATCCATTGAAAGATATTATTATGTTTGCTACTATAACTAATGTTCAAAAAGGGAGTTGTGAACTTCAAAAATTAATAGACAACTGCTGCGGAAAACGCCGGGTAGGCCTTAGATCAATCACCTTCACGGTTGGATGGCAGAATGTGGGGAAGAGCGAATGGTTTTACTATGTGAAGGATGGACTACAATTAGAAGTAAAGCTGCCTCACGGACTGTGGGGAATAAGACAGCTCAAAGATTTTGTCAACTCAGAGCTTGACGGTATAATCAACCTCACAGTATCGAATGCTACCGGGCTCGCAACAATGACCATCAGCAGTGATAATAAGGTAGTGGTCTCCCCGGGGTTGGGTATTCAACTCGGTTTTAGAGAGACATACTCCTCAAACAAAGGAGTGTTTACCCCGGGTGAGTACGTCGGTGATAAACCGGTGGACTTCACCTTCACGAAAACTCTCAGGGTGCACCTGGATCGGGTGAACACATCGTACAACACGATAGACGGATCAGCACATTACTGAAAACTGTGCCCGCCAGCGATTGTTTCTATGGCGAGACTGTAACGTTAGACTTCCCACACCCAGAGATGAAAGTTTTGGAATCGGGACACATCCACGAGTTGAGATTTATATTCTTGATGATAAAGGGCGAGAGTTGAAGAACGATTACCCGATTTCGGTCGTCCTAGAAATTTCAAATTAATTAATTTTAAGAAAATTAGAATTAAACGCATGTTCGTAATATATATTATCAACATTATGAGTATATACGGACCAGGTAGTTCTTCCGATTGGGTGACAAATTCAATAATTTGGAACCTGCAGAAGGGGGATTCATCCCGACAGAGGGCGACTTTTTAACTACCCAAAAAACAAAGGCCTTGATTAATAGAACTATATCGAGGGCCACGGACGAGATTCACAAGAGTCTACTATCACAACTTAGAGAATATGCCCTGGCTGTGAATACACAAAGTCGTGAAGAAACGCATACGGAACTAAACGAACTAGGTAAAAAAATAACCAAATTTAGAAAAGAGGCCCGGTTGGGGATTGATAAAGCCCGAGAAGACCGTAAGGCTGAAATTACGGAGGTTTATAATGCGTTGCGCAGAGACTCTCTTAGCAAGAAGCTACTCTTGTACGGGAAAATAATCGATTTTTCGAAATGAGGCCACGTCGGTATGAAAGCACGAAGACCACCGGCGGACTTAGAAGGTTATGAGGTGTTGCTCAGGATCTCTCATCAGAGAACGGCACTTACTGAACTAGGGAAAAAAATAACCAATTTCGAGACCCGGTCGGGTATTGATAAAGTCCGAGGAAGACCACGCTAAACCTGCAGAGGTCCATTGCGCTTATGACGTTGCGCTTGAGATCTACAGTAGAAGACACTTACCGCGATAAAAAATAGCCGAATTTATAAAAGAGACCAGGTCTGGGGTTGAGGGGGTCCGAGAAGACAAAGGCCATTGCGGAGGTTATTGGGGCGTTACGCTCAGAGACTCTCTCATCAGAGAAGCGGCTTACTGAACTAGATAAAAAAATAACCAAATCGAAAAGAGACCGGTGGGTATTGATAAAGTCCGAGAAACCAGTCTACCTTGCAGAGGGCCTTGCGGAGGTTATGATGCGTTGCGCTTGAGAACTCTACTAAAGAATGACAGCTTACCGACTAGATTTGATACGAAATTTATTAAAAGAGACCGGGTGGGGTGAGGGGGTCCGAGAAGACCAAAAGAAGGCCTTGCGGAGGGTTATTGCGTTACGCTCAGAGACTCTCTCACAGAGAAGCGGACTTACTGACTATATTGAAAAAAAACCGGATTTAAAAAAGAGGCGGTTGATGATGGGTCCGAAGGGTATTGAGAAAGCGAAAAGACACAGAGGCACATTGGAGGCTTATAGGGTGTTGCCCGAATCAGAGGATCCCAAGGAGAAGCAGCACTTACTGAACTAGGAGAAAAAATAACAGAATTTCGGGAAGAGACCCGAACGGTTATTGAGAAAGTCCGAGAAGACCACCAGGCGGCCCTTACGGAGGCTTATAGGGTGTTGCGCTCAGAGGATCGGACGGGGATTGCGGGATTAGGAACCCGAGTGGTTGAATCTATCCGCGCCATTGATGAATCACTTGTTGCGGTTGATGATAAAGTAAATCGAGTTCGTACTGAGGCATATAACGCAAACAATGCGCTTGCCGGAATAGTGCGAACAATGAAAACGCCAAAACGTGTCATAACTGTTTGGGCTGAGAAGCGGGGCCCATTGGTTGTGGGGCACTATGAATATTCGTTCGGTGCCAAAGCGAGTAATAAATATGGGGGATACACTATGACAGCTGCAGGTGAAGTTGTCCAAATGGCGGTCTGCTCGGTTAATGCTAATGGTAAACCTGTGGGCGCGGTCGCTATAAATATTGTAGTAGATGGGAAAGAACGGGGGGTTGGAGTCACTAAAATCTCTGGAGATAGTTCGACGGTGGTTTCGTTTGCCGGTGATGATCGAATTAGACTTTCACAAGGTAGTGTTATTAACTTTGTTACGAAAATCGGTGACTCAGAGAGTTCTTCCACTATTGTATCATTGTTAATTGAACTTATTGTGTAAATACTAATATATTGAAATAAATTTAACTATGAACGAATCACCGCTTCCAATTGTCAATACCGATCCACCAATACTGTATCCAACTCTCAATACCACTCCACCAACACTGTATTCAACTCTCAATACCACTCCACCAACACTGTATTCAATTAACGAAAAAAGTTCAGATTTTAGGTTGAATAATATCGTCGCTATGCAGGATATTTTAGTTAGAGAATGTGCAAATAGAAAAAGACACTCTAATAAATATAGGCGCGCGGCAAACATAGCTGAAGCATCTAGTACGGTTCTGGCAAGTGTTTCTGTGTTGTGTGGGGCGGGAACTGCTGCAACGTATCTACAATTGTAATGATTCCACTTGCAGGGGTTTTGAGTGGAATTACCGTTTTATCTGGAACACTTTGTATGGTAATTAGGGCGGCGGGTGGAAACTCGAGAAAAAAAGTAGAAAAACATGATAGAATATCCGTTCTCGCTAGGTCTAAGAAAAATAGCATCGACGTTATGGTGTCCAAAGCGTTGGCGATAAGAAAATATCAAATTTAGAGTTTGAATCCGTGTGGAAGAAATGGGGAGATATGAAGAATTAAAAAATGATATAAGGATCAAGGCGCGCGCCACCATGCCAAAAATTGAGTGTACTGATTGGGATAAATTTAGGGTAAAACTTGGAATAAAGTCGGAGGAAATGTTACAGCACCATTATAATTAATTTAAAAAAAATTTAAAAAAAAAGTAGTATAGAGGGAGTCAAAATGATACCACCCTCTATACTACTAAATAATTAAAAAAAAAATAATAATTTAAAAAAAAAAATTCTTAATTTTCCTAATTTTTTCAAAATTATATTGGTGCAGTAACAAACAAATTTACATACCTATACAACATGTGTTTTTCACTGAGAATTATCGGCTCTGTTTACCTCGGCTATCAATTTACGCATGGGCCATAACCCGTGTAATTGAAACATTGTCGTTACACATAAATTAATTACTATGTAATAATAGGGAGTGTTCAGCTTTAAATTATTAAAAAAATATATAAAATTAATTATAAAATTAACAAAATAACGAACCATCACATGTTTTCTTTCGCAATAGGTATTAATAAATAATTATAATATGCACACCATTTGTATGTTGTATAGGAAACTGATGAGTATATATATGTTTGTTGACCTTACAACAATTGGTCTCATCTCGTGCATGCCATGTTGTTGATCCGGTATGACGTCCGTCTCGTCTGTTTAATGGTAGCAGTCTATGCATATGTGTGTATTTGGCGATGTAATTGTGTAGCTCAAAGGTGCCGGCCTAAAAGATTTCTGCCTAAGAGCTTTGCAATTTCGGAAACCAAATTCACACATAGGCTCGTCTTACTTCGCTGGTTTCTCTTAATAGAGGAATTGGCAATGGGGTTCAAGGCGACCCAGAATGTGAGCCAACAGATGAGTGGGCTTAAGAAAGGTCCCAACACCCCAGTGGCTGGGTGCCGGCTAGAAATCTGCCCAGTCGCTGGGGGGTGTTGTGCACGAGTGGAGGCTTTTGTTATTTTTTTTTTTAATTTTTACAAATTATTAATATCTTTATACGCGATAGACCTAATCGTGTAATCTCTCTATAAAATGGACACCTAATTTACATGTTCATAACACGTGTAATTGGAACATTGTCGTCTGCTTGGTGTGATTATAACATAAATTAGTTCTGTTCAATAATTTTCAATTTCTTCTAATAATTTTCCAATTTCTTCGTTAAAAGCGATATTGTAGAAACGCATATCCGTAAACGAATCTTTGATTTTAAACTGTTTTATAAAATTAGTTTGATAATGTTTCGGTAGTGTTTCTCCGATCCTATTTAGTCGCTTCATTATATAAATTTGATACTTATACCGGCGACATAATTGCCGGTTTAATATTGTAAATGCAACGTTTTTATCGCAGCGTAATAAATTCGCTGATATTTCATGTATTCGATATCACATAGTATTGTCATTTTACCGTGTTTTAATACTGTAGAAACAACAGCGTAAAATCCTTCATCCAAATCATTATAAACGTCCAATTCGTTGTGTATTTTATTATCCATTTTGTTTATATAATATTATAACCTATTAAATTTATATGTTCAATTGGACGTGAAAAAAACATGATGTATTTATGACACCAATTTTGAATATTTCGTGGTTGGTGGGAGACAATTTCATCGTTAACTATTTTTTTGATTTTTTGGGGGTGGTGGAGTAGTATAGAGGGTGGAGAAATGATGCCACCGTTAGGTGGTATCATTTTGACTCCCTCTATACTACTCATTGTGTCCGGTTTAGAAAGGTTTCACTGTATATAAAATGCAATCGGTTTACTGGTGGTAATTAGCTTAAGTCAATGACTGAATGGCGAATAGCATAACCCG
The DNA here is from genome assembly GCA_029237695.1 of Conchocele bisecta. Classification (NCBI taxonomy): domain Eukaryota; kingdom Metazoa; phylum Mollusca; class Bivalvia; order Lucinida; family Thyasiridae; genus Conchocele; species Conchocele bisecta. Next base: position 28,745,843 of record CM055270.1, on the reverse strand, counting down.
TGCGAATGCATCTGGGGCGACGCTGGTCACAAACGTTGTAATGTCACGTTATGTCAGCCGGCGACCCACACGTACATGAGTAATGCAATGATATCTTATCATGCTATAATTCCAGCACAAAAATATTTACACAATTCCCTAACATTTGATTCGCCCGTAGCAAGTCTATCCAAAATTTATATCCCAGTAAACTCCCACGCCGAACTACTTTCTACAGGTGCGCTGTCAGTGCTGTCAATGTACTAATGGCTGCGTCTTGACAAAATAAAATACAATTTTCGACTTTTCCAAGATGTATTTCAAATGCTAGAATAATAAGGAATAAAAATAATGGCTTTTTGAAAAAATGGAATTTATCGATATAAACTTGGAAAACTTTTTTATCGCGGGATACTGGACGAAAGGCCTTCGCTTTTCCAAGTTTATACCCCGATAAATTCCACAAAAAGGCCTTTCATTCTATAATAACCAATAGGATAAAAATAAACAATTGGCGATAAAAAATTACAATATTCGAAAAAAAAAAATCTTTTTTTTTTCTCGAAAATTGTAATTTTTTTATCGCCAATTGTTTATTTTTAACGCCAATTGCGAAAGTGGCTTTTCCAAGTTTATACCCCGATAAATTCCACAAAAAGGCCATTAATTCCTATAATATTATACAATTATTGTCTTTTGAGGAGGTGTACATGAGAGTTTTACGGACCTGTATATGACTTTTCGAAGGTCCGTAAACCTCGTGTACACCGACTCAAAAAATGTTTTACTATATGACCCATAATACAGCAATGAGAACTTATATGATACAACAACGCACAACTTGCCTCATGCTTTGATTGTGTTATTGCATATGCTGCTACACCTGAATTTCAGTCTCGGACTCGTCTCGTTGCGCGAGAAGAGTCCGAGAGTGTTATTCGAAATGAGATATTCACCTGGAAGTGAATATAATTTATGTCCACAATCATGTGACCCGATATTGGACATTTCATTGGTTGCAATTATAGGTCATGTAATACTATATTATGACATATTCTATGTTACATAACCAATATTTCAACGATATTGATTTTGAATGTAAACGATATGGAATGTAACACACGTCGGAAATTGGCACGAATGACAGTGTATACGTATATTGATGTCACATCACCGAATTTCATCGATATGGATTTCGAACTGTATTTTACGTGGAAAATGTCGAAACTTTGCAGAAAATGAAGTGCATGTGCTCTGCAATTGAAGGGTTCCGTTGAACAAAGGGGCTAACTCCATCTCGGAGTTAGCCCCCTTATTCCACTGACCCCTTAAATGTATGCCTATTACCGACGTGATTTACAAAATATATGACGAATCTTCAAAACTTTTGGGACACTTTATTTAATATATACCTTAAACAAATTATATTAAAGACCGAGACATATTATATCCAGAATATACAAATGCATTTATTGACAACGCTGCATAAATAATTACATGGTTATATGTAACACCAGATTTCTGCATGCAGCTTTATTATAAACTATTACATCTTATTGCAATCAATTTCTAAGCGTTGCATTGGTCAATTTCACATCACATGATAACAATATTATACCGTGTCGCCCGCTTCACAACACAGCGAGCAATATTAGAGTGGAATAATACAATGTTACTCTTCCGTCCCGAAAATGCCAGAATCTTAATTACGGAAACAGCCGAAATCTGGTAACTACCTCGGCGTTTATCCAAAATAGAAACATAAAGTGCGAAGGCATACAATACAAATAAAATGGTAACAGACGATGGGCTGGTACCCCGTAATTATCATTCCTGGTGTAGCATTACAGTAGCAACCGGGTACCAGTCCAGCATTCGTAAACAATATGGCTGATTCTCCAACCAGTTAGCGTTTTGCTTCTGTTTCTGTTTCTGAAGTAGCTACTTTAATCAGGTTCATATTAACTATTCTGAAGACCAAAGTATATACTGCCATTGGTTGAGGGGAATAATGTGCATTATCTTCCTTATCGCCTCGGGAGATATTGCTTCCTCGGGGAGATAATCAGCAATATTCCCTACAACCAAGGGCGGTATTTATATAATGTTCTATGATAGTTAACTCCTGTACCAATAAATTCCTGTCATATCCAGTTCTATACCATTTGCAGGAGTAACCATTCTTTAAGAAATGAGATATTTTAATACTAGCTGTGGAATACGGACACGCGCTGAAAATCATGATGAGACGGCTGGCTATGAGCCGTGTCATATGGATATATACTATTGGCAAGAGTTGGATATACAGTACAATATCGCTATACCTAGCAATCATAACACGTCGATCCTGAATTGATGTACAGTCCGGATTTGTTCACGGTTCCACAAACGAACGATTGCCTATCTTTACACATCTTTTTAACATCGTTTCGTGTTTATAATAAGAAAAGACGTTTTCGTTGTTTACATGTGTCACGTTTAAGCCAACAAAAATACCATTGTCTAATTAAAAAAGTAAAGAAATGTTAAAGCGATACGTTGAAAGAAAAAGCGGGCGTTTAAGTAGTTGAAAGCCCGTTATTCTCACGTACAGCAAAAACGAACGACAATAGTATTTATACATATCGTTGTACAAAACGATTTTCACTGGGTTTTCAATTCGTTTTCGTTTGTTCCGTTTGGAAACCTTCAACAAATATTCGCTGTAACTTTCACTGACGTAATAAATTAATGCGTGTACATACATACTTGGGGACCTTTTCACTAAATTCGTACGACTAAAATGTTCGTAAGTGCAAAATTATTATAGTCTGTAAATTTCACATTAACAATGTCTTCTTGTAAACACTTGTTGGATTTACATTTATTGAGCATAGGCTGCATGTGCAGCCTATGCTCAATAAATGTAAATCCATCAATTGAAATTTCCAGACGATCCTAAATTTGCACGTACGACAATTTTAGTAATACGAAGTTTAGTGAAACGGCCCCTTAGTTGTTGGTGTTCATATTCGTAAATACAGTGGAATCTCAAGCAAGACATTTGTCTTCATGAGGTCGTTTCACTAAACTAAAGAAGTTCGTAAGTGCAAGTGGGCATTAAGAATAACAGTTGCACTGATAGCCAAAGTTGGTATTTTTTTAGCGGAAAAGTTCAAATGTAACAATATGTGCACGCATGCGGACAATTGTATCATTAATTAGCCATGTTAATGTGAGAAGTAATGTTAATGTGAGAAGTAAATACAACTACTCGTACGAACATTTTTATAGTACAAAGTTTAAGTGAAACGGGTCCCAGGTATTCGCATGCTAGTATAGAGACTAATGAGAACATACTGTAAGTGTAGGTTCGTATCCTACATCGTACTTCTGTAGCCGATTTCACCAACATTGCAAAGTATACTTTTCTAGCAAAGTATACTTTGAGGGAGCAATCATTTATTTTTCCCGAAATGCATTATGTCATATAGAACTAACGACTGCATATATTTGATGATTAAAAGTATGCAGAATTATTATACTGAATTTATTACATTATCACAGCCAAAATGGCTGTGATAATGTAATAAATTCAGTATAATACAAATTAATAAATTTATCCTAAAATTGAAAATTTCTCCCTCAAAGTATACTTTGCTAGATAAGTATACTTTGCAATGTTGGTGAAATCGGCTACTGCAGCAATTTTCCCATATACCACCTAGAAACAAAATCGGGATTTGGTGCAACACATTAAATGTACATTCCCACTCAGTAGGCACTACCTGTTCTTTGTAGCTTTGTATATTCTGTACATATGACATTTTCTCGCAAAATAAACTTTCACTCACCTTTTTCCCTATGGCATATTATACATTTTGCATCAGATGTAAATTTCCACACTGATATCAGGGGCGATAACCGTGTTTCATTAAAATGTTAACCGATATTACTAGTTATGTTCTGTATTAAGTTTTTGATGTGCAATGATCATACTTTAAAATATTTCGAAAGTATTATTTGTTCAGGTGACGCATTTTTAGTATAAATAATTAAAAAAATATCATGCCTCATTTGCATATGAAAATAGCCTGATACCATCGCGAGTCACTATCAGTGAAATAATTATTACTAAATGATTATATCTGTATGGCGGGCAATCGTAATACATGTATGTGGTAGAGCATCGGACTACGGATCGAAAGGTCCCGAGTTTCAGTCCCGACACTGGCCGATTCGGCGTGTCCTTGGGCAAGACACCTTCGTGATAGCCTATTACTATCGGATGGGGACTTAAATAGTCGGTCCCGACATGCAAGGTCATCGAGCCAGTGCCGTCGTTAAATCAAAGCATTTACATTTTTTTAATACATGTATTCAGAAGTAGTGGAATAGTGACACAATTATACACTTATTTAATTTCTATAAAGAACATTTTGTGCCTACTGAATGGGCATGTACCTTTAATTTCCATAGGTCTAACGTAATTTTCATTTCACATGTAAAACCGCCATGTCTAACAAATTGCTGGCGCTGTAATAGCAGGCAGGCTAGCTTACACTGAAATAAAATAGACACCTTGGATTTTGATCAATAAACAGTCTGGGTGTCTGGTGGAGATATACATGTACCATTTAACACAGTGCGTATGTGCCGTGAAACACGGTGCCGTGAAACATTTTTGATATCCAGTCAATACTATTTTTGCATTTCACAGCCATTTGTGGTGTTGACGGGATAAATAGAATAGTAGGTTAGTGCCGTGAATGGGAAAACATATCTGGCGCGGCACGGAAACGGGATGTGCTCGGCAGAGCCTCGCACATCCCGTTTCCTGAGCCTTGCCAGATATTTTTTCCCATTCACGGCACTAACCTACTATTCTCTATTTATAGTCCATAAAGCGAATAAAACACACATGAAATATCGGTTTATGCCTGATTCCCCAACTTTTGATTTCCAGCCCAGTTTATTTTTACAGGCAAATCAGAAAAGGCGTGACCCAAAGCTATAATCTGTTTCAATAAACTATTGTTGAATGTGTGTGTTAATTTATTTCAAGTGTATATTATTAATGTCAGTTATCATACAAACCAACTACCGACCGATTGAACGGAGGCTACGCACCGTCAAGTTGCGACTTGAGAACTGGGAGATCGGCACGATGGAATATGCGGGCGAAGCATCGAAGCTACTGCACATATAGACAATCATTGTAGGAGACGATACTATTATGCTGTGAAATGTTTTTGAACGTATCAATGTGCTGTAAATTATGTATTTGCGCTGAAAATAAGAAACTATAAAATGAAATACACTATCATCTAGTAGTCACCTGCTTAAACAGTGGGAATTTAATACTATTCCTTACGTTTTTTTCTCATTTTTCCACTAATCAGACATTAATATTGATGTTTTAGTGGGAAAATAAGAAAAGCACGACAAGTATCCCGTAGTAATCTTCTTAAACAGCAGTTTCCATCAATGTTTGCTATTTCAAAAGTTGAAACAGAATATAAGGTTTTCACGCCCAAGGCTATGTTACTACTAAGTGGGGGAATCAGGAAGACACCGAAATATCTGGGACACCATCTGAGTCCAGATACCCTTTTTGCGAGGTCCCACTGTATCACCTTTTGAATTGTGGCTGTGACTATAGACATGTTGCTTATGGGTTTTGCGACCAGTGTAGATCCTGATTAAACTGTGCATGTGCATCCGCACAGTCTGCTATATATCTGCTTTGTACTCCCTTCCATCAATAACACACCAAACACTCAATACAGATCGTTATCTGTAGCCTATTTCACCAACATTGCAAAGTATACTTTTCTAGCAAAGTATACTTTGATGGAGAAACTTTCAATTTTAGGATAAATTTATTAATTTTTATTATACTGAATTTATTACATTATCACAGCCATTTTGGCTGTGATAATGTAATACATTCAGTGTAATAATTCTGCATACTTTTAATCATCAAATATATGCAGTCGTTAGTTCTATATGAAATAATGCATTTCAGGAAAAATAAATGATTACTCCCTCAAAGTATACTTTGCTAGAAAAGTAGACTTTGCAATGTTGGTGAAATAGGCCACAGGCTACAGGAGTGTGATATTTTATCAAAAGCTACTGGTCACAAATTCCATAAACCGAATTATTATAGTCACAGTTAAAGGGCAAACAAATGTGCATTCTTTCCATGGGCGATTGATCAAGAGGTACGGCTAAACAAACGTCTCCTGTAACACTCGGGCCTGTCCGTTCTCTTGATGCACGTCCGTTGTGAAGGCAACGATCGTCTTTCCCTTCAGCTGAGTATTTCCATTCCCATTGTGTGGAACCTTATCACGTTCCATCTTATTGTGAGTATTTCCGTTATGAAGCAGCTTGTCCCTTTCCGACTTATTTTTCTGTCGCGTGTGTGTACGCAAGCGGAATATCTTACAGAACGTTCCCCGAAATTGTTGGCTCATCGTACAGTATAATACAAAGTTGAACGCCGAATTCGCCGCTAGGAGAGCATCAGTGATTTCCCGTACACCTTTAACAATATTGTCTTCGTCAATGTACCCGAAGCCTCTTATCGACAAAACTGCATCTGGTATAATACATATAATAAACACAATTATAATTATGATCATTATCAGTGTGATTCGGTTCCGTCCCGTGAGTGGCTTCCCTTTAATCCTTTCCCGTTTGAGTTCTCTGATTATTCTGGCGTTGAGGAATATAAGCACCACAAGCGGGACGATTGAACGGAATAAGTTTTGTATGTAGGTGTACGGTTTCATGAAGCCCTCGTTTTTTCCCAACGGCGTTGGCTCAATTGTGTAACACGACATATTCATCTGCGTGTCCACCACGTGCACGGCCTCGTACCGCAGCGCGGAGGGAATTGTGACGATAATCATAACAACGAATACTGTAATACTGATATTGCGCGCGCGCGGGATCGTGCATACGGATATAGCCTTAGTCGGGTGGCACACGGAAATATACCGCTCCACCGCAATCGACACCGTCAACCACGCAGTCACACACACTGCCACGTTGAAAACATAGTGCGCGTATGGATACAAATGACACATAATCATGCTGGCGTTGTCCATTTCCGTCCGTTTCAGAATTATCACAAAGAAGTACAACACGTCGTTTATGAGTTTCATGGTGTCAGAAATGGCCAATGCTGATAGATACACATTCGTCGATGTTGCCATATCCTTGTGGAACAAGACGATCAGCGACAGGATATTACCCACAATCCCAGGGAAACACAGCACCGGATATATTATGAGACCCGTTATAAACTGCGCATTCTCGTAGAATATGGCTGCCGTGTCATTGGATACTTCCTCGACGCACGGACTAGAAATCGTGTTGTTGCTACCCAACCCGTGTGACATATTCGCGCGGAAACTTGTTATACGTTCAATAGTACGGACATCTAGCCACACAATCTCCCGACACGGGAAATATTATTCTGCTGTCTATCTGAAACAAAGATGAATAGTATGTTTGACCCGTTGACAACGTTAACCCTTTCACCCCTAAGTAACTGGAATGGATTTTTATATGTTAATTTAGCAACCAATCCAACCGACACAAAATTATTTTCAGACTAGTCCATTCATGAAAAGGGGGTATTTTTGGTTTTCAAAAATATGAAAATTACTGGCAAAAAGTGCAGATCCTGATGAGATGGCTCGTTACGAGCCGGCTCATCTGGATCTGCACTGTTTGCGTAAACCGCTATAGCGGGCTTTCGGTTCAAAGGGTTAATCCATGATTTCGGTACACATACGAGACACGTCATGTTATTTTGTACTTAAGAACAAATGCGATACCTCATGAATATATTTACAAAATTTACGATATTTTCCATAAATGAAGTCGAAAGTTCATGGAATTTTCATAGCAAATGCGAAAGTCTATACGGCGTTCGCTATGAAAATTTCGTAATCTTCCGACTCCATTTACGGCAAATATCACAGTTTCTATAAATATTTACTGAAGAATCGCACATGTTATGAGGTACAAACTCGCATGGAGTGTCTCGTACGTCGTTTCACAGCTCACGTTTCTGGCGCTTCAGTGGATCGTTTCACTAAACTAAAGTGCAAACTTATGATAGTCTGTAATTTTCATATTAACAATGTGTTCTTGTAAACAATTATTGGATTTACATTTCTTGAGCATAGGCTGCATATATGCAGCCTATGCTCAATAAATGTAAATCCATCAATTGAAATTTACAGACTATTCTAATTCTGCACTTCCGAACATTTTAGTCGTACGCAGTTTAATGAAACGGCCTCCCGGTCACGTGTAAGTGTACTTAGGCCAACAGTTTCCGCGTGAGATTATATGAGCATGCGCAGAACTGGAAATGGTTAATGTATGTTTTCTCCTAATCTACATCTATGCATGTAATCTATATCTCACGAAACACATTGTGGTATTTAATTATTCCAATATCACTAATATAACAATGCATATAAATGCAACCTGATTTGCGATGTAATACGGGTTTACACGTGCATGAACTGTTCAAAATCCGTACCGTAATTCGTTCTTGAAACCAAAATTGTGAAGGAATTGTATTGCTTCCAGTTAATGTCATCGCTGTCGAACAGTGATCCGTGTGCGTGCACATGCAAATATGATATCAAAGTTTATTCCCTCCATTGACATTGGCGCCAGACGCACGCCAAATACGGTGCGTCCAATTTATGGCGGTGTCACTATTTATAAAGCATGCCGTGAATCGCCGGAACGGTGTCTGTGTGTCACGCCTGGCCATTAGTTACGGTTTCATAAAAACACGAACACCGGAATTTGCGAAATTGTCGAGGATTTCCGTCTCACACGAAAGACCTAATTCCCAATGCGGGCATTTGTCTCTGAAACGTATATCTTGACCTGTTGATAGATATAAAGCGTAAATCCACTTCCATGTGAATAAAACGAAACGTAGTAATTCCGTCTGAACGCGGGGATTCCCGCAATCTCTAGGACACCAGAAAATGAATGACTAGCATCAGAATTCCATATGGAAAAGTTGGACACTCAAACACAACATAGCTGGTCTCGCACCGCAGTCTACATGAAGGCAATGGCTGCATTATTGTATTGTGTTGCAGGTTAATTGTTCTGTTCATGTCTGTTGGATGGCGGCAACACACATTCAAGCGTTCGCACACAATTAATATATCGACTGTACGTGCAAAACAAGAGCCGTCGTCGTGGAAACATTAACAGCTTTTAAAGTAGACGTACTTTGATCGCTGTATGTGTGAACTACTGTGCAATGCAGTGTCTCTACTTCGCTATGAAGCCATGTGAACACCAGGCGACCGTTTCACTAAACTTCGTACGACTAAAATGTTCGTAAGTGCAGATTTAGAAAAGTCTGTAAATTTCAATTGAAGGATTTACATTTATTGAGCATAGGCTACATATACTCAATAAATGTAAATCCGATAATTGTTTACAAGAACACATTGTTAATCTGAAATTTACATACTATCATAATCTTCTGAAGCTTAGTGAAACGGCCCCCTGGAGAATACCATGCTAGTGTCATCAGGTGTCACTTTTATAAGGTTCGGCTAGGAAACGCGTAGGAATTCCGAGGCTGGCCGAGGAATTCCTACCGTTTCCGAGCCGAGCCTTATAAACTTGATTTCAAAAGGCACTTGTACGTAGTCGTATTTATCAGGTAACGTTTTATTCTACAGTATCAAACATTCGGCGGTTGCCATTGAACCAAACGAGTCATTGTATACATTGTGTCATTACAGTGACGTCATTTTGATAGCATCATGTGACGCCGTTCAACCAATCAGTCAGTGAAAACAGTTTTCGCATCCGCTGTGATTCGGATATGCGGACGGAGTCAGCGCAACGTATGCCAATTCGTTATCAGACATTAAGTATCAAGCCGATGCAAATGTCGTTACCTGATAAAACAATATGTCTTTCACCATAACACACATTGCTGGCACATCGTAATGCATGGTGTTGACTCGCGTTGATGACGACTTACCGGTCATGCATTTGTAATCCACACAATATTTGTTTGATCTTGTACTATACGAAGTACACTACATACGAAGCATCCGCCGTATTGGTTGTAATCCAGAACATTGCATTTGTTTGATCCCATAATATACAAATGGCACATCATCATCATCACTTTTGTAATCCAGAAAGTATGTTTTAATCGTATCATACATAAAGTACCGTACATCCGTAATGCTGTTTCCAACTCACGAACACCGGATATATCCGATTGATATTTCTCAATCCTTGATTGAACACTCCTTTGATGTTATTCCAAATGTAGTCTAATATATTCAACACTGTCGCAGACTGGTTAATTTCCCATGTGTAAATGGTGTTTAAATCCAAATTCCGCTGCTACTCGCGGAGTTCTGTTATTTAATTTCTAGTTAATATCCGCGACTCCAGTTCCGGGGAATAATTCACTGCGGTAATGTAGCTGCTATGTAGCCGGGTTAACTCGCAACGTGCCGTCAAACTGAAATAGAAAAAAGATAAATCTGATAAACGTCGCAATGTCTGCGTTTAGTGTACGAATAGGGTAACAACTAAATGCACCGATACATTGCCAATAAATGTTCAAAATGTGGGCAAATTTAACGAAGGCGGTTATGTACATCGTAGAGTATCCAGAAAGAAAATATCAGTTCATGATTGCGAAGCGGTCAATATTACAATGTCATGCTACTCAGTGATTTACCGTGCTTCTGGAGGGATTTATTTCCTTGAAGGAAATGTTTCCTCGTAGACGTTCGCGAGACGTAATTGACGTCACTTTTTGACGTCATTTCCTGCGAAGAAACATTTCATACATTTCAATTTTGACAACGTTATAAACTGGTCTAAGAGCAAATTTCACATTGTTCGACGATCATGTAATATACAATTGATTTCACTATCACTTTGAAATTCTCATACTCCCCACTCGTTTCTTTATCGGATTTCCAGATGTCACGGTGAAATAAATCTGGTATTTCAAAATGGTAGTAGAATAGACTCTATGTAAGTGTGTGTTTTGAAGTTTTCCTTGTAATTGTACTGACTTACAGTGAATTATCCCGTCAACTATGTCGCTACTAGACGTGAAAAGCAGGTACGTGTATTTTTTCTCGTTCACGTCTAGTAGATACGTCATTATGTATGACGTCACGTCATTATGTGAATGACGTAACACGATAATCTTGTCGCTTCAGAAGACAAACTTATGAGACCACAAATGCAGTTTTAGAGACATTTGAACAACTTTGATGTGGTTAACGGGATAAATAGAATATTATTATAGTGTCATGAATGTGAATAAATATCTGACTCGGCTCGAAATCAGGATGTGCTCGGCAAGCCTCGCCCATCCTGATTTCTCAGCCTCGACAGATATTTATTCACGTTCATGACACTATACTAATATTCTCTATATCTCTCTAAGCCAGAAATCCCGAGTACCTTCTAGAATGTCCAGTTTAGACTTTAACCAACAACTTTAACACGGACACATGTACGTACGCCAATGTCCCGACTATATCGCGCTGTCCGCAAACGAACGCTTCAATATGTGACACCGTTGTAAACATTCACAAACTCCACAATACCATACTCCACATAGCTCATCGCACGTTCTGTGAAACATAACCATCCAATACCGCAGAGTGCGCCCTTATATTGTAGCAGTAATCGCTATTGTACCGCTAAATATTGGATTTTAATAAACTACTGGAATGTCGATGTGGATTTTCTGTAACATATTTTTGTTTCCGGAGTATGACAATGATAATGCGCGAACGGGAGATGATAATCCACGATCTATACTCAACAAAACTAGAAACGTCCCTGTTTTATAGCCGGTGTAGCTCTGTCTATGTATGTACCACATGTTCAAAGTACATGTATTTTAAACCGTGGCGATGTTCAGAATACGATCGTGTAGAGTTTAGCCAGAACAGAACAGAACAGAACATATCCTTTATTTGGCAATGATCTCAGACCACTTAGTGGTATATGAGTGCATACATGTACAAGCATAATTTATTATGAACAACAACAACAGCATGGCGAGAGTTATGTGGAAGTACTGTACTCGGTCTAATTTATCAGCGAACTTGTTTGCAGGCAAATTTAGTTAAATAGTCAACATCTATATATTTTGCAATGATTCGGCTTGATGGTATTTATCAGTAGTTCATCAAGTATTATATGTAAAGGAACGTGGTCAGTAAGCTTGGATCCGAATCAGAACAATTTGTTTAAACATAGTTTGACAATAATTCCAATTCTTAGAAACTCATCTACGAGTTTATAGGAGTTAGATTTGGTAAAATTTAATGCTACGTCAAACATTTTACAATTAAATATACAAGCATATAGAAAACGGGTTGCAAGTATATTCGATTGCAAAAAAAGACCCGCACATCCCTGTGTGTCTCAGTCTCCAGGAATATGGAGAACGAGACAGGGCATGTCAGGATGAATACATGGTGAATTGAAGTGGGACACACTCTCATCAGATAGCGAAAATCGAAAGTTGGTGAGAGTATGTATGCCACTTAATACATAAGTTATTATACAGTTTCTCGTAAGTTAGACATCGTAGTATGGGTGTGCCTGTATTGGTTGGATGCGGACCGCACGCACAACGACAACTCATATATTTGTGTATGCGGCCTTCACCCTCCAATAGCATGCATATCGTGTCGTTATTTACCATGCAAATATCATATCAATCCTTCATGAATATTGATAGGTGTGAACAATGTACATCTTGATTTACTAGTATGTGACTGAACAACAGTATGTTGTGTTTACTCATAATTGTCAGTAGTATAATATCTACAATTAGTGTAGCCCCGGATGAGATTGCTCAAAGTAAGCCATCCCAACAGGATCTGCACCACTTGTGAATGACTCTGTGATGTATGATTACTATTGAACTATAATACAAAAGTCATAAATAACAAAATTATGAACATGTGAATTACTTTATAATCTAGGAGGTACATTTAAGTCAATAGTTATTGGAAAAAACGCATAATCTCAGCAATAAAGATGCTCAACCGTCGTAACTGTATTTCTGACTTGCAATTGAGAAGTTCTTTGAATTTTATAACATTTGGATACCGATAATAGTAACGTTTGAGATACAATTTTCGTTTATCCGAGAAATGTGGACAGACTAGCAGATAATGAAATTCGTCACCCAAATCATTTTTATTACATATGGTACACTTACGTTCAGAATGGGGTATCCCTAACCATCTACCTGTCTCGATTGGGAGTTTATGATTACCTGTTCTAAATCTTACAAGATTATAGTACAATGATTGTGGTAAACATGTGAAGTATCCTTCTATATTTGTGTTATCTTTAAATAAATTATATCATCTTACCTTTGTTAGATTCCGAGACACGTGAATGCCAGTTTTGGATAAATTGATCCATTAGAGTACGTTTAATTTTATTTTTACTTAGTTCCTGCATATTATAGTCTAGATTATTCCCCGTTTCATTTACTATATGTTTTATGAACTGCAACCATTTAAAATTAGTGTTTTCAAGGTTCGAAATATATTCTAACATCAGATATGATAATTTAGTCTGGTTGCCATTTACTATTCTATTCCAAAAACCTAACATCCTGTTTTAATAGTAATCGATATTGGATGTCTACCGAGCTCGGCATATAACATGTATAACGGTGTGGATTTACGACTTTTTGTTATTCGTCTTAAAAAGTCGGTATGTATTCGCTCCAGGATATCTAGATTTTCGTAGCCCCAAACTTCACACCCGTATGTCAGAATTGGTAGAATTGTATGGTCGAATAATTTTAGTTGGAGATCAATTGGTAGATCCAAGTTGTTTATACGTGTATATAGTAAAAAATGTTGCCTTTTTTGCTTGTTGTGCTATATGTTTTCGGGCATTAAGAAAACTTCCGCTCCTTGAAAAGTATACACCAAGGTATTTGTACTCATTAACTATCTCTATTATTTCATTACCGATACAAAAATTATATTTTTTATTATTGTTAGTACCAAATACTATGACTTTAGTCTTGCTTATATTTATCTTTAGCTTCCATTCATTGCAATATAGCTGGAAATCGTTTAGACACCTTTGAAAACTGTTTTCGTCTTCGGCAGTAATTATGGTATCGTCTGCGTACAACAGAACTATTATTTTTATGAAAAAGGATGAGTCTATCGTTCGGTGGTGAATTTTGATACCGTCATTATTGTTGACCGATAGTGACATTTCAATAGGTCATTCAAAAATAGTGAAAACAATATTGGTGACAAGTTTTCTCCCTGTCTGACTCCACAAAAGCTTGTAAATAATTGGGAAGTTTCGTTATTGTTTGAAACACACGATTTAATACCGTCGTACATATTATATATAACTCTGAAAAATAAACCATTTACGTTGGTACTCAGCAATTTTCGCCATAGTCCTATCCTCCAGACAGAATCGAAGGCTTGGGAAAAATCAATAAATGAACAGAATAACTTCTTTTTCTGTTTCCTCATTAGTTCTATTAATAAATGTAACACAAAAATATGGTCAGTTGTTGAGTATCCTTTCCTAAAACCAGCTTGATTATTTAGCCGATACACACGGTTTACATAGCGGCCAGTGACCGGAACGTTGATTTCCACTTTTTGCACGTGCACGCTATATTTGTCATCGATAAGGTGATTCAGTTCATGTCGTACCATTCATGCGATAGGGGCTATTCGGAAAATTAAAAAACTTTTTTAATTTTTCACTGTTTTCGATATGCCACGGCTTTCCGAAAACGAGCGAAATTGGGATGCTTGCGGGTGGGATGGCCGCCAGGGCGGTCGCGCCTCGGTTTGGTTGCTGTCGGAAGACGATTGATCGTCTTGCAGCCCGGTACCAGCAGACTGGGGCTGTTCACGACCGGCAGCGACCTGGTAGGCCTCGTGTAACGACGGCTAGAGCCGATCGTTACATTACGTTGACGCACTTACGTCAACGTCGATTGGCAGCCACAGTCACTGCTAGGCGATACGGTGTCTCAGGGCAGACCATTCGCAACCGGTTACGTCGTAACGCCCAACCAATCCGGGCACGCCGCCCGTACACTGGTCAGATAATGACCCAACGTCACCGTGCTGCCAGACTGTTATGGGCGCGACGTCATCTGAACTGGAGAAGGGCTGACTGGAACCGAGTTTTGTTCACCGATGAATCTCGGTTCACAGTTAGTCATGCTGACGGAAGATTACGGGTATACAGGCGTAAAAATGAAAGATTCACCGATTGTTGCATTGTTGAGAAGAACAGGTTTGGGGGAGGGAGCGTAATGGTCTGGGGTGGGATCATGGGAAACCGGAAGACAGATTTGGTTGTTGTACAGGGCAACATCAATGCACAACGTTATGTTGCAGATGTGCTAAATGCACATGCCTTACCATTTATCCGTCAGCATGGTCCTGGTGTGACATTGATGCACGACAATGCCCGCCCGCACGTAGCCAGGGTCACCACTCAATACTTACAGCAAAACAACGTCGACGTCATGCCATGGCCCGCGGTCTCCCCGGATCTCAATCCCATTGAGCACATATGGGATGAGCTGGGCCGCAAAGCACGAGCTAACCATCAGATTGACAATGTTCGCGATCTTACACGGGCGTTACAACGGGAATGGAGGAATTTGCCCAACGCACTGGTATTGCGTTACGTCACGTCGATGCGGCGTAGGATCATTGCATGCATTCATGCAAATGGTGGCCACACTCGGTACTAACGAGATTTACTGAATTTGCCACATTACTTATTGAAATTCCATCTCTAAACATTAAGTAACACATTTCTGAGTTTTTGTGATTTTTGATTTTGACCCCTACCGCCCTTGGCCGGTTATCTCTCGAATATTTAACAAGATATCCAAATGCAATTTATTGGCTTTGATACAGAAATGAATGAACTTGTTTTTCCATTTTGATTTTTAAAAGTAACCCTTTTGGTTTTTGATGAATCTTTCCTTAAACATGGAGGGACGTTTCTAGTTTTGCTCAGTATAGGTTAATAGTTATCGTAGTCACTTAATATAGCTGTTACTGGAGAACTGGGGCACGTTTCACTAATCTTCGTACGACTAAAATGTTCGTAAGTGCAATATTATGATAGTCTGAACATTTCACATTAATAATGTTTTCTTGTAAACAAGTATTGGATTTACATTTCTTGAGCATAGGCTGCATATGCAGGCTATGCTCAATAAATGTAAATACATCAATTGAAATTTCCAGAAGATCTTAAATTTGCAATTGCGAACATTTTAATCGTATGCGTTTAGTGAAACGGGACCCTGGGCACTATGGCGATGGCGACCAATGCAAATTCATATCAGCCTGTGCATCCCGCACAGTCTAATCAGAATATGCACTGTTCACCATTCCATCACACGTCATGATTCTAACAAGCAATATAGACCGTAATCACAGGACAGTGCAATTCGATCAGCAGCTACACTGGTCATAACTCACATAAGCCCCATTTATCCATTAACGGCCATACATTTCGTACTTCACTAAATTGTCATGCATATGAGATTATGGAGCGATTTGGCTATGGTAGGATACATGGGGCTTATGCCGTTTGGTCCGTCTAGTGAATCATTGCACTCTCAGTCAGGTGCAGGTGTTAAGTTTGGGGTGTGTACTATTATCACGTGGGTGCTATATGACAACACCTGCGTTTCGACTGCGAGGTGTTTTTGTGAGGATGCAATTTAACATCTGGCAGTTATACTGAAAATGCATCAGCGCCAGTCGATGTGGCCTAGTGGATAAGGCACCAGCCTCGCAACTGGGAGGTCGAAGGTTAGAGCCTCCACCCGGACTGATGTGGCCGGTCGGTGAGTCGTCAGCTGGTTAAATATAATGGCGCCAATTGCCTTCATGTCGGGTGCCTAGCACAGAGGATAGGACTTGGGAAGTACAGATTGTTCGATACGTGTATCATAAGTAAAAGATTACTGACCCTTTCAATAGGGGTGACACCATAATAAACAAACTCTACTCGTTTGTTTTGCATCTGATTGATTGACAGCTTGATGGCAGGAGGTTATGATTCTTGGATTTGTGTATTGATAACGCTATTTCGCCTATTTTACATGGCATGTATTCTACAGACATCAATATATCAACACATGTACACATGTTCGTTGTCACTTGTATGCATTACTGTTGCATTTCTTGATAAACGATATATACCACGTATAATGGACACAAGCGTTCAGTAATATACTAGTAGCTTGCGTACATTGTAGACCAGTAGCCTATTTCACCAACATTGCAAAGAATACTTTTCTAGCAAAGTATACTTTGAGGGAGAAATTTCCAATTTTATGATAAATTTATTATTTTTTATTATACAGAATTTATTACATTATCACAGCCATTTTGGCTGTGATAATGTAATAAATTCAGTATAATAATTCCGCATACATTTAATCATCAAATATATGCAGTTGTTTGTTTTATATGAAATACATGTAATGCATTTCAGGAAAAATAAATGATTACTCCCTCAAAGTATACTTTGCTAGAAAAGAATACTTTGCAATTTTGATGAAATCGGCTACAGAGCAAACTATACTCCAGAAGAACAATGAATCAAGTAAAGTAAATACGTGCACCGTATGTTTAATGGAGAAATGTGACTTATGGGACTCCTGTAGCATGATAACTATTTATGTTGCTCTTCGGAATCCTGACGAGTGTTTCATTGACGGAATGGCGAACAGTGCAGATCCTGATCAGACTGTGCGAATGCACAGGCTGATCTGGATCTACACTGGTCAGAAAATCCATAAGCCCCATTTCTCCAGTCACAACCACATATTATCATTCCGCCCTATGAATGTGTAGCCGCACCACAGTTGCTGTAATTGTTGTAAACATAATGTTGTCTCTTTCCTCAAACCACAGCGTGCATGTTTTTTTTATGACAGGCGAGGCAGACTGAGGAAACAGATTCTCCTGAAATGCACACCTACAGGCGATTGATGCATGTCCCAAGATAACGAACGATGCTTCGAATAACCTTGTAATGTTGAAACTAGGGAGCAACATAGCGATGTTCAGTTACAAATTGCATTTCTGAACTTTGTAGACATTGCATCGGTATTCTTTGGTACCGATTTGAAACTAGGCGAGAATAAATGAATGTAGTTGTGTTGTGAGGTTCTATGTTACATTTCCGCATACTACACTTCTTTAAATGTTACATTTCCGCATACTACACTTCTTTAAATGTTACATTTCCGCATACTACACTTCTTTAAATGATAATATCATTATCTAAAAACAAAATATTTCATCAAAATTCGAAAGGACATTATGGTGGGTTTTCGCACAATGTGGGCCAATTATTTAGAATTAATGCCGGCTGTTGGCGTCTGGCGTATGATGGAAAGTAATGGTAAATGACAGTTTTAAAATCAAATCTAGACATCGATCCAGACATGACTGACGTTGAAACAGAATGCAATTTAAACGCAAAGTAGACTTAGCCGTACAGTACGTGTGATTTCACATTGGCTGCTTCAAGTTCATAGTTATTGACGTCATGCAACGTAATACCCAAAGAAATAGTGAGATGTACGTGCTTATATTTTGAACATTTGTTGGTGTAGCTCCTGATAAATATATTCTGTGGCTTCATAGATGGTAGATATATCGATGGTCTAGTAACATATGGTCGTAACTGCTATGCTTTAGCACAGCAGTTACGACCTTATGTTACTAGACCATCGATATTGTCACCACACTTGTAACAATTAGTGATTTTCAAGAATGAAAAGGTGCATGGCGCACTTTGAAAACACTGTAATTTTCTTTACCGAAACGTTTCACTTAAACACAAATATCTAAAATCCGGATTTGGTATGGACGATTTTTTCCATGTTTTGATTCCATCATAATACAGTGATCCGATGATGTTGTTAGATTTGGGAATGTTTGAAACATTCCCAAATAAGTCCACCTTGTGTCATGGCGAGAATGTCTTCTACACACGCGATATTATACTCAACGGACATTCAGAAAACAGTGTAAATGTTGCAACATCACGCGTAAATGTACAGTAGAACCTCTCGAAACCGGACACCCATACAATCTATGTCTGCTTAATTGTATGAGTTTATTGTCATTTATCATGGTTGATAACGTCTGTTCATGATCGCAAACCACATATACCTGTTTTGCGGTGCCCATATACCTGCTTTACAGTGGAGCCTCTCTAAATCGGACACCCTGGGGACCTCCCAGGGTGTCCGGTTTAGAGAGGTTCCAATGTACTGTAAAGTTAAGTGGACACCATAAAGATATAGTGTGTTTAATTGTGTCGTGATTCTTAATAATTTATCTTTAATCATTAGAAGGCGGGAATCGGCATTGTCATCTGCTGTTGTTTATATTTTGTATTCTTTCACATTAAAAAAAACATTGCTTGACAGCACTTGCGAATCATTTCCAAAGTGCTGTCAAAGCATCTGTTTGATGATAAAAACGGCCAGTATTTTACAGAAATATGACGGTGAATTACACCACTCAGCAGCAGTAGCTTACACCACTCTCGTGTTTACCATATATGGAGAAATGACGTCAGTAACGTCGCAATGACGTGCTTCCTTCGACAAATCAAGTCATGTTCTCGGACACACCATCTAAATAGCGGGACAGTCGCCGCCACTACGACCCGCCTCCAGAAATTAATTCGCATATCTCTTGGCCATATATTACCCTAGTTACGCTTTGTTTATATGAAGAATCACATGTGAAATGTAAGAATAATGTTTATTTAACCAGGTAGGTAGGTGAAGTGATTATCTTGAAATAATGCTCTCGTGATAGGGTCCTACCGCTAAACCAACTCAGTTCCATACGCTCACTCGTTTGTTGAATGTAATGACCCAATTGCTCGTGCATCAGTTCACAATAATCAGTTCATCTTGTTAAATAAACGGTATCTAATATTTCTGCGATACTTCATGACTGTACATCTCGCAGAACTGTTGGAATTACAGTGAAACATATATAAGGCGTAAATACTACAGAACTATGAAAACAAACATGTTTTTCCTTCACGTCCGACTCTGGCGAATTTCTGCTTACCTCATTTCCCGACAGTCCATGAATCCTAAATAGTGTGCGGTCTTGTACAAAGCCACAACATAAGTAATTATATCAGTATTTAAGTCGCGTTCAAGTGCCGGTGAATAACCATTAACTTGTTGTTCAAGTGGACTTCTGAAGGATTATCCCCGCATTAAGAAAATACGTGACAAATTGTATGATAATCCATTTATGTTAATTACAATTATCGGCACATTTACGGTGACAAGTAACGTTTACAAGGTTAGAAGATACCAAATGGTGCGAAATCGCCCAGGGTGTATGCAAAAGTAGTCCGGTATAAAAATATAGTGCGGGTGTTTTGAGGTCACAGACACCGTTTGCTTTCAAATCTTGATCCATTACTACATGTACCCAGTTTCACTTGAGGAACATTTTGGGGTGCCTTTAACACCAGTTTTCAGCATATTTGTAGCATTTAAAAGAAAAGACTGAACCTGTTGGTCACTTCATGTAAACGGAGTTTCCGTGGTCAAAAAATGTACACTATATTGGAGGATATGACAAGGTTGGATTTTTTTTTCTTAGGAGTAAGTGAACCTATTGCTTAGTTCATGCAGAACTGGCTGCAGGTCATGTACAAGTGGGTCCCACAGCATCCATACGAATAGTGAAAGTAGGAGAGACTGGCCTTATTGGATGGCATTCGGTTAAAGTATATAGTAAAACTATTTGGTGGTGTCTAACCTACAATACATGTCCAACCACGCATTGGGCAAACACATATGTCAAGGTGTATGATCACGTGGTACAAACAACAACAACAAGTACCGATTCAAAGTATGTATTATTTTATAGTGTCCTTATTACGTAACGGATTTTGATGAAATATGGCGCATCAAACGCGTCTTGTTAAGCTGCATTTGGTGGTCTCTCTATTTTCGCTCAAACTTCTGTCGTTTTTGCGAAGAATCGATTTACGTGTCTCCGACACGGAAATCGATTCTTCGCAAGAACGTCATAAGTCTGTGCCAAACTCTATGGACCACCAAATGCAGCTTATGAAGACGCCATATTTGATCAAAATCCGTTGCATATTAAGGAAACTATCAAATAATACTTACTTTGGAGTGGGCGACGTTGCT
This sequence comes from Conchocele bisecta, assembly GCA_029237695.1. Classification (NCBI taxonomy): domain Eukaryota; kingdom Metazoa; phylum Mollusca; class Bivalvia; order Lucinida; family Thyasiridae; genus Conchocele; species Conchocele bisecta. Next base: position 28,724,569 of record CM055270.1, on the reverse strand, counting down.
GTTGTTGTAACCACGTGTTCATGTACCTTGTATGTGGCAATCACTGGACATCTAAAGTTTACGGGTTTTGCGACCAGTGTTTATCCAGATCAGCATGTGCATCCACACAGTCTGATCAGGATATACATGGTTCGCCATTCCAGCAATGAAACAGATCGTCATGTTTCTTGAAATCAATATAGATCGTTATCAGGTTACACGGGTGTGCTATTTTATCAGGAGCTACACTGGTCACACGTCCCGGCAGTCCCATTTCATCAGTCACAGTCACATATCGGACAAGCCATGTTATTTCGTACCTAAGACGATGAGCGACTTTTCATGAAAAATATTTACAGACGCGGTGATATTTTCTGTAAATGCGTCGAAAGTGTAAAAAGGGTATAAAATCCCAGGGCTTGTCTCATATTGTGGCTGATTGAGTCCGTTACATTTCGAGATTTTGAATGTTTCCATTCGTCTGTTCGAATTTTATGGCTTTCCTGCTGATTGCGTCTTTGCCAAAGCTAGAAGCTGTGCCCTCTCATCGTACACAAAACACGAGACTGGTCACACATAACGAAGCTATGCAATTACTCTCTGTTTCACGAAACCTGCCCAAATGTTACGGCTATATAAACAATGCAGAAACAATTTTATTTTTGATAATATTAAATTCCATCAACATATTCACATTGTCCACGCAATACCTTATGTTCCACTTGACGGATCGTAACACAATTTGTTATACATGTTTACCATGGCAAGATGAATGACCCCATTTAATTACAAACATTACCAATGATTTACTCCCGTTGGCGGCCATTTTTAATTGTCACACTCTGTACCCTTGTCCACGCAATAACTCAAGTTCTACTTGACGATAGTAGTAACCAATTCGTTATACATGTCTATCACGACAAGATGAAGAACCCTATTGGTTTGCAGTAAGTTGCATCCCCTTGTTGACTGGCCTTACATCGACGGGCGTATATTGTGACCTTCGGCACTCTTTTTATGTTGTATAATTTGGCCATATATTGATTTTATTACGAAAAAATATTTGTCTATGGGAATTTAACATGGGGGAAAAGATCTAGAGGAGGAATAATAAAACATAGTTATTTTTGGAAATTGTTTCTTCTGAAACCTGGCTAGATAGCTTGGCAATGATCTAACTAAGAAAACAAAAGTAAAGTATTTACAATTTGTTCACTATTTCTGAAATTAAAACAACATAACCATGTAAAATTCACCTAGCCAGTAGCCTATTTCATCAAAGTTGAAAAGTATACTTATCTAGCAAAGTATACTTTGAGGGAGTAATCATTTATTTTCCCCGAAATGCATTATTTCATATAGAACTACCGACTGCGTATATTTGATGATTAAAAGTATGCAGAATTATTAAACTGAATTTATTACATTATCACAGGGTACAGGGGTACCATTTTGGCTGTGATAATGTAATAAATTCAGCATAATACAAATTAATAAATTTATCCTTAAATTGAAAATTCTCCCTCAAAGTATACTTAGCAAGAAAAGTATACTTTGCAATGTTGGTGAAATATGCTAAAGGTGTATGGGAATTTAAGATAAGGAAATTGTTCTTTGGCAATACAATCAATATTGGACCAAATTTCAGGAAATAAAAAGGAGGCTCATACTTACATTTTTTTTATATAATTTAATATTGTTGAAACAAATATGGTATTTGCATTGTTTATATCGCCGTAAAATGTTGGCAGGTTTCCTGAAACAGACAGTAGTCCAAATCACTGAACTAATTATAGAAATAGTTTCAGACAAAAAGATACAGCTTAACAAAAGCTAATGTTGGCTATGATGTGCATGCAAACATAAAACAATTGTAACACAGTTTGTGACAATGAGAAGGTCTGTATCTTGCACAAGTCTCTACATATCTTTTTTTATTCAATTCAATTTGTTTATTGGCATTAAACAGCAAGAAGCACATTTATAGCCACATAACAAACATGTATGATGGTTTCATACTATTTCCATATGATATGGGCGTCTTAACAGTAGTAAACTATTCTACATTTATATAGATGCATATGCCTGCTACAGAGCAACACACTATGTATCACTCAATGAAGGCACGAGGCACATTCAAATCGAATTGTAATAACTCACCGAGTGTCACATTTGGCAGACCGCCACTGGAAGGAAATGCAAGGCTGAAAGCTGCAAACTCGCCCCGCAATTCCAGTATCGTTTCCGAACCCAACGTATAAAACGTAATACAGTCGAACCTCCCCGAACAGCCACCTCTCTACAGCAACACCCTCTCTATAACACCCGCCATTTTATATCCCAAATGGATGATTTCCTCTGTATTTAACTGTTAGACTGCTGAGCACGAAAATTGTCGTCTGCTGTTGCTTTTTGCCTTCTTTCTCAATAAAAACATGTTTTGACAGCATTTTAGAATCATTTCCATCGCAAATGATTCTAAAATGTTGTCAAAGCATGTTGTTGATGAGAATTATCGAAGAAAATAAATAAACAGCGGACGACAAAATTTAATTCAGCATTAACCTCCCTACAACAGCCACCTCTCTATAACAGCCAGTTTTGCGTCTTCCCATGGATGGCTGTTGTAGAGAGGTTGCACTGTATCAAAAGATACAGCCTGCTATTCCGTGTATGCTAAGAAAGTCTCATGTAGAACGTTGTTTACTTTTTCGGAAACAGTGAGTTATTTGCGTTGCGCCACCACAATGTCGTAATTCATTATTCGACCAATGGAACGTCTTTTTATTACTTTATTTATTGTTACGTGACTGCCGTTGTTTGACACTGCTCACATCCGTGTTCAAACGTACAGCATGTGCTGTTTAACCATGACAGTAGACAATGCTTAATTCGGGGCCAAGCTAACACCTACGTAATGCACGTGTCTCATGACGTTAATTACGTCACCAGACCAGTTCACAACTGTCGGACTGAAATTTTTAAGATTTGGCACCTGCATCACGCGACGTGCACTGCGGCCATATAATATGTATGGGTGAATCAGCTATTTGAACGGAACGGGTTATCAACGTACCGAACGTATTGCATATATGTTCAAATTGCACGATGATTCCGACGGAAATGTAACAATAATATTCGATCATGTCCAGCCGTGGGTAAACGTTTGCCGTGGCACGCTGGAAATGTTTGAACCCGCGGCCTACGGCCTTGGGGTTCAAACAGTTCCCTCGTGCCACATCAAACGTTTACCCCCGGCTGGACATGGTCGAACCTTGTATCTTTCTATTGAACCATGGCCGTTAATTTATGTCTGAATTGTAATAAACTATCGATACGCGACCATTCTGAATAACACTCGGCAGGACATTAAATAGGTCAATACACTTAGAAAACAAGGGAAGTGCTTTGAAAATGTCCCGTATTGGCATTTTCAAGATCATTTTCCAGGGTGTCCGGTTTAAATATATTCCACTGTTCATTCATGAGCAACGTGCGTCATTTTGAATCGTGAGCAGACACGGCAATGACATAAATTACAGTTACACCGTGGGTTCAAACAGTTCCCTCGTGTCACGCTATACGTCTACACACGGCTGGACATTGACGAACCATATATTGATCCACGTCATTTGCAACATGGCAAAATTCTGAACAGGTCTGTAGCCTATTTCATCAACATTGCAAAGTATACTTTACTAGCAAAGTATACTTTGAGGGAGAAATCATTTATTTTTCCTGAAATGCATTATTTCATATAGAACTAACAAATGCATATATATCATGATTAAAAGTATGCAGAATTATTATACTGAATTTATTACATTATCACAGCCATTAAATGGCTGTGATAATGTAATAAATTCAGTATAATAAAAATTAATAAATTTTTCAAAAAATTGAAAATTTCTCCCTCAAAGTATACTTTGCTAGTAAAGTATACTTTGCAATGTTGATGAAATGGGCTACTGATGTTGTACAACATATCAACGTACTCAACTCAGAACCGTGTTGCGTAGACTGACCCGTGCTCTGTATCGTGTTTGTCACACGGCAGCCTTATATTCTGAAGTACATTATTTCCTAGACATTTAGTGAATTACGAGCAGTCTATCTTCTTGTCTAGTCGCGAACGGTAACTCTTGCAATCTACTCCCGTATCGTCCGTAGCTACGGACGGTACGGAAGTAGATTACACGAGTTACTGTTCGCAACTACTTATTGTCAGACACGGACACCATGTCGCATGTCTATTCATGTATGCACCGTTTTAGACTCAATTGCAACACTATATACATGTTTTCCTCCACGTGCAATCTCGTAACCGAAACCAAACTACACGGGGAGTCAGTTTCCAAAATTTTGGAAATTGACTCCGAAACCTGGCGAGATAGCTTGAAAATGATGTAACTAACCAATGGTACATGTATGTCACGCTGACATTTATTTCCCAGAACACGCGTCAAATGAGAACAGTTGGTTTCGCTCAGCTACTCTTGTTTAAACAGCATAATTGTGTTTGCTGAACCTCGCCGACCGCTGGCCATCCACGAGATATTCCACACCATGACAATCGGACTACGTGTATATTGAACGCTTAACCCGTTCAACACCACAAACATCAGATGTTTGCAAGCAGAGGAGATGAGTCGACTCGTAAAGAGCCATCGGAGACGTCACCAAAGGATCTGCACTCAGACTTGCGTTTGACAGTTTATAATTTGGAAAAACACTATTTACATTGTTTATGACATGAATCGACTTGACACGGAAGGGTGTATATATATCAGCTGCGCAGGCGTGAACAAAAGGAGATTTGCCAAATGCCGACGCACGTGTCATTGTAGAAGTGCTGATATATTGAGACTTGTGTTATCGTTTGCTTCCCTGGCGGGGCTCACTATTTGTTTTACTGTGAGCTGGAGACATGACATTCAGAAACACAACCCTAATGAGATTGCGATCGTTTTCATTGTTCTCCTTCCATATAGAACCCGTATGGGAGAGGAAACGTTTGTATAAACGACTATTGTTTTGGATGTTCAAGTACAGCCATATGTACATCACTAAGCAAAATATCTATTAGCCGTTATTTACAATGTGTTAGCACGATAAATCGAATTGTTTATGGCGATTGCATGTATCCATGTGTGTATATACATGTACAAAACAATAAATATTACATAACATGTATGCATGTTCACATACACAATTCAGCTCATTACGTCATGCATGCTATTACTTTTATACCGACTTTCAATTTTCCAGAAAATATTTTTTGTGCAAACCACTGCAAAGTTTTTTGTTCTGGATAGTTGACAACTCGTCCCCACTGACAGTTCCAAGTCGGTACCAGTATAGGAATGAATGGCCTTTTTGTGGAATTTATCGTGGTATAAACTTGGAAAAGTCGCAAGAATACTGGACGAAGGCCGGAAGGCCTCGTCCAGTATTCCCGCGACTTTTCCAAGTTTATATCCAGATAAATTTCACAAATTCATTAATTATAATTCCAGCATTTGAAATAAATTCATCAAGGAAATGTGTTTATTTTGACAGACGAAAGCCATTTGTTTACATTGACAGCACTGTAGAAAGTAGTTCGGCGTGGGAGTTTACTGGGACATAAATTTGGACAGAGACTCGCTACGGGCCAATCAAATGTTAGGGAACTGTGTAAATATTTTTGTGCTTGAATTATTGCGTTATGTTTACTTATATGCGGCTGTGACTACAGAAATGGAGCTTATGGGATGTTTGACCAGTGTATATCCTGATCAAATAATACACTCCTGTAGCCTGATATATATCTATGTTGCTTGCTAGAAGCATGATGGTTGTTTCATTGATGTAATGGCGAACAGTGCATATCCTTATCAGAAATGCACATGCTGATCTAGATACACACTGGTCGCAAATCCAATACACCCCACTGAGTTCCGCGGTCACATCAACAAATCACAGTTCAATATATTCCCATTTACATGTCATGGGGAACTTCTTTTCTGGGCGGTATTGACTTATTCGTTCTGTGGCGTATTCGTTAAATTTATGTTACATGTTGTTTATTACTTGTGTTTTGTTGGCATTTTCGTATGCGATACTTCAATCTGATTATAGCCCTTATAATTGTAATATGATTATTCCCAATCCTTACTTTTCGGTAGTAGGAATAACTGACTCTGGTATGGTGAGGACTTGGCACCAGTAGCCTATTTCACCAACATCGCAAAGTATACTTTTCTAGCAAAGTATACTTTGAGGGAGAAATTTTCAATTTAAGGATACATTTATTAATTTTTATTATACTGAATTTATTACATTATCACAGCCATTTGGCTGTGATAATGTAATACATTCAGTATAATAATTCTGCATACTTTTAATCATCAAATATATGCAGTCGTTAGTTCTATATGAAATAATGCATTTCAGGAAAAAGAAATGATTACTCCCTCAAAGTATACTTTGCTACAAAAGTATACTTTGCAATGTTGGTGAAATCGGCTACAGGTCGGGTTATTTCTAATTTATATTTTTTCTGTAAATGTTCAGTTCTGATTTTGGGATTTACCCCTATCATATCAGGTAACATGCGGTATCAGTAACATACGGTATCAGGTAAAATACGGTATCAGGTCACATACGGTATCAGTAACATACGGTATCAGGTAACATACGGTATCAGTAACATACGGTATCAGGTCACATACGGTATCAGTAACATACGGTATCAGTAACATACGGTATCAGGTAACATACGGTATCAGGTAACATACGGTATCAGTAACATACGGTATCAGTAACATACGGTATCAGGTCACATACGGTATCAGGTAACATACGGTATCAGTAACATACGGTATCAGGTCACATACGGTATCAGGTCACATACGGTATCAGTAACGTATCAGGTCACATACGGAAATACTCAGTAACATACGGTATCTAGGTAACATACGGGTATCAGGTAACACGGTACGGTTTCAGGTCACATACGTAGTCAGGTCAGCATACGGTATCAGGTCAGACATACGGTATCAGGGTCAACATACGGTATCAGGTAAACATACAGGTATCAGTACGGTATACTGGTATCACATACGTATATAACATATCAGTAATCATACATATGGTATCGGTACATACGGTATCAGTACATCAAGGTTTCAGGTATCTACGGTATCAGGTACATACTGGTATCAGGTACATACGGTATCAGTAACACACGGTCACAAATACGGTACAGGTAGCATATGGTATCAGTAACATACGGTAGTCAGGTACAACATACGGTATCAGTACACGGATATATCAGGTACATACGGTATCAGGTACATACGTATCAGTAACATACGGTATCAGGTACATAGGTATACAGTAGCATGCACGGTCTCAGTAACATACGGTAACGGTCACACGGATCAGTCACATACGGTAACAGTATCATACGGTATCATAACATACGGTATCAGGTAACATACATGGTATCAGTAACATGGTATCATACATACGGGTATAGTACTACGGTATCAGGTACATACGGTATAGTACATACGGTTTAGTAAACATCGGTTATCAGTAACTACGGTATAGGTAAATACGGTATCAGTAAACATACGGTTCAGGACTACGGTAACTACGTATCAGTAACACGGTATCGTAACAAGGTATGGTAACATACGGTCAGTAACATACGGTTCAGGTACATACATATGTTTATATTTACGGTATAGGAACATGGTTATATCTGGTCAGTTAGGGTATAGGTCACATACGGTCAGGTATCATACGGTATCAGGTACATACGGTCAGGTAACATACGTATCAGGTCATAACATCGGTATCAGTCAGGTACATACGGTATCAGGTCGACTGGTATAGGTAACTACGGTATCAGGTCACATACGGTATCAGTCTATAAGGTATCAGTAACATACGGTCAGGTCAACATACGGTATCAGGTCAACATACGGTATCTGTAACATACGGTATCAGACATACGGTATCAGGTCAACATACGGTAGTCAGGTCACAGACGGTATCAGGTGTCAACATACGGTATCAGGTCACATACGTATCTGGTAACATACGGTCTGGTCATAATATATGGTATCAGGTCACATACGGTATCAGTAACATACGGTATCAGGTAACATACGGTATCAGTAACATACGGTATCAGGTCACATACGGTATCAGGTCACATACGGTATCAGGATCACATTACGGTATCAGGTATAAACATACGGTATCAGGTAACATACGGTATCAGTAACATACGGTATCAGGTCACATACGGTATCAGGTCACATACGGTATCAGTAACATACGGTATGAGAAATAGACGGTATCAGTAACATACGGTATCAGCAACATACGGTATCAGTAACATACGGTATCAGGTAACATACGGTATCAGGTAACATACAGTATCAGTAACATACGGTATCAGTAACATACGGTATCAACATACGGTATCAGTAACATACGGTATCAGTAACATACAGTATCAGTAACATACGGTATCAGTAACATACGGTATCAGTAACATACGGTATCAGGTCACATACGGTATCAGGTAACATACGGTATCAGTAACATACGGTATCAGTAACATACGGTATCAGGTAACATACGGTATCAGTAACATACGGTATCAGTAACATACGGTATCAACATACGGTATCAGTAACATACGGTATCAGTAACATACGGTATCAGTAACATACGGTATCAGGTAACATACGGTATCAGGTAACATACGGTATCAGTAACATACGGTATCAGGTCACATACGGTATCAGGTAACATACGGTATCAGTAACATACGGTATCAGGTCACATACCGTATCAGGTCATATACGGTATCAGTAACATACTGTATCAGTAACATACGATATCAGTAACATACGGTATCAGGTAACATACGGTATCAGGTAACATACGGTATCAGTAACATACGGTATCAGGTAACATACGGTATCAGGTAACATACGGTATCAGTAACATACGGTATCAGGTCACATACCGTATAAGGTCACATACGGTATCAGTAACATACGGTATCAGTAACATACGGTATCAGGTAACATACGGTATCAGTAACATACGGTATCAGGTAACATACGGTATCAGTAACATACGGTATCAGTAACATACGGTATCAGGTCACATACGGTATCAGGTAACATACGGTATCAGGTCACATACGTATCAGGTCACATACGGTATCAGTAACATACGGTATCAGTAACATACGGTATCAGGTAACATACGGTATCAGTAACATACGGTATCAGGTCACATACGGTATCAGTAACATACGGTATCAGTAACATACGGTATCAGTAACATACGGTATCAGGTAACATACGGTATGCGACCTTGTTAACCCGACCTAAAATGACCTTAGCTGTTGATAGGCCGTTAGACACCAATACATCAAATTAATTAATGTATTGGCAAACCGTATATCGGTAGTCACAGAGTCCAGTAAGTTGAAAACCCTCTGAAAACATTTGTTTATTGCAAATGCTCTTAAATGGTTACAGTAGCGCTTTTCTGCAGGTAAACTATACGTACTATACCAATACTATACGTATACTATACCAATACGATATATTTTCTATACGATATGCATATAATATAAACGTACGGTATGTTTGTACCGTACATACCAACCAATATCGTATAGATATACCATTCAAATCGTACGTGTATACGATTTTTATACATGTGTATAATTCTGATACGTTTGTATCGTACACACATACCAGATTATGGTATATTCATACAATATCCGTACGGATATATCGTATATACGAACGGATATCGTATGTTTGTACAATATTCGTATAGTACGTTTGTACTATACGATGATAAAAATACAAACATACCAATATTATATGATCATATGCTCATTACATATACCAATACTATACGATTACGATATGTATACGATATTAGTATATACACATAGGTAAGGAGCAGAAAAGCGCTACTGTACATTATGTTTTACCTGGTTTCTTCGATTTCAGTTATGTGCAACTACATTATTTCTATTTTGCATGGACAAAATACAATGCGGTGTATAGTATGTGAACTGTGTACGTTTATTCGTTTAACAACGTGCACAAACCTGCATTCTATATTAAGCCAATTAGATTTAGGGAAAATTAATTAAATTGCCACAACATGATGGATAATCGCTATTGAATTGTATGTGCGAAATATCCAGACACGCCATGAGAGGAAGCAAACGTGATTTAAGGAATAAATAGAGAATAGTAGGTTAGTGCCGTGAATGGAAACAAATATCTGGCAGAGCCTCGCCCATCCCGTTTCCGTGCCGCGCCAGATATTTTTTCCCATTCACGGCACTAACCTACTATTCTATTTATCCCGTCAACACCTACAAATGGTTGTAAAATGCAAAAATATAACCTCAGCCACCGCACATATTCATACGCAGTGATTAGGCCGTATATATAGGATATAACAAATGTGGCACCGTGTTTTACGGCACATACGCACTGTGTTGACAGGATAAAAGCATGGGAAGTTGCGTTTACTGGAGTATGAACACACATTTGGTCTGTTTAAACTTTAAACAGAGCACATGTTGTTCGTACTACAGTAAACGCAACTGCCCATGGTTTATTACTTATATTTACACTGCATTTTCGGATAGTTTCAAAGATGTTAATAACCATATACGGCGTAACCATTAGGATTATTATAGGGTTAACTGTATTGTAATTTTGAAATTTGCAGCGGAGCCATTAAAAATGTATTCCGACCTATCATGTTCTGATATGCGCTGCAAATATTAAAATTACAATGCTATTAACCTATTTCTGATGCACTGCTTTACTGTTTGCACACTTTATCGAGTCTCGTTGGAAAATCGTACCGGATTTCAAGCTGGTTGAGCAGGTCATACCGGACGGGTCACACAAATAATATTGTCTACGAAGAAAATAGTTCCAACACAATTAAAAGATATTAGCATGAATGTATATACGTTTATGTTGCTGATTTCATTATTTTTCAATAATAAAATCAATAAAGTCGTTGTTAGAATTATAATTGCCTTATTTATTACTTTGTGCGTTTAATGTCACTCCAGTGCGATCTCTTAGCAACAATATTTCAATGGCGGCTGCCTGTCAAATTTCCATGTCAAAGTGCCAAGTTTGTGCAATCAACTTATCCAACAGTTTTCAACTAATCATTCTGAAACTTCACACGTGAATTCTAAACGTATTGAAGATGTGCACCTCCCCGTTTTCATGGCGAAACAATATGTTTTAACAAACATATCGCGTTTTTAACTTAGTAATTCTTCCACACTTTCCTGCATATTGGAGTGTCAAGTTTGTGTAATCAACTCCTCCATCAGTTTTCAACCAATCATTCTGTAGCCTATTTCACCAACATTGCAAAGTATACTTATCTAACAAAGTATACTTTGAGGGAGAAATTTTATATTTTAGGATAAATTAATTATTTTATATTATACTGAATTTATTACATTATCACAGCCATTTTGGCTGTGATAATGTAATACATTCAGTATAATAATTCTGAATACTTTTATTCATCAAATATTTGCAGTGGTTAGTTCTATATGAAATAATGCATTTCTGAAAAAAATAGATAATTACTCCCTCAAAGTATACTTTTCTAAATAAGTATACTTTCCAATTTTGATGAAATCGGCTACTGATCATGTTCGCAAATCATTCCGACGCATACTCGACGGGCGTATATTGTGACCTCATGCACTCTTATTCAAAAGTGTTAGCAGAAAAAAAAGTTTAGCACTCTGTGCGATCAAATGGTGCTGGTATATTCCACATGCATGCCTCGTATGTTAATCCACGTCACTAGAATTACGGAAACACTGGAGGTATATTTTTGGGCGAGACGGCTCTCATTAGCGCCAACTGATTTGCAGTCTGATTGCTCATTTGTTCGGCTTTGGCCGTTGGGCTGAAAATACCGTAATCCAATCATGCTCCTGCTCTAAGGCATCATTAATACAATTTTGGGAGTGATTGACTTATGCATATTTAAATGATTGCAACGATTTCTTCCCGTTGGCCGAATTCATATCAAAGCGCATTTAATTAACTGCTTATTTATTTTATGGTGAAATAAACATGATTAATATTCTCAGATAAGTGTAGACTTTTGTTGGATTTTTCCTTTCTATTACTCGCCTACCTCGCCTTCTGCACTGTCGCCGTTGAATCACGTTTTTCATTAGTGGTACGTACAAGCGTGTTCGTCGCTTTTGTAGCGGGTAACTAGTTGTCTGGATTAAAGTCTGGTGGCGAGAAGGAGATTATGGAAAACGATGCCATGCCAAGTGTATGCTCAGTCGAAGAACTGTCTTTGTTGTTCGCAATATATATGCAGTCTTATTTTTTATGACTTTCTTAGTCATTTATCTCGATGGATAATGTCTGTTTATGGTCGCATAGCACAAAGATATGGCGCAGTATGATCAAATGCATGATTTACGATGAAACATCTCTAAACCGGACACCCTGGGGACCTCCCAGGGTGTCCGGTTTAGGGAGGTTTCATTGTATTTGTATATTTGCGTGGTTGCTGACTATGATATGCTTGCAGTAAAGGTGGTATGTGAGGACTGAAGTGGCAGTGCGGGTGATGATCTTCTGGATAGACGCGTTGGATCATGCAAGAATGGGAAAAATATCTGGCAAGGCTCAGGAAACGGGATTGGCGAGGCTCTGCCGAGCACATCCCGTTTCCGTGCCGCGCCAGATATTTTTCCCATTCACGGCACTAACCTACTATTCTATTTATCCCGTCAACACCTACAAATGGCTTTAAAATACAAAAAAAAAGTAACCCAGCCACCGCACATATTCATACGCAGTGATTAGGTCGTATTGACAGGATATAAACAATGTTTCACGGCACCGTGTTTCACGGCACATACGCACTGTGTTGACGGGATAAATATTATTATCCCGTCAACACAGTGCGTATGTGCCGTGGAACATTTTTTTGATATCCTGTCAATACGACCTAATCACTGCGTATGAATATGTGCGGTGGCTGGGGATATTTTTTTGCATTTTTTATATTTAAAGCCATTTGTAGGTGTTGACGGGATAAATAGAATACATGTAGTAGGTTAGTGCCGTGAATGGGAAAATATCTGGCGCGGCACGGAAACGGGATGTGCTCGGCAGAGCCTCGCCCATCCCGTTTCCTAAGCCTTGCCAGCTATTATTTCCCATTCACGGCACTAACCTACTATTCTCTATTTACACATCATGGAGTCAACCTCATATTGACTAGGAATACAGGCTCCTACGTTAATCTTTCGAAGATGGCAACGTTTCTGAACATATATTGACATTGAAACGGGTTGATTGGCTGAGCCGGAGATGTAGTGTCAACAACGATATTCAAGTATTGTGAAATAACAAATAAAATCAAAGTACTGAAAGTACTGAACATAGGGTACAGGGTACTACAAGACAAAACTAGATTGATTGATTGATTGATTGATTGATTGTTGTGTTGATGTTTCATTAAACCTTAAATGTACATGCCCACTCAGTAGGTACAAAATGTTCTTTACATCAGAGACATCATCTGAGACATTTCCTGGCAAAATAAAATAGCATGCCTCATTTGCATATGAAAATAGCCTGATACCACCGCGCGTCACTATCAGTAAAATTAATATTACTAAATGATTATATCTGTGTAGCGGGCACTTGTAACGTTTAGAACTGGTGGAATAGTGACACAGTTATACACTTATTTAATTCCTATAAATGACATTTTGGGTTTACTGAGTGGGCATGTACCTTTAAAGCGCTGGAAACGACAATTGTCGTCTGCTGTTTTCAATATTTTTATATTTTCTCCTCAAAAAACATACTGAGACGATTCTACTGCGCTGCCAAAACAGGTTTTTAAAGAGATTCAAATATGCAAAATGAGCAGACGGCAATTTTCTTTTTCAGCGTTTTAATGGTTAACCCTTTGAACCCGAAATCCCGCTATAGCGGTTTATGCAAAAAGTGCAGATCCAGATGAGCCGGCTCGTAACGAGCCGTCTCATCAGGATCGGCACTTTTTTGCAAGTAATTTTCACATTTCTTAGAACAAAAACACCCCCTTTTCATAAATGGACGAATCTGAAAATCATTTTGTGACCATTGGATTGGTCGGAACATTAGCATATCATAGTCCACTCCAGTTCCTTAGGGTTCAAAGGGTTAAGGGGTAAACTATTGATATGCGGCATAACCACAGCATGCACTGCTACAGTATGTACCAAAACATTCAACAACATTACAGATTATGCATAGCAATATCAGAAAGATACGGTAACACATATACAAGACATCATCAATTCAAGTATAAATACAGATTCCAGATATCTGTGATCAATATTGATATATTGAAAACTGATTGAAGAGCAATAGTTACAAGAATTCCGCCACGGAAGCGGTGTCGCGCCTGAAAATGCCTTGTCGGTACATCGCCATGTTTGCTTCTGTTTTGTGAATGAAATAGTTGGCCCCGGATCGAGTATATTAAAACGTACAAATGACGTCATTGGGGAAACCGCTGACAAAATGTTCAGTGTATGGAAGCCCAAACTTGTTAGAATTTTTGTTGTCGTATTTTCAGTACTTGCATTAATATGGGTATTAATATACGCTGGATGTGTTATACTGTCATTAATTTGTTCCCTGACTGTAATTTACCACTTTAAATACTGACTTATTGACCCCCTTCCCTGAACGTAGAATTGACACTCATGTTGGCGTGTATTGGCCACCATTGACAAATGTCAATCAGGCCGAATTCGGGAATGTCACTAAAATCCGCTGTAAATCCATCGATAGAATGAGGATTAAAAATATCAGTTAGACCCACACGTTTCGCACAGGTATCGGGTGAGTTTAAAATAGACTGTCGGAAGGTCACACTTGATGTCGTTTGTGTGTTAAACACGTCGCGTGTTTCTGAGAGTATTCGGAGGGGAGTTAACTCTGCCGAAAATTATAGCCTGTTACTAAATTTAGCGATGACCGCACGATTTGTGACGCAAATGGGGGCAAATCACGCGCAACAAAATAATCCGATGTATTTTTGTACGTAGAACATCCGTTGTTGATATTGTTCAGTGCAATTAGTTTTTCATAATATTATTTTCAATTAGCGGTTGCGTATGACAGTTAAACGTTGAGTAACACAATGCATTTTGTTGTTATGGTTACTCCAGGATATCACTACGGACCATCGCATCGAGGGGGGCATGGGGCGTGGCTAACTGTCGGAGGCGATACCAATACATAGGTTTACCCTATGTGAAAATAATAGCGAGATTGGCGCAGGCGGTCGTGTAATTATCGATGCCATATATGATATACAATGTACGTGCATTTGTGCAGCGAGTGGTTCAATTAAAGCGAGGTTGATAAATGTTGAAAACCAGGGAACCGTTTCACTAAACTTCGTACGACTAAAATGTTCATAAGTGCAAAATTATGATAGTCTGTACATTTCACATTAACAATGTTTTCTTGCAAACAATTATTGGATTTATATATATTAGGCTGCATATTTAGCCTATGCTCAATAAATGTAAATCCATCAATTGATATTTCCTGACGATCCTAAATTTGCACTTACGAACATTTTAGTCGTACGAAGTTTAGTGAAACGGGCCCCAGTGAGGTATACGATCAGTGTACGTAATGTCCAGATTAGACTACGTCGTGTTCACACAACCAAATCAGCATATTCGCTTTTAGCCGTTTATGCCATTGTGTTGCAATAGTAGTAGTGGTATGTACATTGGTGTCATGTTCTGTTATATTATGTCCATGATGTCAGGTGTTTGTTTGTGAGACTATTTGTGGAACTCCATAATGTTTTCTGGAAATATATTTATAATAAATAATATAAGCCGCGATTCGAATTTTGAACTACACATATAAATAATTGATCGGTTCCTGTCTGGGCTTCTTTATATTACACAGTGTGATGTCGAACATGTCAAAAAGCAGCTGCTATGAATTTACGATATATCCGTGGCCGCGTTAGCAATGCGTTCCGGGTCTATTTTCGATATGTGTAGTCAAACTCATACATATTGTTTGGTTGAGACTGAGTAAAGTTGAGGCCCGATGGATCAAACTCGCGCAGGAGATTGGCGTCCATGCTTCGGGAATATCACCATCACGTGTCCAGAACTCGTATTCGTGAGACACCCGTGAACTGGTTCAACCAAGAATGATGAGGTTCTGAAAATACGTCACTGTTCGGACTTTATTACATTTTGTATGTACGGGTCAGTAAGGTCTTATAATCAAATTCCACTATTAAATACCAGACAAAGATAATACGAGCAAATAACAAATAACAGTTGGTCCCGTGGATATTATATTATGTATCGGCTCCGATCAACTGTACGACTTCGTATAAGTTAGCGTGCACTCTACGCCCTGCGCTGATTATGCCAATAGTCTTCAATTGTGTTATTTCAAAATACTTGAATATTATGCCTGTAATAAAGCAATCTGATTGTCTGAGCCTGAGCTGTAGCAGCTCAGGCTCAGACAATCAGATTGCTTTATTACAGCCATAATATTCAAGTATTTTGAAATAACACAATCACGTGATGTATATTCAGACAATCAAGTTACTTGTTTGCGAGTTCGTTTTGCCTATCGATGTTCAGAAAGGTGGATAATCTGGGCAAGATTAACGCAATCGATTGTGCATATTCCTGTCCACAACAGAGGGTTCGTTCACGTGTTATTGTGTATACCAATGCTCCCAGGTTGATTGACGTGTTCTGGACTGAATGATCTGTGTCTGCCAAAACGGCACGACCGTCTGTTTCGCCTAAACATTCCCGAATGTTACCGTTATGTAAAACTTGCAAAACAATAGTTTCCTTATTATTATTTTAAAACCACACAAAGGAATAAGCCTATTTGTCATTTCGTGGAATTTTGTCAAATATTGATTTCATTAGGAAATATATACTTCCCCATGCTAAATCCCCGTAGACATAATCACTCGCGTGCGTGAAAATGTTTATGGGGATTTAACATGGAGATGTTTTATCTAATTTCAAAACTTGTGGACCGGTTGTCAAAAGTTAATTTCTGTTTTTTAGATCATTTCCAAGGTTTAGTGAAACATACAGTAGGTCTGGCAAAGTATCTTGTAAATTCAGTTTCAGATCTGCCATTCTGCTCAATGCTGCCTTCTATGACATCTCCAACTTAATTAATCTTGCACCGAACGTCTGGGATTAAAAACAAGATTCGTTTGCATAAACAAATACATGTACTTGAAATATGAAATAGAAATGCAATGTAAGAGTTTCATCATCGAGTACATTGGGTATACGATATGTACAACGATATGTATCGCATTTCTGAACCCATCCGAACTCATGAGTTGTCTGAAGCAAACCAGGGGTCGGTAACAAGAAGAGTTCGCAATTCTGAAACATAAGAATCACAGTATAGGAATGAATGACCTTTTTGTGGAATTTATCGGGGTATAAACTTGGAAAAGTCGCGGGAATACTGGACGAAGGCCGGAAGGCCTCGTCCAGTATTCCCACGACTTTTCCAAGTTTATATCCCCGATATATTCCACAAAAAGGCCATTCATTCCTTATAATTCCAGCATTTGAAATAAATTCATCAAGAAAATGTGTTTATTTTCCGTTTTCTTAAGAATTATTTTAACTGCGCCTGACGGTTACGGAAAGTAGTTCGGCATGGGAGTTTACTGGGATATACATTTTGGACAGAGACTTGCTACGGACCAATCAAATGTTAGGGAATTGTGTAAATATTTTTGTGCTGGAATTATTGAATGATAATTTAGGTGTAGTTGACGTGTTATTTAAATTATTTCCATTAGCGTCTACATTGAAACCATATATCCATAGGCGGTGTAGTATTATCATTGAACAACTGATGCAGTTATAAACCATTCCATGCTGAATACCCATATATGGGCATAAACATTTCTAAAAGAAATCTGCAAGTTTTCTCATTTCTCATCGAAAGTATATGTTGTGACCACTCATTTGAACCGTCTCGATGAGACGGTTCAAATGGTGGCCACACCATATACTTTTAGGGAGATTCGAGAAGTAATCAGATTTTTCTATCGGCAAAATGGGGAATCCCCAGCATGAAAAGGGTTAAAACAGGCGTAGTGACTGACATTGACCTGGCAAGAGGTACAGATGTACTCAGTTAGCAACATGCATGTGAACAAACCGAATAACACTGATAAGTGATTCAGTCGCTATTGTCGAGAAGTGCATGCATTTTGTAAGTCTATTAAGTATTTAAAGCCTGATATGTCCTTATTTTCTCATTGCATTAACTTCATAAAATGCTACAGAAACTCACAGTATGTGACATTTGCTTTAAGAAAAAGCGATTGATTGTTTTATTTGTATGCACGTGGGTATGCTTTTACAATTACGGCACGCCCACACTCTACGTATTTTGTTTTATTCCTCTCGGCATGTTGAATTCAACGCTTGCTCCGATAATCGTATCAACTCAACCTAATGATTGTGGCTGCTGACATAATGTATCATTAGGAAAGATGACAGTTTGTCAATGGAGAATTAGGCACTATTCAGTGATAATGAAGCGGTCTTCTCTCATGGAAATCGGACGTTGTGCCGTATGGGGCAAACCAGTCACGACCTATAGTAAACTTACGATTAGTTTGCACATACGAAAGCATACTAGTATGTTAGCGAGTGAAATGTCTACCGTACATATGGGAAGACGTTATTCACGGTGATCATATCCTTATTATATCCGACATACGTGACTTGCACATGCATACAAAGCTACTGAGAAATGCAAAAATGATATGATATGATATGATTGCTGCAGAACTTATTCGGACGTCTGGTGTAAATTGATTTGCTTTATTATATAACCAATATATAAACGCGTTCTCATTGGCTCAATGACACGTTTGATACGATTTATAAAACGGTAACCATCAGCAGGACCGCAATATACAGTGGCTCTTACATTGAGAACCGTCGCCGGAGATTATTGCGGTGTATGATCGGGTGTTTTAGATAGTCGGACGGCGCGTGATTGTGTGTTCAGATAACACACTGGAAAGGATAAATAGAGAATAGTAGGTTAGTGCCGTGAATGGGAAAAAATATCTGGCAAGGCTTAGAAAACGGGATTGGCGAGGCTCTGCCGAGCACATCCCGTTTCCGTGCCGCGCCAGATATTTTTCCCATTCACGGCATTAACCTACTATTCTATTTATCCCGTCAACATTAAAATAACCCCAGCCGCATATCCAAATCGTATTGACAGGATATCAAAAATGTTTCAAGGCACCGAGTTTCACGGCACATACGCACTGTGTTGACGGGATAAATATTATTTCATTTTATTGTTGCGCGTGCTTTAACAGAAGGCGCGGCTATAGTCGCCGCTTTTTCAGTCGTGGTCGTCGTCGTCGCCGCCGCCGCCGTCGTTGTCGTCCGAGTCATCCGAAATGTCAAAACATTTGTACAAGCTTCGTTATCATGGCATAACTTTAATATTACTTGACGGATTGCTTCAGTATGTGGACACTTGCTATATGTGAGCATTTGGAACGCACTCATGCCGGCATTAACATGATTTTGACATTTTTTACCTTCCCATTTTGCGGAAACACTTACCCATGTGCTTGCGTCAAAAAGTTTGTACAAGTTTCTTCATCATGATATAGCTTTAATATTTTACTTGACATATTGCTTCACTATATAGTTGGAAAAATGATACATGTGAGCATTTGGAACACACTCATGCCCCATTCATATGACCTTAACCTATTGTACCTTCTCATTTTTTCCCAGAAACACTTTATTGCGATCACATGGCTGTGTAAACACATAGCCTTATTTTTATGTCAAAAAGTTTCTTCAACCATGACCTTTTTCGTGTTTTAAGCATGCACTTCTCTGACTGTTTTTGTGATGCTTCTTATTTATATTACTATAATTTATTAGTTTATTTAACATCCGTAATCAGTTCTTGTCATTCAGCTCGAATGTCACATTAACTATTATGTAGTTATACTAACACACACATGGATTTTAGCTGATGATATGCACCATGGGAATCAATATAAATATTGATTCTTCTGGCGCATATCACATCATAGACAACACGTATTGTAATACGTATACATGTATATAGAGAACAGTAGGTTAGTGCCGTGAATGGGAAAAAATATCTGGCAAGGCCTAGGAAACGGAATTGGCGAGGCTCTGCCGAGCACATCCCGTTTCCGTGCCGCGCCAGATATATTTTCCCATTCACGGCACTAACCTACTATTCTATTTATCCCGTCAACACCTACAAATAGCTTTAAAATACAACAAAAACAACCCCAGCCACCGCACATATTCATACGCAGAGATTAGGTCGTATTGACAGGATATCAAAAATGTTTCACGGCACCGTGTTTCACGGCACATACGCACTGTGTTGACGGGATAAAAAATGATATATGTTTTAGTTAGAATTGTACAGAACTTATTTTAAGCTGTAATGAGATAAATGGAAATGAGTCGTCTCTTGTAATTATTGAATGGAAACTATGTATGTATATTGTATACTTGTTATGTATGTTATGTTGTACAGTTAATGAGATGTAATAAATAAATAACTAACCATACAGCTAAAGGTTCATATCAGTGAAACCTCTCTAACCGGATACACTGGGGACCTACCAGGGTGTCCGGTTTAGAGCGGTTCCACTGTATAATGCATCACGTGTGTCGTCATCATTGAGGCAAATTTAGATACCCGCAACGTCTGGTCAGGACATGTACAGGACTGTTCAAAGGGCTGCTAAGCTTGTCAAAACACCAACAAACGCACGCATAGAAATCAAATGATGATCAGCAGAGGTGTGGTATATCGTGATATGCTTATGCACATAATCAAGGTGTATGATCACGTGGAACTAACAACGACAACAAGTACTAAAACTTCCAGAATCCATCCGATTGAAAGTACGTATTCTTTTATATTTTCCTTATTAAGTAACGGATTTTGATGAAATATGGCCCATCAAACGCGTCTTGTTAAGTTGCATTTGGTGGTCTCTGTATTTTCGCCCAAACTTCTGTCGTTTTTGCGAATAATCGATTTCCGTGTCTTTCCGAGACACGGAAATCGATTCTTCGCAAAAACGACATAAGTCTGTGCCAAACTCCCTGGACCACCAAATGTATCTCACGAAGACGCGTTTGCTGCGCTATATTTCATCAAAATCTGTTGCATAGTAAGGAAAATATCAAATAATAATTACTTTGGAGTGTGCGACGTTGTTGTCGTTGTAACCATGTGATCATGCTCCTTGATAATTCAATACAACCTTTGTGTATATTTAGTGTATATGATATATGTTTTACTGTGCTCGTATTGGTCCAATCTGGATACTAGTAACCTGAATGTTATGCATTTTAATATCAGCGCTGTGTGATATATGGTGATACCGTCGCTTGTAACTATATTTAGAATGGCATGTCACTTGTGTACTGATTTATAATTGTAAATAACTGTGTGATATATGGTGATACCGTCGCTTGTAACTATATTTAGAATGGCATGTCACTTGTGTACTGATTTATAATTGTAAATAACTGTCTGTCGTTTTTGCGAAGAATCGATTTCCGTGTCTCCGACACGGAAATCGATTCTTCGCAAAAACGACATAAATGATCTGTACCACGTGTACATGTGATGAGACGTCAATAAACAAATATCAATGTATTTAATATGATGATTATCAAACTCGTTCACTGGATGGGTTAAGTCATTCAACATCGTCTCGTTCCTTATGAAATCAGTAAGCTAGCACAGTATATGTCATAGTAGTTCATCACTCATGTAAGGCCCCACTGTTTAATGGACGTGGTACTAGTTTTTATTGTTAGCGAAAGCTGTTTTATCTCCGACGGAGAAGCACAATCGCTGACTGTATCATTGACGAAACGCGTTCTTCTTTGTAATTGCGTGATCTCGTGCGGTAATTTGGGACGGGAATTTTACGTCTTGCACAGTAATTGCGAATCACAAATTAAATTTAACTTGCACATTAGGACTGAGACAATTTTATTCGAACCGTAAATGAGATTATGCGATGTGTCTGTAATCGCGTTAGATAATATGTCATAACTTTCGCAGTACACAAGTGTGTCAAACTGTATTTTGCTGATGTACAGTAGAACATCTATACATCGAAGATTTATTGATGGTTCCAAAACGAAACAAAATAAAAGGAATGAAAAACGCAGTGAAAATGACAGTGCGTGCGTGCGTGCGTGCGTGCGTGCGTGCGTTGCGTGCGTGCGTTAATAACACATTATATTTTTCAATAACTTATGAACCGCTTCACCGATTATGATAATATTTGGCTACAATGGTGCTTTTATTTGCATAACACCCACGTCCGACCGCACACGGTCAATGATACTGAGGACGTATGTATACCTTGTTTGTATGTAAACAATATTCACGTTTTTACATAGGGTAGCCTATGTATTGGAATCGCATCGGACAGTTAGCCACGCCCCAGACCCCCCTCGATGGGCTAGTCCGTAGTGGTATCTTGGAATAACCATGACAACAAAATGCATTGTGTTACTCAACGTTTAACTGTCATACGCAACCGCTAATTGAAAATAATATTATGAAAAACTACTTGCACTGAACAATATCAACAACGGATGTTCTACGTACAAAAATACATCGGATTATTTTGTTACGCTTCAAGTTGTTATTTGCCCCCATTTGCGTCACAAATCGTGCGGTCATCGCTAAATTTAGTAACAGGCTATAGTTTTCGGCAGAGTTAACTCCCCTCCGAATACTCTCCACCGGATAAACACGCGACGCGTTCAACACACAAACGATATCAAGGGGTTACAGGTACCTGTTGACCCAGATTTTTTTAAGGATCACGATTGTGTCGCAACAAAACTCGCACGTGTGGGTCTAACTAATGTTACTCATTCTATCGATGGATTTACAGCGGATTATAGTGACATTCCTGAATTCTGCCTGATTGACATTTGTCTATGGTAGCCAATACACGACAACATGAGTGTCAATTCTACGTTCAGGGAAGGGGGTCAATAAGCCAGTAAGTGATAAATTTCAGTCAGGGAACACATTAATGACAGTATAACACATCCAGCGTAGATTAATACCCATATTAATGCAAGTACTGAAAATACGAAAAAAAAATATTCTAACAAGTTTGGGCTTCCATACATTGAACATTTTGTCTGCGGTTTCCCCAATGACGTCATTTGTATGTTTTAATATACTCGATCCGGGGCCAACTATTTCATTCACAAAACAGAAGTAAACATGGCGATGTCAAATTAATGCAGAAACTTTAACAAAAATCCTGCTACAACATTGTTTTGTACCGACAAGGCATTTTCAGGTGCGACACCGCTTCCGTGGCGGAATTCTTGTAGTACCCTATGTTCAGTACTTTCAGTACTTTGATTTTATTTATTATCAAGGCTGCCAGCGATGTGATAACGATAGACATTGGTTCGTTCATGGAGGCAGGAAATAATCCTGGCTGTAAGCTATTGTAATATTCGCAGTATATTGTGCTTGGTTTTGGAGAACACACATGTGTCAACGTATTTTAGCTAATGAACAGCCGAACCTCTCCATACTGAACAACATTGGGGTACATAGCGTGTCTGTTCTAGAGAGGTTCTACATAATTCAGGTATCTGTACATACTTGACCCAATCAGCAACCGAACTTAGGATGTCCCCTTGATACAATATGCACCATGTCATAATTACAACTGAATGTATCAGGTAACCTGCCCTGTATTGACCGAATACGTACTGACTGATCACATATTGTTATATCAGGCATTGACCTGATACAAACATCCGGGTTACAACGAAGTGACGTCCCATTGGTCGGATGACATAACGTGACGTTACCGAATGACGTTAGTGTAATGACGCAACGTAAACAAGTCCGCGTTCTGTCCATAGATAACGACGTCAACTGTGGTAATTTTCGAGCATAAAACGTTACCTGATAAATAGAATACCAGGCTCGGCTCGGAAACGGTAGTAATTCATCGGCACGCCTCGTAATTCCTACGCGTTTCCTAGCCTTGCCTGATAAACTTGATATCAAAAGACACTAGCCTGGTATTCTCTATGTATTTGCTCTTTCGTAAACGCACGAGCAGGTAATATATTGTCTTATCCATACTGAAAACAGAACACAAAACAATGGCACCGAGATAATGCCTATTTTATTCAGAAAATCCGATCGTATCAGGGTCTATAATACTCAGAAACCATCCATGTATGATACGATCATGTCCTAATTATGCATACCACGTGTATCATGGCACATTTGCAATGTAAATCGTATTGATAACCAGATAATCGGTTTAATATGATACGTTAATGTACTTCATCCATAATTGGTCAAATATCGCTTATTAACTACAATAGTAGACACAAACCACCATGTACATCCACATATTTATCCCGTCAACGTAGTGCCTATGTGCCGTGAAACAAGGTGCCGTGAAACATATTTGATATCCTGTCAATACGACCTAATCACAATTCATACGCGTCATTCGTGTTGGTGACTACTTTCCCCAGTAAACTTCTTGAGTTGACTGAATAGTCTGATGGAAATGGAACTGTTTACAGTGTGAGGGTTAAATTTGGCAAATAAAAACAATATCGCCAGAAAATAAAATTAAGTGCATGCCATTTTCTGAATGTCAAATCAATTACCATTACGACCCTCAATTTCCAATTGCATTTGCTCGCTACCCATTCCGTGCGTCATTCAGACATGACTGACGTCATACTTATATTTACGTCAATAAGTCTACTACGTCATTTAAAATAAAAATGGCTGCTCCCAGTGATTCCAATCAGGTAAGGAAATAAACGAAACAAAATGGTGTATGTGTTGTTGATTTTTATTCTGGACAGATCGCAATCGTTGCAGAATCTGTCCCAAATTGAAATGGATGGGTCTGGTGAATTTTGAGAGTGTATTTCGTTGAAAAGAAGCTGTAATTTCACATTGTCGGTGACAACATATAAAGTATCAACAGAACATTTATCTGTTGAACCTCCCTGAAGTACACGTTTTAATGGTTAATTCGGGATGGATGGTTGCCATTCTAAATAGGATTAAATCGTAAAATTGCCATCTTGTGTTTTTTTTCATTTCCATGAACGGTGAAAAGAACAAAAACAAAATCGTTGTAACATGTTAAGATTATTCGTGAAATATTTCGATGTGTAAAGTTCCTAAAGTCTAAAACAATTATTGATCAATTTACTGTCGTGACTGTTGATTAACGGATTTTACAACCATACTTTATCGAACTATGTTCTGTGCGCCAATGAGTGTTTGATGTAATTCGGTTCTAACTTATCTCGCTTTTGAAGGCTAAATTAACTAAATTAAGTTGATTTAAATGCTGTTTTAGAATGTTGACGGGATAAATATAATAGTAGGTTAGTGCCGTGCATGGGAAAACATATCTGACTTGGCACGGAAACCGGATAGGCTCGGCAGAGCCTCGCCCATCCAGTTTCCTAAGCCTCGCCAGATATTTTATCCCATTCACGGCACTAACCTACTATTCTCTATTTACAGGTAAAGGGCTTCGTATTGGCCAACTATGTACTGACTGATAACATATTGCTGTATCAGGCATTGACGTGATACGAATATCCGGCTTACAACAAATTGAATACTAACGGTTCATTTGTCGAACGGCGTCACATGACTTTATGGAACGACGTCACGGAAACAAGTCCGGGTTCTTTTCAAAGAAAACTACGTCTTAATAGCTCATTTTGTAGCATAAAACGTTACCTGATAAATATACTATCATGCTAGTGTATTTTGATATCAAGTTTATCAGGCTCGGCTCGGAAACGGCAGGAATTCCTACGCGTTTCCTAAACTTGCCTGATAAACTTGATATCAAAAGACACGAGCCGGTATTCTCTTTAATAGTCTTAACTTTTCACGTTTCTGACTTTGCAACAAGCACACAGTTGCAAAACTACAAACGTGCCTAGATGGATTGGGTGAGAAGAAGTATCGTAATTATGAGAAAATTAATGTTATTTTGTACCTCAGAAGACTTGCGATACCTCATGAACAATAGTTCCAAAATTTACTACTTTTCCGCATGTAAGTTGACTAAATCTTCATAGCAAAATTAATGAGGATGTCATTCCGAATTTGCTGTGTCTCGTATACACATGACATATGTAATACAGTGGGGTCAGCGTGTAAGTGCACACACGAACGAACACGAAAGGTTGGTTCCAACCTGTCGTGTTCGTTCGTGTGTGCACTTACACGCTGACCCCACTGTACATTTACTGAATAATTACATATTCCAATATATAGCACAGCTCAGCGAATTCCGGACATTTCGGTGTGAATGATATGCCATTGATTTCAGTCGGTCAGTGGCATCTTTGGTATTGACCGTGTGTCGTATCCGCCGCTGTCACGATTTGATAACACTGGCACGACCTCGACAATTGTCAATCATTGTAATTGATTAGCTCGGGTAGTATATTGACATGATAGTGTGTGTGTAGGTTTAGGTCATGACGTGTTAATTGTTGTATTGATGACAGTGTGGAAAAACTCTCCGGAATTGTCAAGTAAACACCACGTATAACCACGTGTCTTATGAAATCAGCAATATCATATTAAATCATCACTCATACAAGGTCATCAATATACTACATATATAAATAGATGTTCCTTCTAGCCAACATAAAAATTGATCTAAATTAAGTTACATTAGTAACCTTCAATTGTACTTTATCGGAGCATACACATGTAATCGTGCAACTCTACTGGTTGAAGGCCAAAATACCGTCAATCCACATACATTCTCCAAAAATGGTTTCTCCTTAAACTTCCAACCCAATTATATTTCAGTGATAAACACTATTGTAAATCGGATTTTCCTATTGGAATTTAACATGGGGAGTCAATTTCCAAATGTTTTCGTTTTTTGATCCTTCATCAAAAACGAAAAGTTTTTCTGGCGAGAATGATGTAACTAAGAAAACTAAAGTTAGTTTTTTCGCAATTAAATCAATAATTGATGGAATTTCATCAAATAATTTTTTTTGGAGAGGGTGACTTATTTGTTATTGATAAAAAAAGTACTTACTTTTAAATATTTTTTAGATTTAAAGTGTTTAATAGCCAACTGTTCGTCGGCAGCAAAGCGTGGAACAGACGGTAGGTACATAACTCCGAAACGTTATGCACTGTGCCTTTAGTGGAGCTTGTCTAATGATAAACAGCACCGCCATGCTTACCTGATGACGTCCACTACTGTTAGGTACATAAAGGACAAACATAAACATGAACTTGTCAGAAAATGTTAGGTGTGTGCTGAAGCTTGGCTTACGTACGAATGTAGCGGTTTCTTGCTTGTAAGTTGGACTTGACACCCATAACTTACATGACCTATGAATTGGAAGCAGAGCAGGCTATTCCAATGGGGTTAACACTATCATCAACACACGCTTCACATTTTTATTATAGGAATGAATGGCCTTTTTGTGGAATTTATCGGGATATAAACTTGGAAAAGTCGCGGGAATACTTGACGAAGGCCGGAAGGCCTCGTCCAGTATTTACGCGACTTTTCCAAATTTTTATCCCCGATAAATTCCACAAAAAGGCCATTCATTCCTTATAATTCCAGCATTTGAAATAAATTCATCAGGATAATGTGTTTATTTTTACAGACGGCAGCCATTTGTTTACATTGACAGCACTGACAGCGCACCTGTAGAAAGTAGTTCGGCGTCAGAGTTTACTGGGATATACATTTTGGACAGAGACTTGCTGCGGGCCAATCAAATGTTAGGAAATTGTGTAAATATTTTTGTGCTTGAATTATAACCTTGTGTTACATATTTGAATGTATAATTTTAATATAACTGTCGGTGAATGTGTAAATCCTTTAACATGTTTATCATTTATCATTTTTGTAACACCATACTTGGCCAGTTACTTCTCCATGTCATGACAGACAGAGGAAACAATGGGATATACTACAATTCAAGTAAATTATATTGACATTGTGTCGTGGAATTGCCATACTACCAGTATATCATATTCCGACAGTTTCTTATTTATTTACCGGTACGTGGAATATGAGTGATGTTTCAATGTTACACATCGATACTCTTGTCTCTACGTATGTTTATTTGCACTTTATGTCGGTCCATTCAGATTTTGTAATTTCATCGGAAGTAATTGATGTTTTGTTGATGTTTTGAATGGTTGATGTTGTAATCTCAAACGAACGGTAGACAAATATCTCCCATTTAATCAGACAACAAATCCGCTGGGTGGGAACATTTGAGCCACGAGGCAACGAAACCGGTCTTATCGTCTTTCACAGCGGTCTATATTCCGACCAATCAGTGTGTTCATGCACCATGAACATTGGAATTTATCCTTGCTGTCGACCTGTAGTGACTTACGTCGGTGGCTAAGGCCGCGCAGCTACGACTACCACGCAGTCTGATATTGGTCTTACCAGTAGCCAATTTCATAAAAATTGCAAAGTATACTTTTCTAGCAAAGTATACTTTGAGGGAGACATCATTAATTTTCCCGAAATGCATTATTTCATACAGAACTAACGACTGCATATATTTGATGATTAACAGTATGCGGAATTATTATACTGAATGTATTACACACATTATCACAGCCAAAATGACTGTGATAATGTAATAAATTCAGTATAATAAAAACTAATAAATGTATCCTAAAATTGAAAATTTCTCCCTCAAAGTATACTTTGCAATGTTGGTGAAATCGGCTACTGGTCGCATATTCAGTAAACTTCGTTTCGTCAAGTGATGCCATATAAATACAATGCGATCGCACAATCACCAATCAGTCGTTCATCTCAAGAGAATTCCGTGTTTACATAGACGGTAACCAATTATCTCAAGAAACATTAACTGTTATACAATCACATCTTAGCAAACAGATTTAACGATATTGCATTCCTTGATATCTGGCAGTCTTTCTCTGACAGCTATTGTCTCAGGAATACACTTATTGTACGAATATGTCTTCAAGATTGGGGTAAAAAAACCATCACAATACAAGTAAAATGAATGGCCATTAAATAAAAGAATGAGCTAGTACAGCATTAATATCAGGGCCCGGTTGCTCAGGGCTAAGGATTTAACAGTATGTTAAGCTAACAGAGGTTTTGAGCAACCGGGCTGGCAATTGTTGAGGCATGTGTACACTGTGCATCTTTGCGTGTACATGCACAGTGAAGATTTATTGTAAGTTCACAAAAGAAACAAACTAAAATGAATACAAAACACAGTAAAACTGATCGTTTTTTTTGTACAAGGATATGAATATACACGACTACCGTGTTGTTTTTCTGTATGTGCAAAATATATATTCTTTTAAATACCCGGCTTTTAAATATTTTAACGCCTGCAGTTTCTTTACACGCATCGTTTTGACATAGTTTTAATTAGACAACCATCATTTCGATGGTTTAAACCAA
Organism: Conchocele bisecta; assembly: GCA_029237695.1. Lineage (NCBI taxonomy): Eukaryota > Metazoa > Mollusca > Bivalvia > Lucinida > Thyasiridae > Conchocele > Conchocele bisecta. Next base: position 28,694,881 of record CM055270.1, on the reverse strand, counting down.
GGAAAATGTCGTCTTCTAATTATAAAACAGAAAATGATGGCAAAACGATGTGTAAACGATAGGCAATCGTTTGTTTGTAGACACAGGAACAATTCCATGCGGTATGCTTTCCGAACACGACTGACTAATCGAGTCAACTGGATTGTGGTCCTTCTAATGCACGACGACTGCGTGTTGAGGTCGTACATAGCTGGGGGCCGTTTCACTAAACTTTGTAAGACTGAAATCTTCGTAAGTGCAAAATTATGATAGTCTGTAAATATCACAATATCAATGTTTTCTTGTAAACAATTAATGGATTTACATTTATTGAGCATAGGCTGCATGTCCTGGAACACTGCATGGGCATCCGCGATGTCAAAATTTGCAGATATTGATTAATTTGAGCTACTGTTTCTGTCAATTAAAAATATGCAACGCAACGACAAAGCTAAATTACGTCAAAGTATACCGCGGAGTATGTTCTAATGGCGATTGCTCGTGATTTGCCAAGTTTGTACATGAGATCTGATGATACTGCCAATTTATATACTGCAAACACAACCGAAAGGCAAGCGTAATTCTGGGGGCCGTTTCATTAAACTTCGTACGACTAAAATGTTCTTAAGTGCCAAATTATGATAGTCTGTAAATTCCACATGAACATCATGTTCTTGTAAACAATTATTGGATCTACATTTATTGAGCATAGGCTGCATATGCATATGCATATGCAGCCTATGCTCAATACATGTAAATCCATCAATTGCAATTTCCAGACGATCCTAAATGTGCACTTACGAACATTTGTATTAGTCGTACGAAGTTTAGTGAAAATGCCCCCAGCAGTTTAATATCACAATGCACATACGTTAGAACACAAGAAGTGTAACACAAGAAGCGTAACACAAGAAGCAAGAAGTGTAACACGAGAAGCGTACTAATAGGAACGTACTGCTAGAAATATACCCCTAGGAAAATGCATATACAATGTTCCACTAGACACGTAATATTAGATGTGTACACATATAAGCGTACCGATAAAGGCGTACAACTAGAAGCATACCACGAGAAGCGTGTTATGTACTAGCAACGTGCTACTAGAACCGGATAGGCAGAAGCGTGCCTCTAGAAACATTCAACTGCAACAGTACCGCAATTTATCCCGTCAACACAGTGCGGATGTGCCGTGAAACACGGTGCCGTGAAACATTTTTGATATCCTGTCAATACGGCCTGATCACTGCGTATGAATATGTGCGGTGACTGGGGTTAGTTTTTGCATTTGAAAGCCATTTGTAGGTGTTGTTGATGGATAAATAGACGTGAATGGGAAAAATATCTGGCGCGGCACGGAAACGGGATGTGCTCGGCAGAGCCTCGCCCATCCCGTTTCCTAAGCCTTGCCAGATATTGTTTCCCATTCACGGCACTAACCTACTATTCTCTATATATCTAAGCATGTCGCTAAAACCGTACACCTAGCAGCATACTGCGAGAAGCGTACCACTAGACCCGAACTGCTAGAAATGCACTACCAAACCGAAGCCACAAGGCGCAGAAAGAAGCCACAAGGCGCGTAAAGCTAGACACAATCACCAGGGTGCGTTTCACTAACTTCGTACGACTGAAATGTTCGTACGTGCAAATTTAAGATCGTCTGGAAATTTAAATTGATGGATTTACATTTATTGAGCATAGGCTGCATATGCAGCCTATGCTCAATAAATGTAAATCCATTAATTATTTGCTAGAAAACAGTGTTAATGTCAAATTCACAGACTATCATAATTTTGCACTTACGAACATTTTAGTCGTACGAAGTTTCGTGAAACGGGCACCAGAAGCGTAGCAGCATATGCGCACGTGTGCCGCTAAGATCGTACCAGTAGAAAGCGGTTTGACATTGATGTATTACCCGATTGCATTATAGCACTAGATCTCTTAAAGGACACACGGCATTGTATTTCACCATGCTCTTCCCATAACGGACAGTTGTTGTTGGAATGCCTGATTGTTTATTGTATTTTGCCGTTATTTATTACGAAAATCGGTCCTATTTTCCATAAATAAGATAGAGGTCATGTGAGTTTGTACATAAGAGTGCGATGTTTATGAAACATGCATATATTTACAAAAATATATGATATTTTCTGTAAATGGTATCGGAACTTGACGAAATTTGCATAACAAATGCGGATTTCTCAATTATATTCCGCAGTTACTCTAAACATTTCGTCAACTCTCGATATAATTTACGGCAAATATCTTAAACTGTTTGTAAATAGTAATTTCCAAGGCATTTAAACCACATTGTTTTAAAGTCGCTCTTTTTATTAAATTTTCGACCACATGGTCTATCAAAATTGTATGAAAATGTATCGGCAGTCCTATGTGACGTCCATAGTGTAGTAGTCAACTGCTACACTATGGACGTCACATAGGACTGCCGATACATTTTCATACTATTTTGATACAGACCATGTGGTCTAAAGTTTAATAAAAAGAATGACTTTAAAACAATGTGTTTGTAAATATATTTAATGTGATATCTTCTTAGGCACACAATCGCATTGCTTGTTTCAAATGAAGTCGGACATTGGCATGAACAACCGCTATCTTATTTATTTTGTCGTCTGCTGTTTATTTTCAATTGTTATCATTAATGCTTTGACAGCACATTATAATAATTTACAACATGGTTTGACAGCACTTCAGAATCATTTCCATTGGAAATGTTTCTGAAGTGCTCTCAAACCATGTTTTTATTTAGAAATAAGGCAAGATATAAAAGCAACAGCAGACGATTATTGTTGTCAGTAGCGGTCTAAGGGTTAATGTAGTAACATGACCGTTGACGCAGTATGTCGCATTATTGCGGTGTGACTGAACATGAACATTCAGAGCTCATGTATAATTCGATTCCTTGTTCTTATTCTTATTCGGCTTATATTTAAGGGTGGAAATTGTCTGGAACACCGGCTTAGCTCAGTAGGTAGACCGTCGGGCTGAGCATCGGGAAACCGCGGGTTCGATTCCCACCTCCACCCGCGGCTGTGAATGGCCGATTCGGCGTGTTCTTTGGGAAGACAACTTCGTGCTAGCCTAGACCTATCGGATGGGGACTTAAATTGTCGGTCCCGACATGAAAGGTCTTCGAGCCAGTGCCGTCGTTAAATCAAAGCATTTACATTATTTACATTTACTCGAACACCTTCCATACCATGCGATAATTACATTTACTCGAACACCTTCCATACCATGCGAGAATTACATTTACTCGAACACCTTCCATACATGCGAGAATTACATTTACTCGAACACCTTCCATACCATGCGAGAATTACATTAACTCGAACACCTTCCATACATGCGATAATTACATTTACTCGAACACCTTCCATACCATACGAGAATTACATTTCTCGAACACCTTCCATACATGCCTGAGAATTACATTTTACTCGAAAATTCCATACCATGCGAGAATTACATTTACTCGAACACCTTCCATACCATGCGAGAATTACATTTACTCGAACACCTTCCATACCATGCGAGAATTACATTTACTCGAACACCTTCCATACATGCGGAGAATTACTATACTCGACCAGCTTCTTTCTATTCCATCGAGAATTATTCATTTACTCGCAACCACCTTCCAATTACATGCCAGAATTACATTTACCGAACACCTGCGATTTATATCAATTTACATCGCACCTTCCATACCTGCGATTTAATATTACTCGAACACTCCATACATGCGAGAATTACATTTACTCGAACCACATTACATTTATCGAACACCTTCCATATGCGATAATTACATTTATCGACCTCCATACCATGCGAGAAATCGATTACGCATGATGTCTGATATTTGTGGCTGTGACAAGAGAAATGGGGTTTATGCGTTGTGCGAACAGTGTAGCTCCAGATCAGCCTGCGCATCCGCGCAGTCTGATCAGGACCTGCACTGTTCGTCATTCAGCCAATGAAACAACCGTAATGCTTGTAACTTTTGTAACTTGTAAGAATTTTGAATGACATCCACAAATGACGTAAGCCCCATTTCGTCAGTCAGAGCCACATTTGTGTCAAAGTTTGACGTCATTTATTGAACATATCACTTTTTTTTTTGTAAATCAGCAACAGAGGCAAGAGAGGTTACATCTGTAGCATATTTCACCAAAATTGCAAAGTATTCTTAGTTAGCAAAGTGTACCTTGAGGGAGTAATCATTTATTTTTTCAGACATACATTATTTCATATAGAACTAACGACTGCATATATTTGATGATTAAAAGTATGCAGAATTATTATACTGAATGTGTTACATTATCACAGTGATAATTTAATACATTCAGTACAGTAAAAATAATAAATTTATCCTAAATTGAAAATTCTCCGTCAAAGTGTACTTGCAATGTTGGTGACATAGGCTAGAGAGCGAAACTCATATCGCATGTAAAACATTAATGCCATTAACGCCAACGAAACGTTTTTCGCCAAAGCTGTCTCGTTCGTATTTATTCCATTCACATATCTGAATTTATAGTCCGTTTATGCCAATATTGCATGGCAAATATCCATTAGAGTCGGGCGTTCTATTGACAAAGCTGCACAAGCCATGAAACTGTGTACATGTTTTCTATATTGAACACCTTTTGCTGTTTCAATAAAGAGATTCGCATACTTGAGTATGTGATACACCCGGATGAAAAATGGGACTTCATGGCGTTTCCAGTATTTTCCGGGAACATGTGGCTGTGACTGGAAAACAATGGGTTTATGGGGTTTGTGACCAATGCAACCACTGATCAAATAGCACACCTCAGTAGCCTGATAACATTCAATAGTGCATGTTGGACACATAACAGGTGTTTGATTGTTGAACTGGTGCACAGTGCATATCATGTGCGGATGTACATGCATAGCTTATCTACATTGGTGGAAACATCCGGAAGCCCCATTTATCCCGTTACAGCCACATATATGGCTGCGGCTGGTGTCTTTTGATATATTTTGAGTTTATCAGGCAAGGCCAGGAAACGGGTAGGAATTTCGAGGTTTGTCGAGGAATTCCTACCGTTTCCGAGCCGATCCTAATAAACTTGATATCAAAAGACATGAGCACGGTATTCTATTTATCAGGTAACGTTTTCGGCTACATAATGAGCAAATATCGTCTTGTTTCCGTGACGTCATTCCACTGACATAATTCGGTAACTTTATCTGACGCCGTTCGACCAATGAAACGTCAGTTTTCAATATGTTGTAACCCGGATATTCGTATCAAGGCAATGCCTGATACAGCAATGTGTTATCAGTCAGTACGTATTCGGCCAATACAGAGCTCGTTACCTGATAAAAGATAGAAATTGGGTAGTACTGCCGTTCAACGCACAGGTTGAAGTACCGTACCAAGGTCTATAAATACATTAAATATACCTAAAAGTATCACTAAGTGGGAAATAAATCCCACTTATTGATACTTTTAGGCATATTTAATATATTTAACGTACCAAAGTATATACATAACTTAAATATACCTAAAAGTATCAATAAGTGGGAAACAATTTCCCACTTATTGATACTTTTAGGCATATTTAATATATGTATAGACCTTGGCACGTTACTTCAACCTGTGGTTCAATGCTATTTATATACTATACTCATAACGCTTGATTGACTCTTTCAATAGACGTGGCAAAATAAAAAGCAAGCAACATGTTTTTGAGAATGAATACATTACCAGTACAATACCAATTGCCGTATAGATTATTACAGTGCTTCAAAATTAGAAGCTGGACAGGGCCATAACATACATTTAATTCAGTGACAGAACATATGACTTGATCATAGCAATGGGTCAGTGTAAATCCCTATCACATTTCACAGACGTGCATATATACTGTTTGCAACAACAATTTCTATATATTACAGTGGGGTCAGCGTGTAAGTGCACACACGAACGAACACGACAGGTTGGTTCCAACCTGTCGTGTTCGTTCGTGTGTGCACTTACACGCTGACCCCACTGTACATGCTACCCAGTGATTTACCGTAATTTTTAAGGGTCTTATTTCCTTGACGGACATATTTCCTCCAAGACGTTTTCCGAGAGGCAATTGATGTCACGTTTTGACGTAATTTCCGGCGACAATACATATATTTATTCAACTACCATTTTGAAACACCGGATTTATTTCCCTTGACATCTGTAAAACCGACGAAGAAACTCATGCTCCGCACTCGTTTCCTTATCGGATTTTCAGATGTCTCGGGAAATAAATCCGGTGTTTCAAAATGGTAGTTGCATAAACTATATGTATTGTATTGTACTGTGTTTGACATCCAGACTTCCGCGCAGTTATTGGGCTCACTAATGGAACCGCCAAGATGTTTTGTATTGAGCAATATCCATATTGGCCATTGAGAATTTAATTACAAGACAACCGTATGAAGTTGTCAGTGGACGAAGTGGGATATTATTATATATTATATATTAACTTCCTTACTTCTTGCATTATCTAACGAAGTTGGAAGTAAGAATGTTAGAAGTAATTCTTTTAGAAGTAAGGAAGTTAGAAGTAAGGACGTTAGAAGTAAGAAGTGATGAAGTTGGAAGTTAGAAGTAATAAGTAAAGAAGTTAGAAGTAATGAAGTTAGCAGTAGGAAGTAATGAAGTTGTAAGTTAGAAGTAAGAGTAAAAAGTAAGGAAGTTACAAGTAATGAAGTTAGAAGTTAGAGGTAAGGAAGTAGGAAGTTAGAAGTAAGGAAGTAGGAAGTTAAAAGTAATGAAGTAGGAAGTTAGAAGTAAGGAAGTAGGATGTTAGAAGTAAGGAAGTAGGAAGTTAAAAGTAAGGAAGTAAGGAAGTAGGAAGTTAGAAGTAAGGACGTAGGAAGTTAGAAGTAAGGAAGTAGGAAGTTAGAAGTAAGGCAGTTAATATTGAAGTCAGAAGTCTCTCCAGTACTTCCATAATATTGAGACCTAGCGTATCTGGGGCCCGTTTCACTAAACTTCGTACGACTAAAAAGTGCAAATTTAGGATCGTCTGGAAATTTCAATTGATGGATTTACATTTATTGAGCATAGGCTGCATATGCAGCCTATGCTCAATCAATGTAAATCCAATCATTGTTTACAAGAAAACATTGTTAATGTGAAATTCACAGACTATTATAATTTTGCACTTACGAACATTTTAGTCGTAAGAAGTTTAGTGAAACGGCCCCCAGCTGTTGTAGTTGCTTTTGTTTGTAAAGCATGTGCGCTTTTATAAGTTTCTCCCATGGAAAATGCGAGAATCAATTACGTCATTTGAAGTTGACAAAGTATAAACACAAAGTTAATGTTAAATACTGATTCAGCGGAACCACTCTAAACCGGACACAGATAACGGTTAGTTGGGCTTAATTTTGACTCACACATGTTTCATTATCATTTACCTCAGATCACTATGCATATTCATGATAACAAAACAAACACGCGTGTCTTGAAGTAGTCATCTGCCTGGTTTACTGTGGCTAAATTTGTGTTTGAGAAAAGATTGAATTTTATTCAAGTACATAACTATTCTACTATCTGAAACTGTAACAAGCGTAAACACGTGGGGTGGTCATATGCCGGATTTACAGCGGAACCTCTCTAAATCGGACACCCTGGGGAGCTCACAGGGTGTCCGGTATACAGAGGTTTTATTAAAATAGCAACTTTCTATTTCGTGAAATTCGGTCAGATATTGACTTTGATATAAAAATACATTTTGTAATTCTATTTAAAAGTTACAAAGTCAGAAATAGTTTCAATGAAATTGTTCTACGACGAATTTATCGCTTTGAACCCTACAGAGCATACAGCCTACTTGTACAAACACTGTACGTTCGAGCCGCCTCATCAGGATCTTCAGCACTTGTCAGCAGTTTTCAATTACAGTGGAACCTCTCTAAACCGAACACAATAAAACATCTGAGAGCTTATTTTTGATGAGTTTCTTGGTCTCAGTGGATAATGTCTGTTCATGATCGCATATCACACAGCTATGGTTGGCTCAGAATGATCAAATGCATGATTTACAGTAAACCTCTCTAAACCGGACATCCTGGGACCTCCCAGGGTGTCCGGGTTAGAGAGGTTTCACTGTATAAACAACCAACGTTGTCTCAATAGTGGAATGTTTAAAAATATAACACGGAAAACCCAATGTTGGGTAGCCAGGGGTGAACGGGTTTACTGATCATACGCAATTTGCACGACATCAGACATGTTTGCGCGTATTCCGTGCAATATTTCAATACGAAACAATTCCATGAACTTTGGTTGCGTATAATCCTCATTGTCGCTCTTTGATTAACCATGTCAAGCACTTATGGGAATCTGTCCTGCCTCGCAGAAGAATGTTAGACCAGCAGGACGGCTTCTGATCGACATAATGGCTGAACGCGCGTTTTGTCTGCATTCTACGTGTAGGAAAATGTCAATATGATATGAACCGCAATGTGTCAAAGTTGGACATATTGAATCTGAGACCAGTTGCCCCCAGACCATTCTGACCACTAGTTACACTGTTCGTAAGTCGATCAGCCAGATTCCATATGTATTGCATAAACTGGGCTTACACAGTGTAATGGCGCCATGTATTAACATCACGACACACTAGTGAAACAAATATGCAAGTGAAACCGTTGTATTGATCATTCGGTGTGTTTCATGCAGCGCTTTTACTTGCTTATTTGTTTCACTAGTGTATCGTGATTTTAATACTTGCATATTGCATGCAATACTTAACATAAACATTGGGCATAGCATCGTTTCTAATGACATAAGTAAACTCAGTTAATAATATTGTATTAAGTCATCACTCATGTAAGATCCTTTATTCTCGGGGTTGTCCAGCAATGAGAGATGACGGCAAAGAAATTGGGAGCGTAACATAATCGCCTACAAGCCCAGCACTCCGGGCTAAATACACGGTGCTGGCATTTGCGGAATATTTCATATTTCCCGTTCTGCCAAAGCGAAATTCTGGTACTAGTGTAAACCCACATTTATTGGCTGTCGCACAGAGCAATGTGAACATTTATGTTGTACCTAAGAAGATGTGCGATATCTCATGAAAAGTATGACACTGCACGGTTGTTAGCGTGTTTCCAATCATCGACGGGTATGAAATGTATTCAAGCCAATACACAGCATGTATTGAGCTTTATTTTGTTCAAACCCCTTGTCAGGATATAAATGTACGTAATCAGTCAACTAAGCATGTGGAACGTTGCGGTACAGACGTATATGCACCGTTTTGAAGTTATATCGATGTCCTAAACGTCCAATGGCACTCCACACCAAATGGGTTACCGACCGGCGCTACAGTAGCTAGTGATATGTGACTGATATGTGGCTGTGTCTGGAGAAATGTGGCTTATGGGATTTATGATCAGTCTAGCTCCTGATCTTCTAGCACTGTCTTGCGACATAGTGTTTCTAGAAGCAGGCCAGGGGGCCGTTTCACTAAACTTCCTACGACTAAAATGTTCGTAAGTGCAAAATTATGATAGTCTGTAAATTTCACATTAACAATGTTTTCTTGTAAATAATTGTTGGATATACATTTATTGAGCATAGGCTGCATATGCAGCCTATGCTCAATAAATGTAAATCCATCAATATAAATTTGCAGACGATTCTAAATTTGCGCTTACGAACATTTTAGTCGTAAGAAGTTTAGTGAAACGGCCCCCGGGTGTTTCACTGATTGAATGGCGATGAGTGCAGATCCTGATCAGCCTGAGCGGACGCACAGGCTGATCTGGATCTACACTGGTCGCAAAACCCATAACCTTCATTTCTCTAGTCACAGCCACATGACTTGAACATCTCGCTTAACGAAGTCTACATCGAAATACTTAAGGTATGCTGATATGCGGCTAAAAAAGTCGTACGTACAATACACCATCGTACGTCGTGGCGAACCACAAATAAAACAATCCATATGATTTCGTACACGAACCTAAGAAGATGTGCGATATTTTCTGAAGAAAGAAAAGTTTACAGAAACTGTGATAGTATCTGTTTTTGACGTCACCAGTTGACGAAATGTTCATGGCAAATGCGGAAAAGCACAATAGCATGGGTTGTCTCAAAAGGGATAATGTGCTCATTTATATTTCATTATCAGAACATATTGGAATTGCGATAGGCGTCCATTTATACAAGCCGATATCGAATACTCATATTTGCTAATACCATTGTCATGGTTCCGTAACTGCTAATTGGACTGGTGGATGAAATGACCGAACGGCCGTGAACAAAATTACCACATACCTCGAACATATTCTGCACATTTGTCACAGTGACGGTTTATTACAAATTACAATCATGTGTTCTATTTGAAATGAACAAAAACTAAACACGTACTGGTGTGTACATGTACTAGTATATGTATGTTCATAAGAGATTTACTGATTGAATTGCGAGTAGCATCGACACTGACCAGTAGCCGATTTCATCAAAATGGCAAAGTATACTTTGAGGGAGAAATTTTCAATTTAAGGATAAATTTATTAATTTTTTATGATACTGAAATTATTATATTATCACAGCCATTTTGGCTGTGATAATGTAATAAATTGAGTATAATAATTCTGCATCAGTTTAATCATCAAATATATGCAGTGGTTAGTTCTATATGAAATAATGCATTTTGGGAAAATTAAATGATTACTCCCTTAAGGTATACTTTGCGAGATAAGTATACTTTGCAATGTTGGTGAAATCAGCTGCAGACCCTTGAAGTGCACTGGCTTAACAATTATGCGTTTGCATGACAACAGCCCTCATACTCACAGGTAGAACTCGGACAGGTGACATAAAAACAAATGTTACTTTAATAAAATTGACATCACCCCAACCAACTGGGGCCCGTTTCACTAAACTTCGTACGACTAAACGGTTCGTAAGTGCAAATTTATGATCGTCTATAAATTTCAATTGGTGGATTTATTTTTATTGAGCATAGGCTGCATGTGCAGCCTATGCTCAATAAAAGTAAATTCAATAATTGTTAATGTGAAAACACAAGAAAGCATTGTTAGTGTGAAATTTACAGACTATCATAATGTTGCACTTAGTCGTAAGAAGTTTAGTGAAACATATGGGTGGGGTAATGGGCTTTCTTTAAATGAATATTTTAATATCACAGTACCAAGTGTACGCGTACGTAACCATGCAATTGCAAAGTCGCCGATGTGTTTATTTGCTTTTTGTTGGCACACATATGCTGGTACGTGTCTCTAATATAAAGCATCCATTTCCTAAAACCTTCAGTCAGTTGGTCAAATCCTGGGATACATGTCCGATAGACGAATGGAATTATTTCGGACATGATGAGAATGTTGGTCAATGTCAATTGAGGCGTCCGCCATCGTACATGTTGTCGTCATGACAACCAGTAACGCAGGAAAGTTATTGTCATTTACCGCGACAACGTCTCCAGACTCGGATCCCGTGATAATATGTGCATGTGACCGGAGAAATGGGGCTTATGTGTTTTGCGAACAGTGTAGATCCAGATCAGCCTGTGCGTCCGCACAGTCTGATCAGGATCTACACTGTTCGCCATCCCATCAATGAAACACCCGTCATGCTTCTAACACGCAATATAGATTGCTATGGTATCAGGATACAGTAGTGTGCTATTTGATCTGGAGCTACGCTACACTGGTGACAAATCCTATAAGCCCCGTTTCCCCAGTCACAGCGCACTTTCCGCACGTGTTAAACCGAATTGATGGGCGAATTACCGCTAGAATACACGTGTATATTTCTTGTCAATTCTGCTTGCGCGGCATGGATGAGCTGTAATGATACTGTTGTGTAATTATGTATTGTAAGGACGGGCCGAAATGATGGCTTAGTGTGTTAAATTTAATTATGTTACTGTGACGTATATCTGTGTTTACTTATTAATTATATAAATATTTATAGTAATTTCCAATAACCTCCGAAGGTAAGCACATTTAATACACATTGTTTTAAAGTCACTCTTTTTGTTAAAAAGAGTGACTTTAAAGCAATGTGTATTACATATTTATACAAACGTTTTATTGCAAACAGTGGTAATTTCGTCAGTTCATTACAAAATCAGTTGAAACACGGTGGTGGAAAATAATAGTAGTTTTACAAGTTTTAAAATAATTTCAATTCATTCTTTGAATAATTATATGAGTATGCTTCCAAACAATAGGTTAAGCGTACTTTCATCATTTTCGTGAACAATACGTAATTATTTGTTATCTACGTAAATAAAACTGAGATTTACTTACATGTACATTTCTTCCCATATAAACAGTCCATAATTCCTTTTTTTCTGAAAATAGAATAAGACACATTCCAGATAGATACATATCAGGTTCTCCTGCAAATGTCACGGAATGATTAACTCGTAGAATGCTGGGGCCCGATTCACTAAACGTCGTACGACTAAAATGTTCGTAAGTACAACATTATGATAGTCTGTAAATTTCACGTTAACAACGTTTTTTTGTAAACAATTGTTGGATTTACATTTATTGAACATAGGCTGCATATGCAGGAAACGAAAAGTGTCGCCTTCCGTTGTTTTATAGTTTGTGTTTTCTCGCTACAAAACCATGTTTTGCCAACATTTTAGAATCATTTCCAAGGTATATGATTCTGAGGTGCTGTCAAATAATGGTAGAAAAAATAAAAGCTAAACGTTAAAACAGCAGACGACAAACTTCAATTCAGTATTGTAGGCTTAACACTTAGTCCCGTGTTTATCAATTGTCGTTTGCACCGTCTTATACCATCAGACGATCTGTCATCTTTGACACGTCGCAATCGGGGAAATCGTCCGTTAATTTAAAATTGAAACGGTTGGCTTGTCATTAATCTGCGGAAGAATCGATGCCATTACGTATCTTTCCCGGCAGAGACGTGTCCCCGTATAGGCGCAATGTTGACAAAATGGACCTCGTGACAATATTATTGTAAGTTAATCTGGGTCGAATTCTTTCGCTTAGGACGAATTGCTATTGACATAAGATGACAGTAATGCTATTAACATATATTGTTAGTACGTAGTACATGTAGACATATTATTTTGTTCCGCGCTAAATGATTATTCCCAGTACGCAGTACGTACTGCCGTACTTACCGTATACTATAGGAATTAATGGCCTTCTTGTGGAATTTATCGGGGTATAAACTTGGAAAAGTCGCGGGAATACTGGACGAAGGCCGAAACTTGGAAAAGTCGCGGGAATACTGGACGAAGGCCGGAAGGCCTCGTCCAGTATTCCCGCGACTTTTCCAAGTTTATATCCCCGATAAATTCCACAAAAATGCCATTCATTCCTTATAATTCCAGCATTTTAAATAAATTCATCAAGAAAATGTGTTTATTTTCCGTTTTCTTAAGAATTATTTTAACTGCGCCTCATGGTTACGGAAAGTAGTTCGGCATGGAGTTTACTGGGATATAAATTTTGGACGGAGTCTTGCAACAGACCAATCAAATGTTAGGGAATTGTGTAAATATTTTTGTGCTGGAATTATAGTGAAATACACTGACTAAATTGATTAACGGATTATACATATGGATTATTCATATATATGTTTATATATATTTCATAGTTGTTGCAAATGTATGAATAATCCATATATATATACATAAAGTGTTTATTAACGTTTCATCAACCATACATCATAATTACATAGCAATAATAAAACATAGGTACATGTACAATTGCCATTCTAAAATAATTACAAGCGACGGCTCATTATAAATGTTAAGCACATTGTTATACATTTCAGCATACACATGAACAGCACGCACAAATGAGCGACGCGCTAGCGGAGCCATTAAATATGTTTTCCGTCCTGTCATTTTCTGATATACGCCGCAAATTTAAAAAATACAATGCGGTTAACCTATTTCTAATGCACTCCTTTACTACTGGCTTAGGAAAACATATTGAAATAATTTGATATGATATTTCGAATCGGCTCATATTTAAGGGTGGGAATTGGCTCGAACACCTTCCATACCCGGTGATATGATATGATATGATAATAATGATATACCTGTAATGTATGACCATCAGCCAATCAGATTGCGTGATATTTATAGAGTGCATTATAATTGATGATATATATATATATATACCGGATACCAATACCCTATGGTCGATTCGGTGTGTCCTTGGGCAAGACAACTAGCCTAGTCCTATCGGATGGGGACTTAAATACATAAAGTCGGTCCCGACATGCAAGGTCATCGAGCCAGTGCCGTCGTTAAATCAAAGCATTTACATTGTTTACGTATGGTCCACATTGGTTGTCAGTTGCCAATTGCGACATATAAATATTGACCATACTACCCAATTCCAATGTTGACGCCTACGACCTGTTGAGGCCGTCGACAACAACCACAACTACGACGTTGGAATTGTGATCGCTATGTCTCACTTTACACGAACGTGGGTGAGACAAAACGTATCATTTGTATCAAATATATATGATTTCTCAAAATGATGGTATAAGCTATATCTCAATATGGTCCTATTAATGTATATTATATGATGCTTGCCCTCCTATCACGGCAATGTTATTTTGTATAGTACATCGGTCAGTTTCACATATTGTAGCGTTTAACACAGGCAACAGATGTATGACAGATACACTATAAAACATTAGTATAACATGCTCTAAAGGCAAATATGTATATGATAATATCGATTACCGCAAGCCAGAACATGCGTCACGTATGATGTGTTGGCTATTCCGTCATTTGCAAATTCTACAGTTGCCACGATGTTATACTGTGTAAATCATCTGGTCACTCAACTCACCAAAGTTTAGAATTACAGGTATGCCAGTGGCCAGTGCTACAACATATATCTGTTTTGCTAGCAACACATGGAGCCCGTTTCACTAAACTTCGTACGACTAAAATGTTCGTAAGCGCAAATTTAGCATCGTCTGTACATTTCAATTTATGAATTTACAATTATTGAGCATAGGCTGCATATGCAGCCTATGCTCAATAAATGTAAATCCAATAATTGTTTACAAGAAAACATTGTTAATGTGATATTTACAGACTATCATAATTTTGCGCTTATGAACATTTTAGTCTTACGAAGTTTAGTGAAACGGCCCCCTGTATGATAGCAACGTATGCTCATAGAAAAACAATACTTATGCATTATTGTATTCAGTGCAGTATATTTGGTACATTTTGTATTGTCACATATTTGTCTCTAGAGGTTGTTGAATAAAATATGTTAGTTATGCTGGTGTTTTCCCAAAGGACATCGGAACTAATGTTATGTATTGGCTATATCACAACGGATATCGCATTGTATACGATCATCTTGTGCTAATTAGTATTCGCATATCTGTTTTATTCTTAGCTATTTGAGACACACGCTACAAGCCGTGAACTGACTGAAAATTTGCCCACACAAAAACACAATGCGCAGTATAGTACGAGCTAAGAACAACACTTACAGCTGCATGTTTATTTTATACAGATATTCAATTACATGTACAAAGCTGTTTTCTCTTGATAATGGTATATAAGGTTACTCATTTTAGGGAAAGGAGCCAAGTGACTTTGGTGTGGTATGTACCTAGCACCAGGGCAGGTCATTCTAATTTCAGGGCTGAATATATATTTATTTCGATGCAAGTGTTTTAATTTTGGGAGGATCCCCCCGCCCCCAATGCAGCAGGTTAAATGCGGGATCGAACCCGTTGACACAGCCTTAAATGTCCTTAGCTGTTGATAGGCCGTTACACACCATAAAGTCAAATCAACTATAATGTTCTTCCTTACATGCAAATAGTTTGCATGTATCATATATTTCCCAAATTATTTCATCACGCAAAGTAAGCTCGTCTCTAAACGGCGTCTGCACATTTAACCAATTTAAGTCTGTCTCACACTTCAGTAGATCTGAGACCAATCTCCAGTCTCATTGTGATGCATTGATATTTATTTTTCTAAAGTGTTATTTTTATAAATACCGCTCTGTTTATAGCTTGCTGTATCAGCAAGCTATAAACAGAGCGTTATTTATAAAAAATAGCAGTAAGCACATTTTAAGCAAATTGCAGAGTATCATGCTTTTTATGATATTAAATATTGTCTGATGACCGATATTAAGCCTTTGTGAAATTATTGTTTTCATACTAATTTCACAAAGGTTTAATGTCTGTTATGAGACAAGAGGTTCCGAATGCCAATGAGGAAACGCCACGTCATGAATACAAGGCAGTTTCAGTCGATAAGCATACCAGGAAACGCAAATCTGATTGAAGTCGGCAAAACAAACACGGAAAAAACATGTTTGCAACCGTGAAATGCTTCGGATCGAAATTTTGCTCACTCCTTTGACTGACATACATTATGTTTTTATGTTTGGTTGTGCATGTATAATGTGTAACTGCCACCTACATTTCATAAAAGTAATCGTTAGAAAAAACAGATATTGTTACTTGACTGCCGTTGTTCGACACCGCTCGAGCCGTGTTCAAACGTACAGCACTTGCTGTTTGACAATGGCTATAGACAATGCTCATTCCGGGGCCAAGCCAAAACCTACGTAATGCATGTATCTCATGACATTACCAGAACGCGCCCTTACGTCACCAGACCAGTTCACAACGGTCGCACTAACATTTTGAAATTGATGCGGCTGCATCACGCGATGTGCACTGTGGCCCCGGAACATGTATGTGTAAATCAGCTGTTTGAATGGAGGAGATTATCAAAATGCCGAAATTACTGCATATAAGCTCAATTTACGCGGTATTTCCGACGGAAATGTAACAACGTTCGACCACGTCCAGCCGTGGGTAAATGTTTGCCGTGGCACTCGGGAACTGTTTGAACCCGCGGCCTTGGGGTTCAAACCGTTCCCTCGTGCCACGGCAAACGTTTACCCACGGCTGGACATGGTCGAACCTTATATTGTGGCATTACGACAGTGTATTCTGTCATATACGACAGTACGTCCGTCCGTGGTCATTTGCATAGAAAGCATAGTGAGGGTTTCTCCAACATGCCATAACTTCAATATATACTTGATGGATTCTCAAGGTCGCAGAAAAACGTCGCATTTTGTACTGTGTATTGTTTACAATATATGTCTGGGGGCATAACGTTTTGTTTGTTTACAAAGTTTAAAGGCACTTGGTCTCAGATATGCATAGACAGTGATGAAACATAATACAGTGCAACCTCTCTACAACAGCCACCCATTGGAAGATGCAAAACTGGCTGTTGTAGAGAGGTGGCTGTTGTAGGGAGGTTAATGGTGAATTAAATTTTGTCGTCCGCTGTTTATTTATTTTCTTCGATAATTCTCATCGAAAACATGCTTTGGCAACATTTTAGAATCATTTCCAATGGAAATAATTATAAAATGAAGTTAAAACATGTATTTATTGAGAAAGCAACAACAGACGACAATTTTTGTGTTCACAGTCTAAGGGTTAGTTATAGAGAAAATCATCCATTTGGGATATAAAATAGCGGCTGTTATAGAGAGTGTGTTGTTGTAGAGAGGTGGCCGTTCGGGGAGGTTCGACTGTATGAACAAATATTTTATTGTAGATTTGCATCGTATGTCAGAACCTAATTGTCCTTAAACGTCGCTAGTAAAACATTAGAGACGGGTAAGAAATATTGTTTGTCAATTGATGTAAAATTATTTTATTTGAATTAATTACACTAGTGTGTATAATGGGAAGACAACAACAAATAAAGTTATTTCACATTTATTTCCTTCCTGGCGCATGTGTAGCGAAAATGCCAAATGTTTCCAAGTAAAATGATCACCACTGCTTATTACATGTTATGGCATCAGGTACATGTACTTGAATATGACGCATATTTCTGGGAACCTGATCAAATAAAATGGTGCAATTGATTGATATTATAGGATATTTTTTTTGAAAATTTTAATTTTTTAAGGCCTTGTCCAGTATTCCCACGACTTTTCCAAGTTTATATCCCCGATAAATTCCACAAAAATGCCATTCATTCCTTATAATTCCAGCATTTGAAATAAATTAATCAAGAAAATGTGTTTATTTTCCGTTTTCTTAAGAATTATTTTAACTGCGCCTCACGGTTACGGAAAGTAGCTCGGCGTGGGAGTTTACTGGGATATAAATTTTGGACAGAGACTTGCTACGGACCAATCAAATGTTAGGGAAGTGTGTAAATATTTTTGTGCTGGAATTATATATGTATCATGTTACTGTGCATGAAACGAAACTCCAAACATTAATATCTGAGACACAGTCCATCATAATTTCTCGTCAAAGTTTCAAACGGCGCAGCAGTTGGTACTTATGGAAGGTAATATCCGCCATAATTCTATGTGACTTGATGCTTGCGTGCTGATGACATTACAACTTATATTCATGTTATTTCATTCGTCATTTGTATTTATTACATTTGAAATCTGCTTGTTGTAATTGTATTGGTCTTTCTTACATGTCCATTCTGCTGATTGCTTTGTTAATTCGTCTTATTTACATTACACTTATTGATACGTCCTTATTCGTGTCCCTGTTTTATTGCACTAAGCATTTGCAATAGAAAGTAAGAACAAAGCATTTAACACTTTGAATAAGGTCGAAAGCAGTAAGGACAAAGCCGCATGAAGCTAGCATCAAGCTACAGTCCGAAAGCGGAAGGCCGAAATGCAGAAAGCATCAAGCTACAAGCAGAATGATGCAAGCAATACATGGGTTAGTAGTGCGTCATTATGACGTCAGATGGCACTGGTGTCCGCTCAAGTAATTCTCCCTCTAATAAATTATAGTCCAACATCTGATTGGCTGTTCAAGTCACACCTCCAATGTCGGTGTTGATGTAAGATTTCACCCACAAATTATCACATCATAGGTTAGAAGACACCAAATAATTTTACTATATACTTTAACCGAATCACATCCAATAAGGCCAGTCTCTCCTACTTTCACTATTCGTATGAATGTTGTGGGACCTACTTGTACATGACCTGCAGCCGGTCTGTACTGGTTCTGCATGAATTAAACAATAGGTTCACTTATTCCTAAGAAACAAAAATCCAACCTCGTCATATCCTCCAATATTGTTTACATGTTTTATTGGCCACGGAAAGTCCGTTTACATCACATGACCAACACCCCCACATGTACCTCAAGTGAAACTGGGTAGTAATGGATCAAGATGTGCAAGCAAACTGTGACCTCAAAACACCCGCACGATTTTGTTCATACTGGACTACTTACTATTACCCCCTTGACGATTTCGCACCATTTATTATTCTCCTAATCTATATTAACTAAATTGTATACGTATGTATGGTGTTTGACTTACTAATGTGTTTTATACATACACGTATCCTCATAATTAAATTACATATGTACGTAATTGAAAACAATCTCATTTGTATAGTATTAAGTTACACATATGGTAACTTACAATGTACACAGGTTGACTGTCAAACTGGCCAGTTACCGATGCAAACCAATAACCATCAAGGATCAGACTAAGGTGGCACACCACCATTGATTTTCTCAAAACACTAACCCCTTACCACACATTTTGCTATTCTCTGCTACTTTCATTTTTCTTATGGATGTTGTGGGACCTATTTTCCAATAATCTGCACTTATTCTGCTCTGGATCTTGACTAATTAAAATATAGATTTAATTATTGTTGGGGTCCCATCTAGTGAGTACAATATTTTCTTTATGGAAATTAAATAAGTGTATAATTGCAACTAGTCCACCACTTTTAAAAATTACGAGTGCCAGCTACACAGATATAATTATTTAGTAATCTTTAATGTACTCATAGAGACTCGCGGTGGTATCAAGCTAGTTCCATATGCAAATGATGCAGTATTTTTAAATTATTTATATCAACTAAATGCTGAATAAATATTTGTATCGACATATCATAAAGTATGATATTGCACATCAAAAAAATAAAGAAGAAATGGAATAATAGTTGCTTCCGTTATCATTTTAAGGAAACACGGTTATCGCCCCTGATATCAAACTGGCATTTCGCGTTTGATATAAAAAAAGTATAATAATTTGTCAATTTGTACGTCTGTTAATGGTAAATCAATGTTCCATTTTGCCAGAAAAAGTCAGATTGAAAGAATAAAGAAAAAACATGTCTCCCTATTATAACTATCTCCCTATATTATAACATGTCTCCCTATATTATAACATGTCTCCATAATTATAACATGTCTCCCTATATTATAACATGTCTCCCTATATTATAACATGTCTCCCTATAATAACATGGCACGTAGCACTCTAGGTTTAAGGGTAGAGAAATTGACACCAGTTTCAGCATATTTGAAGCATTAAAAAGAAAACACTGAGCCTGTTGGTGTATGGGCGGATTCAGGTGGGGGGAAGGGGGGGGGGGGGGGGGGCGGACCCGGCATGCGCCCCCCCCCCCCCTAATTTCGCCGAGTAAAGATATTTTACAAGTTACAAGGCACGTTTCTATGTGTTCGCGTTGTGAATTTATTGTTTATTGGGGGGGGGGGGGGGTGCAGTCAAAAAATAAACGCGGGGCAGCAGCAGCAGCAGCAACAGCAGCATCTGACAGCATCCACAACAACAACAACCTGAACTACAATCCTACGCTCGTTCGATAATATAGTCAAGTATTGCAAAATAGTTACCCCCCCCCCTAGCCCGAAATCCTGGATCCGCGCCTGACATGACGAGGTTGGTCCCACAACATCCATACGAATAGTGAAAGTAGGAAAGACTGGCTGGGATTCGGTTAAATTATACAGTAAAACTATTTGGTGTCGTTTAACCTAAACATGGCGCAACAGAAAAAGGCGGCACCAATCTACATCAACACCGTTAGGGACATGGAACCAATTTAGAGAGCAACGCATTGTAGGACAGGTACCAGCATATTAAATACTTTTAGGGAGAACTATTTTAAGTTTTAGCAGCGCACCTGGCGTCATAATGGTTGTTCCCAAATTACTGTTGCAATTGTTGTTGTCAAGGGGCGTGGCTTAGCGAGCATAGTAAAACAGCGATGCAATACTCAATAATGGAACTCAGGATGTCACTACCAGTTAAACATCAAGCTACTTAGAATGTAATCAACACACAACGCATTGAAACAGTACGAATGAATAAAGCATCACTCCACATACATATAAATGTAATAAGACTGACAGAACTTAGAATGTCATCAGCCAGCAAGCATCAAGCCACATATAATTGTAATAAGACGGATATAACTTAAAATGTCATCAGCCAGCAAGCATCAAGCCACATATAGTTGTAATAAGACGGATAGAACTTAATATGTCATCAGCCAGCAAGCATCAAGCCAAATATAATTATGGCGGATATGACCTTCCATAGGTACTTGGGGAACGCTTCAAGGCGACTGTGTCAACGCGTTTGACCCCAATTTGTAGAAAGCCTGCTGGAAACCGCCTTTAGGGGTTTGAATGTGTCCCTCATTATGGTACAAGTGACGAAGTGACGCTTGTTGACAGTGGAGCTCAATCAGGAAATGTATGTTCGAGCTAGTAATATAGAAAATACCAGGCTAGTGTCTTTTTTATACTAAGTTTATCAGGCAAGGGTAGGAAACACATAGGAATTCCGAGACTTGCCGAGGAATTCCTACCGTTTCCGAGCCGAGCCTGATAAACTTGATATCAAAATACACTAGCCTGTTATTCTATTTATCAGGTAACGGTTTATGCTCGAAAATGACATTAGATGACGTCGTATTCTATGGACAGAGCGCGGACTTGTTTACGTTGCGTCATTACACTGACTTCATTCGGTAACGTCATGTGACGTCATCCGACCAATGGAACGTCAGTTTTCACTTCGTTGTAACCCGGATGTTTATATCAGGGCAATGTCTGATACAACAATATGTTATTAGTCAGTACGTACTCGGTCAATGCAGGCAGGTTACCTGATAAATATTCTTACGGCGTTTGTGACCACCATAGTCGCAGATCAGTAAGCATATCCGGCTCGTTATAGAAGTTGACAGGACGATGACTGTATCATAATACTAGCGCATATTCTTATCCATACGTTGCCGAACGCGGGAAACAAGATTAACTTCCTTATAACAACTTCCATGCAATCAATGGCATACAATTGTCGGAATATCTTTGCTACATGTCACGTTGCGTGATTTACACTAAGCTGCATTGCGTTGAAACGACCAACTTTGTCGGGTATAAAGTCGTTGATCACATAACAGTAATTCTAAGGGATAGTACTTGAACTTTTGCAAGTTCTAAAATACTAATTACTAAGGTGCATGATCACGTGGTTACAACAACAACAACAACGTTGCTCACTCCAAAGTAAGTGTTATTTGATACTTTCCTTAATATGCAACGGGTTTTGATGAAATATGGCGCAGTAAACGCGTCTTCAAGAGCTGCATTTGGTGGTCCAGGGAGTTCGGCACTGACTTATGTCGTTTTTGCGAAGAACCGATTTCCGTGTCGTGTTATTTGATATTTTCCTTAATATGCAACGGGTTTTGATGAAATATGGCGCAGAAAACGCGTCTTCAAGAGCTGCATTTGGTGGTTCAGGGAGTTCGGCACATACTTATGTCGTTTTTGCGAAGAATCGATTTCCGTGTCGATCTGTCGTTTTTGCGAAGAATCGATTTCCGTATCGACACGGAAATCGATTCTTCGCAAAAACAACAGAAGTTTGGGCGAAAATACAGAGACCACCAAATGCAGCTTAACAAAACTCGTTTGATGCGCCATATTTCATCAAAATCCGTTACGTAATACGGACAATATAAACGAATACGTACTTTGAATCAGATGGATTCTGGACAGTACTTGTTGTTGTTGTTAGTACCACGTGATCATACACCTTGATTACAAGACTAGTTGATAGACGTGCAATATAGTCAGCGTCTATGTCTGATGCAATCGCCGTGTTAAATGTTCACCAATTGTCAGCCAGTAAGGCAAAGTGTTTATAACGACGACATGACGGGCTCTTGTATGTTGAGTACCACTTCATTGTGGCTGAGACTCAGACAAGCAGATAGCGACGAATTAATGGAGGAGAATAATAATAGGTTACTGTGTTTGGGCCGCATGTTGATATAAACGGCCGTTATGACGTATGTGACCTGCGTAGATTTTCTTTACGGGGGAAATACTGGACCTGGTCTCCACATTACATGTAGGAAAACTCATTTATCACACACATATGATGTCGTACTGTACGTTACGGTTATATAACCGTAACGTACAGTACGACAGAATGTTGGTGGGTGGGTGTGATTTCATCTGTCCCGAGTATTTCACCTTTGATCTTCATATGTAGTAATGTTGTCAATAGAACTATCAATACCATTGACATGTGGTGGGGGTCCAGTCAAAATGATTTCGATAATATAGGCCATTGATCTTGTCCTAGATTGCACCGCGTCAGACAAGAGAGTCTTATATTTCTAGACTGAAAATAAAGCCTTTGGAGAATATGTTGTAGAAAATATATGGAATATTTTCTGATCAGATGCCACACTGTCAGATCAAATACTAAGAAAGCCCCATCTTGATATAACATGGTAAGCATACTTTTTTACTGAGTTAATGATCCCCAGTGCAGTAACCCGCGTGCATAAAAACATTTTGTCAGAATACCTCAGTCTGTACGAGGTATAAACAGCATATCATCATTTTCGCTATTTTCTTATGTCTACTCAAAAGTATAGGCTCTGACCACATATTTGAATCGGCTGGTTGAAGCTGTTCAAATGAGCGATAACAAGGTATACCTCCATGCATATTTAAGATAATCTTCGTGTACTTAGGCGCAGTTTGTAATGGACTAACATACATACAATCGACAGTAATAATGGTACGGCGTTGTTGCGCCAAATATGGGTTTCCTGTGACGTCTAGAGAAGAATACAAATGATGATCTGAAACGACTTTCCATTTGATATGAGTCTTATGAAATTCATCAACAATTTATTTATTCAAATACCATTTTAAATAGAAATGAGTATTACATAATGTTTATCATAATACTTGACATGTCAAAGAGAAGAGAGCACGGATATAGGCAATATCTTCGTACATGTAGTTAAACAGCTGCAGAGAGACAATTAGTTTTAACATTACATTGTAATTACCGAAGTATTGTCAGATATTTCTGATGACAATTAAGACATGTCGTCAACATCAACAACGCATTTTCCGCCATCGCAAAGTCATTTGGAACGTCTTTATTTTCTTCATTTGGCATAACGTCTTTCGCACGTGCAACATATCTCTTTTATGAAATTGGCTACACCACGGCATAATAATAATGAAACATGCTAAACATATACATATAGGATATGCATTCATATGTTTTACCTTTAAATTATACCTCAGTAGCGTGGGCATACCCAAGCCACTGGACAATAATTCCAGCACAAACATATTTACACAATTCCCTAAAATTTGATTGGCCCGTAGCAAGTCTCTGTCCAAAATTTATATACCAGTAAACTCCAACGCCGAACTACTTTCCGTAACCGTGAGACGCAGTTAAAATAAATATTTAAGAAAACTGAAAATAAACACATTTTCTTGATGAATTTATTTCAAATGCTGGAATTATAAGGAATGAATGGCCTTTTTGTTGAATTCATCGGGGATATAAACTTGGAAAAGTCGTGGGAATACTGGACGAGGCCTTCCGGCCTTCGTCCAGTATTCCCGCGACTTTTCCAAGTTTATCCCCCGATAAATTCCACAAAAATGCCATTCATTCATACAGTAAAGAAATATTGACTTCATGGAGCAAAGTAAACTACATCGAAACTCCGGAAAATATGTACAGAACAATTGGGATAAAGTTAATACGCATTATTTTAAAAGCGCCATAAGCTATACGCTTGGACGTTTTCAGTATAATTGTTTAATGAAATTTGCCGCAACAAACGAGTATTTATATAAATGTAAAATTGTAAATACAAAGGTGTGTGATATCTGCGCCATGGCGCCAGAGTCTGATAAACATCTTTGTTGGAAATGTTACATACTACAGACTTTTTGCTCTCAGGTAAACAATTTAGTAAAGGAAAATAGCATGATTTGACTGGTATATTGTTAGTTTTGGAAAATAGGATAAACATACTACTTTTTCATGCATTATGTCGGGAAAATAATACATGTATATTTATGAATGCAAACTCGCGAATACAGAGCCAAGATATGAATATTTCATTGATTATTCAGTGCCGTAGCCACGTTGAGGCCAGACGAGGCCATGGCCTCGTCCGTTTTTTCACGATTTTCAGGGTGGGCATGCCCCCGGACCCGCCTAGCAAACTCGGGCCCTTCGGGCCCTCCACACTTCCACCCCCAATAATTATCGTCTTCCGCCGCTTATGTTGGCCTCGGCTATTTCGAACCTCTGGCTACGGCACTGTTATTTAAAACTAATATAATAAATGGAAAGAATAGTAGCGCTAAAAAATAAAAGTGAAGTACAGGAACGTAAATGGAATGTCATCCAATTAACCTAACCATGCTTATGTAATAAAACTAAAACATATCAACATTGCATACCACTCTATTTCTTTTTCTTTATCATTCTTCTATCCAAACATGTTTTTTAAAAATGTCCAAAACGTGCTTAAATAGGCATATATTAGTGGTAGTTATATGTAAATGTACTGTTAAATATTGTAATATTACAGCAGTTGCTCTACATATAATTCAGAATCACACAATTGTATGATTCTGAATTATATGTAGAGCAACTGTTTGAAAAATATGTTTGAAACTAAAATCACACACATGCTATTCATAGATGAGGGAACTAGACAGTAGGTAGTATATGTTTGCGAAATTCCCGGGGTATGACACCACCCGAACCATCCTCCCCTTCGGCGATTACTACTGTCTGTTCCACGTTTTGCTGCCGACGAACATTTGGCCATTAAACACATTAAATATAAAAAATATTTAAAAGTAACAAGTCACCCTCCCCAAAAAAAATTATTTTATGAAATTCCATCAAATATTGATTTTATTGCGAAAAAACGATTTTCCTATGGGAATTTAACATGGGAGTCAATTTCCAAAACTTTTTTTTTTTTTGGAAATTGACTCCGAATCCTGTAACTAAGAAAACAAAAGTTAAATTTTGAAAATCGGTCCACAAATAAAAAAACTATTAAACAAAATTTTTTTTTATCCCCCATGTTAAATTCCCATAAGAAAATATTATTTCTCAATAAAATCAATATTTAATGAAATTTCATGAAATAATTTTTTTTGGGGAGGGTGACTTTTTTGTTATTGATAAGAAAAGTATTTACTTTTAAATATTTTATAGATTTAATGTGTTTAATAGCCAAAAGTTCGTCGGCAGCAAAACGTGGAACAGACAGTAATGTCACATGCACCAGACATAAATGTCCAAGACGGAATACGTAGTAACTCGTTATAGATCGTTATATTATAGGACATTCGCGTCGCGGCGTATTTCCGAACATTATAGGAGTGAATGGCCTTTTTGTGGAATTTATCGGTGTATAAACTTGGAAAAGTCGCGGGAATACTGGACGAGGCCTTCCGGCCTTCGTCCAGTATTCCCGCGACTTTTCCAAGTTTATACCCCCGATAAATTCCACAAAAAGGCCATTCATTCCTTATAATTCCAGCATTTTAAATAAATTCATCAAGAAAATGTGTTTATTTTCAGTTTTCTTAAGAATTATTTTAACTGCGCCTCACGGTTACGGAAAGTAGTTCGGCATGGAGTTTACTGGGATATGAATTTTGGACAGAGACTTGCTACGGACCAATCAAATGTTAGGGAATTGTGTAAATATTTTTGTGCTGGAATTATTACATTATAATCTGGAAACGGGAACGAAATTTAAAGTTCTCAACATTCGTCTTTAATAGCGGCGTAGGCACGAAGAGAGAAAATTTCGTTATCAGCGGGTCACTATAGGAATCCGTGCTTTTTAATGTATAAGTAAGGCCAATATCACGTTTCTGCGTGATTACACTCATACATCATATCTCTGCAACGCTTATTGCAAACGTCTCGCAATCTCTGGGAGTGATTAAACACCGGTATATTGATATAGTGCATCATTGCTCGCGTGCTTCGTCGGCTCCCATTAAGTTGGAGTTATCAAAATGAAGCTTCCGGTTCAGTTATTTCCTAGAAATGAAGACGAATTGCATAAATGACAGATATGATGTATATATCCATCAAAAGAAGAACGCATAGTGAAATAAAGTGATGAACAATAGCAATGTCTAATAGACCGGTATTATATGTTGGTCAACGAACTTGGGAAAACACGAGTAATGGCCCTTATACATACCTCCGGGATATCACCGGCGTTTTGATTGGCAGAGTATAAAGTAAGCAGCGTGGCGTCGAATCGACGTCACAAATTGCCCTGACGTTGTGGTAATGGAACAGACTTATGATTTTCAGAGTTCGGTAACCCATTGATAACACTCAGTCTGGTATAAACACTGTAATACTGTGACTGCCTCTAGTTTTATGGAACGTGACAGACAAGTGGCCATACATAATACGTACAATTAGAATTCGGCTCACGTCCACCCATACAGACGGATTTTCTTCATACACCGTACATACAACATATAGCAGTTTTATTCATACACCTGGAACAGAACCCGAGGGCCCGTACACAGAGGGGGTGCGACGGTTTGCGTACGAACCGCCACCCTTAACCCTTTCAACACCACAGCCTGTGTAGTGGTATTGGCAAAAAGTGTAGATCCAGATGAGCCGGCTCGTAACGAGCCGTCTCATCAAGATCTGCATCTTTTTGCAAGTGATTTTCATAACTTTGAGAACAAGAACACACCATGTTCATCAATGGACTGGTCTGAAAATCATTTTGTGATGATGGATTGATTGCAAAATTAACATATCAAAATACATTCCAGTTACTTAGCGGTGAAAGGGTTAATCTGCCGAGGTCTGTCCGTGGATGTGCAAAATAAATGTTTGGCCGTTGGCGCCGTCGATCACGCACCCTCCTAAATTTATCCTGCGAACATGCCTGACACGGGAATATGGAAGAGGTGGGATAAGAGAACAGTATACATACACATGTCATAGATGGTGTTTATAAAGACATGGCAGTCCGTTCGAATACATGTACTTGCATATCATCAATACCATGTGAACTTTCAAAGTGCATTGACAACAATTTCATGTAATGCAGCACAAACAGTTGATACTCCATGACGTCATAATGTTCTGTCGTCATTCACACATACGCAATTTCGTCATGGCTTTATTCTAATGCGCTGTATAAATATCACGCAATCTGATTGGCTGATGGTCATACATTACAGGTATATCATTGTTGATGAACGGTCGCAAATTATTTCAATATGTATTCCTACGCCAGTGCATTAGAAATAGGTTAACCGCATTGTAATTTTGAAATTTGCGGCGTATATCAGAAAATGATAGGTCGGAAAACATGTTTAATCGCTCCGCTAGCGCGTCGCCATTAAACAGATTTTCAGGCCTATCATTTTCTGATATACGCCGCAAATTTCAAAATTACAATATAGCTAACCCTATATTGTAATTCTCATATATGAACACATAATGACAGGTGTTATAACGGATAAGCTCGAGAGAAGAGCACCAACAGCTACCACAATGGGGTCGTCGTGGTGTTCGTGATTTCATATGATTTTCACCTTTTACTTGAAATGGCGCTCGGGCTGTGTAGCAGACCGATGAAATATTGACGAAATTTACAGCCCGATTGACCCCATTCATAACAGACCAGACTAATATTCCGCTGCGTGAGAGTAGGGTATGATATATAGCCATCTCATCCGCGAGACGGGTGTATGCTTTCCTCAGGCTCCTCGTGCTATACCACCGCCTGCGCTAATATTGTCACTGTTTGCCAATATATTTATTACACAATACTTGAGGGCAATCAGATGATTGGCTGAGCCTGAGCTGTGCTACAGCTCAGGCACAGCCAATCAAACTGCTTGATTGTGAAGCGAGTTGGTATTGCCAATAAATATTCAGAAACATTTACATATGGCAAGATTAACGTAGGCGGTCGTGCACACTGTATTATCAGCGACTCAAGGGTGCATTGGTTCGGTTGTTCATACGACAGTCTTCAATAAACACAAGAGCCAATGGCATGCAATTCACTTGACATATTTTGTTATTTAGTATATATCTTTGTGAATTCCTGTGAACGTAAATGGTAGCAACGTGAATATCTACATGAATTTGATCACATTTAAAAGAAGATTCAACAACAGAAATATCGAATGTGTCCTCATCTCAATCCATGGCAACGATATGCTGCTTCGTGAGCCGCCAGCTACTGTCTGTTCCACGTTTTGCTGCCGACGAAATTTTGGCTATTAAACACATTAAATCTAAATAATATTTAAAAGTAAGTACTTTTTCATCAATAACAAAAAAGTCACCCTCCCCAAACAAATTATTTCATGAAATTCCATCAAATATTGATTCCCATAGGAAAATCGTTTTCCCGCAATAAAATCAATATTTGATGGAATTTCATCAAATAATTTTTTAAGGGGAGGGTGACTTTTTTGTCATTGATAAAAAAATACTTAATTTTAAATATTTTGTAGATTTAATGTGTTTAATAGCCAAAACTTCGTCTGCAGAAAAATGTGGAACAGACAGTAGTTAAATATATGGTATCAAATTGTCTGCCTGCTTGGTGTCTGGCATATATGAAGGAATTGGAAAGTAGCGCCGTTCAGAAATGATTAGATTGTCCGATAAGTCAAAACCTGCTGGCGATTTCAATAGGGATGTCACGTTAAATAAACAACAGTTTCCTTTTATACACGGTTGTCAATCATACAACACAATGCCGTTCAAATGCAGAATCATGCTATTTTTCACTTCCCAAGAAACATATCACACCGCCCAACTAGGATGAGCCTTTAGCGGTTAACCTGCCCTGTATTGACGAATACGTACTGAATAATAATTCCAGCACACAAATATTTACACAATTCCCTAACATTTGATTGGCCAGTAGCAAGTCTCTGTCCAACATGTATATCCCAGTAAACTCCCACGCCGAACTTTAGAAGAAAGTTCTTTACACGCAGGTCACAACGACAGTGGGAAAACAAACCCCGATTTAAATGGCGGCCTCAAAAATCGCAGCTCTGCGGATGAATACAGTAAGTACATAGCAACTGTGATCAGGTTTAGGTAGCAACCATGAGGCGCAGTTAAAATAATTCTTAAGAAAACGGAAAATAAACACATTTTCTTGTTCCGCGTTCTGTTCATAGCGACGCCATCTGTGATCATTTTCGAGCATAGCACGTTACCTGATAAATAGAAATCCAGGCTTCTGTCTTTTGATATCAAGTTTATCAGGCTCGGCTCGGAAACGGTAGTAATTCCTCGGTAAGCCTCATAATTCCTACAAATTTCATAGCCTTGCCTGATAAATTTGATATCAAACGACACTAATCTGGTATTATCTATATGTTATGATAGCATTTTACCAATTTAAATACCAATTCAAATACCGGGCATGCATGCACTCACTGATCGACTCGTTGATATCGTCGATTTGAGAATGTTTTGACATTTAGCGGGCTCGTACTCAACATACAGTTAAATACTGTGATAATAATAAATAATAATAAAGTCTCATAAAGAACGAGGCTGTTCGTAAACCGAAAAGAAAAGTTGACTTTTAATTGGCCCAGAATCCTGTCCGTACATGTAACGCTGACACTATCGAGTTATAAAAGAGAATTGAAGGTGCCAGTCATGTCTGACTTATGATACAGTCTATCGAGATGACGCACAGTTCAACGGCTCCTTGAGTCCGAATAACCCGTCTGTGTACCATAGAATCATACTTTCAGACGAACACGTGAATTCGTTGGCACTCATACCGTCTACTCTGACGACGAACATGCTATGATTAGGTTTTCATCATGTTCATTGCAGACAATTGGCTGGATTTGGCTGGACTTGAGACAGACAATTCGTGGACGGCGACGCATATGGAATATTTATTACGAGTTGAACACTGTCAAGGATACCTAATCGAATTTTGGTTCTGAAATAAATAATTGTTTTCAGCAGGGGCCCGTTTTACGAAACTTCGTACAACTAAAATATTCGCAAGTGCAAATTTAGGATCGTCTGGAAATTTCAATTTCAATTGATTTACATTTATTGAGCGTAGGCTGCATATGCAGCATATGCTCAATAAATGTAAATCCAATTATTGTTTACAATAAAACTTTGTTAATGTGACATTGTCAGACTATTATAATTTTGCACTTACAAACATTTTAGTCGTAAGCAGTTTAGTGAAACGGCCCCCAGGAGCGGTCATATTTGCGAAATCGTAACGTTGTTTTATACCAGGGGCCCGTTTCACTAATGTTCGTAAGTGAAAATTTAGGATCGTCTGGAAATTTCAATTGATGAATTTATAAATCTAAATCCATGAAGTGTTTACAAGAAAACATGGTTACTGTGAAATTCACAGACCATGCACTTTTGCACTTACGAACATTTTATTCGTACGAAGTTTAGTGAAATGGCCCCCAATTCTGTATTCAGTGGCAGGTAGTGTTTCCTTTCAGTACTACTGTAGTGTTTCCTTTCAGTATCATAAATGCCAGCATTTTCAAACGCTGTAGTTTCATCAAGAACAACAGTATGTATCAGTATGATTCAGATTCATTTAATAATATTCCTTACATGATTAATGAACTTGCCCAAACATTAGCACGAACCAGTGAATGCCAAATATGTACGGGTGAAATGGTTAATCTAATCCGTCAAGACGGAAAACTGTTCAGTATCGAACAATTATACTTCCATTTTTGTAACCATTATTCCTTTACAACGATTACCAACTGACTATACCGCACGTACTACTGTACATATGTGTTATTTGACACAGGTGTATACGTAATGTTGGTTCTTGGTGTTGGAGGAATCCGGAGTACCCAGAGGAAATCACTCTTGTCCGATCTGGAGACCATCATACATACTGACCCGGTCGATAATATGATAAACATACATTATATTTGTAAACATGGATATGCCTCGGAGTCCGTGGCATACTGGACTCTAGCTGGACAAACTCTTACAAACTTTTCGACTTAACAAAATGACTAAGTGTTTCAGCGACATTTCGAATGCCACAAAGGTCAAGGTCGTATTAGTGGTGGCGCGACTGAGTGATACATGTACAGGTGATTCAAGTCCAAGTCTTACAGCATTTTTGACGTAAGAAAATTGCTATGTGTTTCAGAACCATTTTGAAGGACAGAAATGTGAAGGTCATGTCATTGGTGGTGTGATTGCGTCACACATGTTCAGGTTAATCAAGTATTAAAGCAATCCTTAAATTAATATTGAAGATATTACATAATGGCAAAGTGTTTCAGCACGATTTTGAAGGTCATAGAGGTCAACGTCATGTCATTGGTCATGCGAGTGCGTCACACATGTTCAGACGAATGAACTGTCCAAATATTAATGCAATCCGTCAAGTATTATTGAAGATATTACATGAAGGAGAAACTCTTACACACTTTTCAATTGTTCGACGTGAATTTACACCGACGGACGTACGGACAGATGTACGGACGGACGGACAGGACCTCAAGAGCAACGCAATATGCACTCCTTGCATAAAAGCGAGTCAATACTGGAGTCAATATAGGAATGAATGGCCTTTTTGTGGAATTTATCGGGGTATAAACTTGGAAAAGTCGCGGGAATACTTGACGAAGGCCGGAAGGCCTCGTCCAGTATTCCCACGACTTTTCCAAGTTTATATCCCCGATAAATTCCACAAAAAGGCAATTCATTCCTTATAATTCCAGCATTTGAAATAAATTCATCAAGAAAATGTGTTTATTTTCCGTTTTCGTAAGAATTATTTTAACTGCGCCTGACGGTTACGGAAAGTAGTTCGGCGTGGGAGTTTACTGGGATATAAATTTTGGACAGAGACTTGCTACGGACCAATCAAATGTTAGGGAATTGTGTAAATATTTGTGTGCTGGAATTATTATGTACCGAGTCCCATTTGACTAATATGTGTATAACGGATATCGTTGTATCTGCAAATGATCTGTTGCGACTTCTTGATGAGGTTATCTATAAATGATGACAAGACAGATTACACGTCCGCATCGCACTCATGGCCTTTATAATTACCATACGCCAATCTTGATCTCATCGGCAGGAATGTTATTGGTTATAAAACACTAACTACAATGGAACTTCTCTATACCGGACAGCCTGGGGGTACCCAGGTTGTCCGATTTAGAGATGTTCCACTGTGAATAACACATATGAATATGCCAATGCATGCGGGTGTGCTGTGCGGACTTGAACATACATCGTTATCCGAGTTAGAGGACAATGAGACCCATGAAATAAGGGACACGGACACGTGTTTGGTTTTACACTAATTTTACTATACGATATAATCGAGTACCCCATGTACATTCGATCATTCGATTCCCTGCTACGTTCAATTTTAATATTGTTACAGAACCTATTTTTAAATAAGCTGCAGTATACATGCACTGGATCAAAAATAAATAAAATATAATGTTCGTTCATTTACTCCTAAGAAACCCAAATCCAATCTCCTCTGATTTCACCGGCTCCAATATTGTTTATACCACGTGACCATAAATTATCGTGTAAATGATAAATATCCTACAAATTTGCATAAAGGATTCGAAAACGCGTTAACATGTTTCTCAAGCAGATTAGTACAACAGTTGATTGGGTTCTGCAAGACTAAATGTTGCTGTAGCTCGTCAAAAAAGGTGTCGGGCTACTCAATTGCTGTACCAAATTTCGTCGCAAAAATGTCTCGACGACCAATATCAAACTGGTCTTCTTCAAAATGCCAAAATAAAGTTTGGAGAGGTCACTGCGTACATAATTAACTCACCGGCATCGCAGAGTCCAAGTCGTCCGTCGTGCATCCTCCCACGAGAATGTAAAGAAGATAACCTGACCAACTGTTTGGCCGCGAATTACGAATTAAAATACCTGTATCCACCCATCAGAACAGTGCCCTGCACATCATAGTGATTAGTTTACAGCGCCACACCGCGTTTAAACAGGAGAGATAAGCGATGACAGATGCATTGCCTGCCTTAGCATTGAAAATTATAAACGAACAAGGAATCGGTTATCAAGTTCACTTTTGTTGTTTTAGAGCACTTTAAAGAACAATGTTGGTTGGTGTGTTGTATTTGTGCCGTAAGAGAGGTAATCCCAGTTTCCAGCCTTGATCATTTCAGTAATTTTCTGCCAATATGAAAACATGCAAAGGAGAGTGATTGCGTGTGCTCGTGAGTAGATTACGTGCATCATGACATGGCTTAACATGTAACATGTAAGTCGTGTATTCCCTAGAGCGGCTTCTCATCTGACAGGTCTGCAGATCATGATACTGTCTGTCATTAATACGGATACGACTGGAGAAATTTGGCTAATGAGATTCGCCACCAGTGTAGCTTTTGATCAAATAACACAATCATACAGCCTTGTATATTGCTTCGTACTAAAATGTTCTGTACATTTCACATTAACAATGTTTTCTTGTGAACAATCAGTGGATTTACATTTATTGAGCATGGGCTGCATATGAAGCATATGCTCAATAAATGTAAATCCATCAATTGAAATTTCCAGACGATCCTAAATTTGCACTTACGAACATTTTGGTATTACGAAATTTAGTGAAACGGCCCCCTGACGGATGGTTCCTTGATGGAATAACGAACAGTTCAGATCCAGATCGGAGTGCGTGGATGCACACGCATCTGGATTTATACTTTTCGAAAATTCATAAGCCATATTTTCCCAGTCACATTTCCACCTTATGAGATTATGTGATTACCTTGAAAGGCTTCAGTTACGTGCATATATGTGGATTGTAACGCCATTTCGTAGATATTTTGCTTGCAGGGATAATGCAACCTTAGAGGATACCATCGAAACCTCAGTATGTCTAAGTCCGGTGTTCTTAACGTAATTTCCAAAATGTACCTCGCAAAAACATAGGTGTACCCATGATATTATGCTACATGTACAAAGAACGGCGTGCTAGATTATATGGTTTAGCATTGAATAATTATTACGTTTTAAAGGGGCATGTCCGGATTTTTAAAAAAAGAAATTTAAAAATAAAAACTTGTTTTGATCATGGCCCTGTGTAAAATGGTTTAATCGAATATATATGACGATACTAGGACCACTAAAAAAACATTTGTTTAACAATAATATAACAAATATGTGTTTTTCATCACGGCTCTGTGTAAAGTGATTTAACCCTTTCCCTGATAGAAACGACTTTTCACGCCTCTGCAGAAGATGTCTTTAGAAAACATTGTGGGAAAAGGAGAAATTGCTTGTAACAAGCAATTTCTCATTTTCCCACAATGTTTTCTACTCTATCAGATAATTTAACCATCATTTGACCCAGCATTTGATTCTTTTATTCAGATGTTTTCGATTTGGAGGAGTCGAAATATCGCAAAACAGGGAAAGAGTTAATTGAAGATATATGACGAACTAGTACTGCTGGGTTGTTTCTATTTTCACCGATATCGGTACATATATATGTACCGATATCGGTGAAAATTGAAAAAACCCAGCAGTACTAGTTCGTCATATATCTTTCTATTTTCACCGATATCGGTACATATATGTACCGATATCGGTGAAAATTGAAAGAACCCAGCAGTACTAACCGATATCGGTACATATATGTACCGATATCGGTGAAAATTGAAACAACCCAGCAGTACTAGTTCATCATATATCTTTCTATTTTCACCGATATCGGTACATATATGTACCGATATCGGTGAAAATTGAAACAACCCAGCAGTACTAGTTCGTCATATATCTTCAATTAAGCCATTTTAAACAGGAATACATTCTATTTTTACATTATTTTCTTTCAAAATATCCTGAGAAAAATGCAGTTGTCCTAGTATCGCCATATATCTTCAAGTAAACAAGTTTACTCGGGGCCATGATGAAAACCCGTTGTTTGTTTTATATTATTTTAAAAATCCTATTATGCCCCTTTAAAGACCCTGTGTGGCAGATGATGTGTCAAATATTCAATATGTGTGTTTTATGATTTACACAGAACCATTACCAAAACATGTCGAGGGGCGGATCTGTGAGGAGGGGGTTCCGGTGTTGCACCCCTCCCCGTTCCGCCACGGATTTTACATAGATCACAGTTTTCCACCAGTTGGAGTCTGAATTTAAATGCCGTAAAACACAGGAAAGAAGTGCATTTCTGGACATCTAGATTACAAAATGTGTCCTGGGGGACCCCCTAGCATACTCGCTTCAGTCCGTGGAGCTCGAAAATAGGACAACCCCCACCCCCCGTTCCACAAATGCTGGATCCGCCCCTGATGTCCCATTTCAGTTCATGGCAGTTCAAGAAGTCTATGATTTGTGTTCAATTGCATGTAGATATGACACATTCCATGTGAGTTTGTACCTAAGAACATGTGCGACTTTTAATGAAAACTGTTTACAAAATTCACTATACTTTCCGTAAATGTTGTCGAAAGTTGAAGGAAATGTTCATAGTAAATGCGGAATTGAATTCTGCATTTGCTATGAAAATTTCACTATCTTACGATGTCATTTACATAAAATATCACAGTGTCTGTAAATATATTTCATGACAAATCGCACATGTTATTAGGTACAAACACACATTGTTTGTCTCATATATTTTTAGCTGTACAATATATTAACCCTTTGAACCCGAAATCCCGCAATAGCGGTTTATGCAAAAAGTGCAGATCCAGATGAGCCGGCTCGTAACCATTACGCAAACATTGTATTAGCGAGCGTACCTCACTATATCCCCAGTTACCTATGTAAACAGGGGATGTGGTGAGGTACCCGCGCAATAGGTAATGCGGTCAAATAGGTCACGATGCAGTGACTATTTTCGATCAATAACTTATGTTGTAAGCGATTGTAATGTGTATTTTCAATATTTATATTATTAAAATGTATCATATCGGTACCCCTTTAAGTAATATTTGTATATTTTAAATGTATTGATGTTCTCATGAAGCGCATGCATATAAGTATTAATTAATCCAGTTTATATTAGTACACCATAGTATCGTATATTATTCATAAGTATATCACTATTAAACATTAATTTCAATATGTATGCATATTATTAAAACAGTAGATGCTACCGCTGTTTCGCTATATGTGATATTTATAACAAAACATTTTTTTTATCCGTCCGCGTACGGATTTCTGTCACACAAAGCGCCATTTTCAGTTCATATTTTGAACTGTGCATATGAACCGGACTAAGTTTAAACAACGCTCGATTCCGTCCAATTCAAATTTCTCTGCAGAATGTTCAGACTAACTACATAAGTAATGCTGCTAAATAAGTGTAAACGGCTGGAACATGGTCATCACTAAAAGGAAGAAACCACAGTCGTATTATTGAAAAATAAGATTTACATGAGACCTCATGGGGGCCGCCATTAATCCAGTTTAAACAATAGACCGTGTGATCCCATTCCTTGAGTAGCCCCCGCTTAGTGAAACGGTGTGCTAATCATGATAGTATGTTCCCAAATAATCGGAAACGGTTTGAATTTCTCGGTAAAAACTACGAAAGTCATACAAAAATAACGATGTATATTTAACATTGGATACGCGTAAACGGTATTACTCTCTCATCGGATCGCCAGTTGTTGTCGATAGCGATTTAACGTACTGATCTGGTCTTAATTTATTGTCAACTTTCAACGACATTTACAGAATATATGGCTAATTTTGGAAATAAATAACGGCAAATTACGATGACGTCTGTTCTGAAATATCTGTCAACTTGCGGACGTAATTTAAGGAAATCGATTATATTTTAAGGCTACATCTGTGACTAATTACGAATTTATGTATGGTCTTTGGCTACACCCGACACATTACACAGATCTAGTTGTAAATACACGTCGCTTTGTGTGGAAAAAAATCGATAATGCGCAGTCGTGTGTGACGAGGTGTTGATCTGATGACACCACACAGCTGTAAATGTTGACCATTAGGCAATGTTTTGAAATTGACGTGTCGTTTTGATGTGTGCGGCAACATCTCACTGTCGGAGACAACATGACAATTAACGATATACTCTCGATTATACACATATGTATTAGACGGCTGGTTATTTAACTATAGTTAACATTTAGTGACTTCTCGCATGCCAACCATCGTCATCTGCAAATATTCATCTGAATTGAGAACAAATCAGTGTTAACACTTTGAACCCGAAATCCCGCTATAGCGGTTTATGCAAAAAGTGTAGATCCAGATGAGCCGGCTCGTAACGAGCCGTCTCATCAGGATCTGCACTTTTTGAAAGTAGTTTTAATATTTCTTAGAACAAAAACACCCCCTTTTCATAAATGGACGAATCTGAAAATCATTTTGTGACCATTGGATTGGTCGGAACATTAGCATATCACAGTCCATTCCAGTTCCTTAGGGTTGAAAGGGTTAAATACAATGTAGGAGAGACAACGTGATAATGTACTTCGCGATTATTGTTCAAGGAAGCGAAGTACAGTGGGACCTCTCTAAACCGGACACCCAGCAAACACGTGTGATCTTATTTTGATTAGTTTCTTTTTGTCATTTATCTTAGGTGATACTGTCTGTTTGTGATCACATACATGTAGCACACAACTATGGTTCAGAGTGATCAAATGGCTGATTTACAGCGAAGCATATCTAAGCCGGACACACTTGGGACCTCCCAGGGTGTCCGGTTTAGAGAGGTTTCACTGTATGCATGTGAAACATAACGGATTTTCACTTGTGAAATGTATGATCAGTGGCATATCTCTGTCATCGACATAACGTGAACGTGATAACGTGATAGCTTACGGCACCTTATACATAAATATCGCATCAAGACGTCTTAGTATATACTGGTAAGGACGAGATAATTCATTTCCGTATTTGTCTTATTCATGTTAGTACTTTAATCTGTGTCATGATGTTATGCGCATATCTGAGATACAATGCCTTTAGCAGCCTGTATTTAGTAACAGCCAAAGAGTTTCCCAAACCGCTTTAATTGTGTTTGGTGTTTTCAAGAATGCTGACAAATCAGCAGGGACATATAGTTGCATGTAGAGACACAGACCAATAACTCGAATGAACGACATAGCACATAGGTATAAATAGAGAATAGTAGGTTAGTGCCGTGAATGGGAAAAAATATCCGGCAAGGCTCAAGAATTTCTTTATTTCTCATCAGAAGTATATGTTGTGACCACTCATTTGAACCGTCTCGCCGAGACGGTTCAACTGAGTGGTCACAACATATACTTTGGTTCAGAAATAAGCAAAATAGATAGAGAATAGTAGGTTAGTGCCGTGAATAGGAAAAAATATCTGGCAAGGCTCAGGAAACGGGATGGGCGAGGCTCTGCCGAGCACATCCCGTTTCTGTGCCACGCCAGATAGTTTTCCCATTCACGGCACTAACCTACTATTCTATTTATCCCGTCAACACCTAACAATGGCTTTAAAATGCAAAAATAGTATTGATTGGATATCAAAAATGTTTCACGGCACCGTGTTTCACGGCACATACGCACAGTGTTGACGGGATAAATGATGCATGTATGTCGGCGAAATATCAAGGAATGACCTTCCGGCATCTGCAGCCATTCCTGGTATTCCCGTCGCATATCCTGCAGTAGAATTAGGGCGTCTTGTTTGATCGAAGGAAGAAATCATGCTTTCTCGATCGAATACCGAACAACATAGAACAAGATTATACTGCGCAGGGGCGCAGTCTAAACTGGGTCTAGGTTATTCGTACACGTCTAAGGCCTGTTTTTGTCCGTCGGGTGGTCATTTATCATCGTGTTTGTCGTGTCGTTTCCACTTGTATCTCCAATATGTAAAACATAGTTCTCGTAGTTCAATTTGTCACTGCCAATCTAAATTGGTCCCGTAGCCGATTTCACCAAAATTGCTGAGCATACCCATCTAGTTAAGTATACTTTGAGGAAGTAATCAATTATTTTACCCGAATTTGCATTATTTAACATAGATCTAACGACTGCATATTATGATATGCAGAATTATGATACTGAATATATTACATTCAAAATGGCTGTGATAAAGTAAAACATTCAGTATAATAATTTGGTCAGAAACTATTTTATTTCATCAAATAAAACATATTTCATTTTTTCTTAAATTGAAAATTTCTCCCTCAAAGTGTACTTAGCAAGATAAGTATTCTTTGCAATTTCGGCTACTGGGTACATGCACATTTTAATGAATGATGTACATTCTGAACATTAGGCGAATTTGTATTAACATGTTGCTATACAATACAGACAGAAACAGAAGCTAGGATGGGGGCGTTTCTGTATGTAGATCCTGAGTAGTACTGAGTACATACATCTACTGTCTGTTTCACGAATCCTGCCCACATGTTACGGCTATATAAGCAATGCAAAAACAACATATGTGTCGATATTAGTATATATTTTAGAATTAACATACTTGTAAGACAAACGGTAATGCATTAATGTTAAGCACACATGCTCTCTACGTAATATT
This sequence comes from Conchocele bisecta, assembly GCA_029237695.1. NCBI lineage: Eukaryota > Metazoa > Mollusca > Bivalvia > Lucinida > Thyasiridae > Conchocele > Conchocele bisecta. The sequence continues at coordinate 28,654,112 of CM055270.1, read as the reverse complement.
TAGAGCCATTAAAATACCCCCAGAACATACAGTACTGTATTAATGTTAAGCACACATGCTCTCTACGTAATATTTAGAGCCATTAAAATACCCCCAGAACATACAGTACTGTATTAATGTTAAGCACACATGCTCTCTACGTAATATTTAGAGCCATTAAAATACCCCCAGAACATACAGTACTGTAGTAATGTTAAGCACACATGCTCTCTATACGCAATGTTTAGAGAGAGTTTATTCTGCAACCATTAAAATACCTCCTGATAAACGGTACTGTATTAATGTTAAGCACACATGCTATATACGTACATGTAAGGTTTACAGAGAGTATATTATAAAACCATTAAAATACCCCGATACAACCATTAAACTACCTCCATATAAACAGGCCCGCATTAAAGGTGCATGCCCACGCAGTAGGCATAAAATGTTATTTATATCGGAGACATCATCTGAGACATTTTCTCGTAAAATAAACATTCATTCACCATTACCCACGTATTGATTGGCATTATTATACATTTTATATTGGACGTAAAATTTCCACACTGATATCAGGGGCGATAACCGTGTTTCCTTAAAATGTTAACGGACATTACTGTTTATTCTCTGTATTTAATTTTTGATGTGCAATGATCATTCTTTATAATCTATCAATAATATTATTTGTCCAGGTGACGCATTTAATTAGTATAAATAACTGAAAAATATCCTACCTCATTAGCATATGAAAATAGCCCGATACCACCGCGCGTCACTATCAGTAAAATAAATATTACTAAATGATTATATCTGTATAGCGGGCAATCGTAATTTCTAGAACTGGTGGAATAGTGACACAAGTATGCATTTATTTAATTCCTATAAAGAACATGTTATGCCTACTGAGTGGGCATGTACCTTTAATGTTAAGCACAATGCTATCTACGTAATGTTTACAGAGATTCTGTTCTGCAACTATACAAATGGATTTATCCCGTCAACGCAGTGCGTATGTGCCATGAAACACGGTGCCGTGAAACATTTTTGGTATCCTGTCAATACGACCTAAAAACTGCGCATGAATATGTTTTGCATTTAAAAGCCATTTGTAGGTGTTGACGGGATAAATAGAATAGTAGGTTAGTGCCGTGAATGGGAAAAATATCTGGCGCGACACGGAAACGGGATGTGCTCGGCAGAGCCTTGCCCATCGCGTTTCCTAAGCCTTGCCAGATATTTTTCCCATTCACGGCACTAACCTACTATTCTCCATCCAGACACACTGGAATGCATTAATATTAAGCATACATGCTGTCTATGTCATGTTGAGATACGTTATATTCTCCAACCCATACACTACATATACACGGAAATGCATTATCGACAAGCACACTCGCTGTCTACGTCACTTTTAGATAAGTTATATTATACAACCCGTAAATTCCTCTATATAAACGGGATTACATTAATGTTAAGTACAAATGTTATCTACGTAATGTTTAGAGAGGTTGTATTCTGCAATCCCGAAAATACATCTAGATAAATGAGAATGTATTAATGCTGTCGTCGACTGCCAATTCATGTCGACTTGCCATCCCAGGAGGCATGCGCAATGGAAAATTGATTCAATTACTTTGAAAAATGTCAGTATCGGATCTCTTTTTTAGAACCAAATGGCACCACAACGAGATATAATAATATTAACTATAGTGCATGCTTGGCAATAATGCATGGCATAATTCAGCCGTTACATGTTACACATATTAGAAACAAAGTTTACGTGACAATAATGGCGATTACAGTGTTATAATTCCAGTACAAAAATATTTACACAATTCCCTAACATTTGATTGGTCCGTAGCAAGTCTCTGTCCAAAATTTATATCCCAGTAAACTCCCACGCCGAACTACTTTCCGTAACCGTCAGGCGCAGTTAAAATTATCCTTCCGGCCTTCGTCCAGTATTCCCGCGACTTTTCCACGTTTATACCCCGATAAATTCCACAAAAATGCCATTCATTCCGATAATAATAATTCTTTATTAACTACTGAGCTTCGCGGTGAGAGAAAAATGTTGATCAATACATTACACATACCCGTAGGGTGGAACCTGTCTAAACCGGACATCCTGGGAGGTCCCGGGGGTCCACAGGGTGTCTGGTTTAGAGATGTTCCACTGTAAATCAGACATATGACCATTCCAAGACATGATTTGCGATTACCAACAGACATTACCATCGAAGGTATTACAAAACAACAAAGCAGCCCCAAAAATTACCAATAAACCAATTCATAGGGTGTCCGGTTGAGAGAGGTTTCATTGTACTAGATTCGTATAAAATTCATGTTAGTGCAATTGTTCGGATGTTCTTTAAGCACGAATGATGATAAACGCAGTTGTTGTTTATTTGTGTCAGAATACCGAAGGTCATATGAAAATTGTAGATCTACTCGAATAACCTACTACTGTATGTTAATATGTTTCAAATCATTTCATCAATGCACCGAATAACATCTCGCAATGTTTTACGTCACGACTTCAGAAACAGGGGGCCGTTTCACTAAACTTCGTACGACTAAAATGTTCGTAAGTGCAAAATTACGATAGTCTGTAAATTTCACATTAACATTGTTTTCTTGTAAACAATTGTTGGATTTACATTTATTGAGCATAGGCTGCATATGCAGCCTATGTTCAATAAATGTAAATCCATCAATTGAAATTTCGAGACGATCCTAAATTTGCACTTACGAACATTTTAGTCTTAGGAAGTTTAGTGAAACGGGCCCCAGGTATGTATGCTATTATTAAAATAATGGAGTTAGAGAAATTATTTGAAACGGATCAGTAAAAACTAACTTGAAGTTATATATGCATGTGCATTGTATGTTTGAATCCAAATGACCAAATGTATACTAGTAGTTAGTTCAGTTAATTAGCTGTAACAGGTGCGTAGCATGGATTCGTTTTCCTTCAAGTTATAAATTATAGTACACTGTACATGACCACGTCATGACAACAATAATTATACTACACAACGACACCTGACCGGCACGTGCATAGCACAAATCCATTGCCAACGTATCTCCTCAGCTTGTCACAGTTTCAGATAGTATAATAATTATGTACTTGAAGAAAACGCATTATTTCGCTTTGACGATTGGTACCGTTTTTAAGCCGGCGGTGCATAACAAGCCATTCACACACGATACAGAAATAACGTGTATTTGAGTTAAGCCAACTTTCACACGCGCAATGGCACTATATGCATATAGCTGTCATAAAACACGACGACAAACGCATGCACACATTTTCGTACACATCTCATTCACGAATGGAATGGATTGAAGCGACGAGTCATTGCGTGCAAACTACGTACTTTAGAAAGAAACACGTAAATACTCGCAGGTTTACAGAATCCATGCAATTTTAATTAATGTTGATTCCTGGATCACATCCGACGTTGAAACGAGAAACGTTGATTAACTGATCTTCCCACAGTTGCATTGCATGTCCTGTACGTACAAAGGCATTACGATGAGATCATCGGAAATGTGTTGTGTTAGTGGGCGACTAGAGAATTGGTACTTATGGGATGTGTGACCAGTATAGCTCCTGATCAAATAGAACACTCCTGTATCCAGGTAACCCCGATTACTTGGTTGACATTGAACGTGTGTTTTTTATTATGGTAGGCGAACATTGCAGATTATGATCAGACTGTGCGTATGCACAGTCTGATCTGGATCTACAATGGTCGCAAAACTCAAAGGCCCCATGTATGCAGTGACAGCCAGATTTGCGTTATTGTGCGGATGATTTACACCACTGTAATGTGTATAAACTGTAAATGCACGGATTACATCCACATCCGCATTCAGTGAGTGCATACAATTACATGCCAGTGAGCACACTGTCTGTGAGACACGCCATGCCATTTTGTTCCTTCGGACATATGTGTAATTTCATGAAATACGTTTACCAAATTTACAATATTTTCTATAAATAATGTCAAACGTTGCGTTGACAAAATTTACAATAATTTTCATAAATAATTTCGCATGTACTCTGAAAATGTTGTCAACTTTTGACGCCGTTTACGGAATATATTGTACGGTTTGTAAACGTATTTTATGAAATTACGCAGATGTCAGAATGTACAAGACCACATGGCGTGTCTCATATGTCTGACTGTAGATTTAGTGCGTATGGAACAGTGACCACGGCGTGATATTAAAACAAACTGACTTTCATTGTTAGAACAATATTTCCTTGCTTTTCTTATTAAGACACATTTATATCATTGTTTTAAACATTGTCCAAATAAATAATGATTCGCTACATACATTACGAGCGTATTTTCTGATAACAAAATTAAGAGATTTCATGAAAATCACACTACGACCGGACACAAATATTTTACTTCTTCTTTTGCGTCAAAGACTGCGACAATTTGTTACATATAATGTCACAAACTCCACCTGGCAACAGGTGACCAATACTGTGCATATAATACTACATAATTCCAGTACAAAAATATTTACACAATTCCCTCACATTTGACTGGTCCGTAGCATGTCTCTGTCCAAAATTCATATCCCAGTAAACTCCCACGCCAAACTACTTTCCGTAACCGTGAGGCGCAGTTAAAATAATTCTTAAGAAAACGGAAAATAAACACATAATCATTTTCTTGATGAAATTATTTAAAATGCTGGAATTATAAGGAAAACTTGGAAAAGTCGCGGGAATACTGGACGAGGCCTTCCGGCCTTCGTCCAGTATTCCCGCGACTTTTCCAAGTTTATACCCCGATAAATTCCACAAAAACGCCATTCATTCCTATATTATTAACTAAGTAACCTACATGCACAGTATGTACAAAATGTACTGTTTACAAAATGAATGTTACAACATGTTACACCATCGTATAGCCTGAACACACTCTTCTTCAATCCATAATATGTTGCTGTGACTTGAGAAATGGGACTTAATGATTTTGCGACCAGTGTATATCCTGATCAGCCTGTGCATTCGCACAGTCTGGTCAGAATCTGCACTGTTCGTCATTCCATCAATAAAACGCCCGTCACGCTTCTAACAAGTTATATAGATCGTTATCAGGCCCCATGAATGTGATATTTTATGTTGACCTACAATGGTCGCACATCCCATAAGCCCTATTTCTCCTGTCTCGGTCACATTTATAATCGGCATAATCAAGGTGCATGATCACGTGGTTACAACAACAACAACGTCGCCCACTCCAAAGTAAGTATTATTTGATATTTTCCTTAATATCTTAATATGCAACGGATTTTGATGAAATATGGCGCTGCAAGCGCGTCTTCATGAGCTGCATTTGGTGGTCCAGGGAATTTAGCACAGATTTATGTCGTTTTTGCTAAGAATCGATTTCCGTGTCGGAGATCGATTATTCGCAAAAACGACAGCAGTTTGGACGAAAATACAGAGACCACCAAATGCAGCTTAACAAGACGCGTTTGATGCGCCATATTTCATCAAAATCCGTTACGTAATAAGGACACTATAAAATAATACGTACTTTAAATCAGATGGATTCTGGAAATTTCAGTACTTGTTGTTGTTGTTAGTACCACGTGATCATGCACCTTGATAATTAAGTTAATGTAACATACACCGCCAGCAAAACCATCAGTCTGCCAACCATGGTACACTGTGTAAATATGAAATCTAGTTCAAGATACTAGTACATGTACACACATATGTATAGTTCGTTCTACTTTCTAAGCCAATCGCTGGACAGCATTGTGTCCACTTATTTCACATATTGCAATGTTTAACCCCCAATACCTTATATATTACCAGCCTTATCCTGTTCGACAGGAAATAGAAAACCAATACTCTGATGGGACATTGCAGTGTACACTTGGCTGAACTATAAGTTATTGTTCACATATTGGATTTTTTAGGAACTAAATGCTGCGGTCGCTAGCGCTCCCTCGCATTTAGTTCCTTAAAAATCCAATGTGTGGACAATAACGTATACGCAAATGTTGTAAGCTCGCACGCGATAGATTTTGCGTGCGCACGCGATAAGGTTTTGCGTGTGCACGCGATAGCTTAGCCAATGAAATGACGTACTCGTCAGTTTAGCAGGTTGTCTCCCTTATGGTGTACGAACGGGGTCAAAACTAAACTTAAAGGTGCAGCTATAAAAATATACAGCTGCACCTGTAAATATACAGCTGCACCTGTAAAAATACAGCTGCACCTGTACAAAATACAGCTGCACCTGTAAAAATACAGGTGCAGCTGTATATGCATGTGCACCTGTGTATTGATTTGCCTGGGTCAAAATTCCGCTCCAATCAGATGTATACTTACAGGTGCAGCTGTATTTTTTACAGGTGCAGCTTTATGTTTACAGGTGCAGCTATACTTTTTACAGGTGCAGCTGTATTTTTACAGGTGCAGCTATACTTATTACAGGTGCAGCTATATTTTTTACAGGTGCAGCTGTAATTATACATTTGATTGGAGCGGAATTTTGACTCAAAACCTATCGCGTGTGCACGCAAAACCTATATTTCCATGTCTCCTCTGTGCCACCGTCTGGAATGCTACGTTCATGTATCAACAATTCCCAGACGCCTATGTTCCACGCAGACTGAAGCGCAACACCAGTCATTTCTCATGACCGGATCCGTCATTCTTCGCCGTGAAATGGACAGCGGAACGGATGTGGAAGCTCTTGGAGCCCCAGGGGTTCGGCTTGCTTCGGTTTGCTTCCGTATTGCTAAAGCCATAAATTGCAGTGAATAATACAGACAGTAGCATTAAAGGTACATGCCCACTCAGTAGGCACAAACTATTCTTTATAGGAATTACATAAGTGTATAATTGTGTCACTGTTCCACCAGTTCTAACAAGTACGAGTACCCGCTATACAGATATAATTATTTAGTAATATTGTTATACCGATAGTGAACCGCGGTGGCAGCAGGCTATTTTCATATGCAAATAAAGCATGCTATTTTTTAATTATTTATACTAATTAAATGTGTAATTCGAAAAAAAAAATATCTTCGACATATTATAACGTATGAGCATTGCACATCAAAATATAAATACAGAGAATGAATTGTAATGTCCGTTAGCATTTTAAGGAAACACGATTATCGCCACTGCTATCAGTGTGGAAATGTACGTCTGATATAAAATGTATAATAAGGCCAATCAATACGTGGGGTAATGGTGAATGAATGTTTATTTTGCCAGAAAATGTATCAGATAATGTGTCTGTTATAAAGAACAGTTTGTGCCCACTGAGAGAGCATGTACCTTTCAGCACGTATCAAGATGTATCAGAATAAAAATATGCCATGCATACTTTTACCTAATGAGCAGACAGAGCAGCTGCAACAATAGTTATTTTTGTTCGATATTAATATAGGAATGAATGGCCTTTTTGTGGAATTTATCGGGGTATAAACTTGGAAAAAAGAAAAAAATATTTTATTTTTTTTTGATTATTTTTTAGAAAATTGCAATTGTTTAAGGCCTCGTCCAGTATTTAGCGATTTACGAAATAATGGCGGAAACCTGTGTTTTTCAGACACTTGCGGTAATATGTATCCAGTTACTTGTACATTGTCGTGTGGGTGTCATCCGGCCGATGTTTATTTATTTGCCCGCTATCACCATGCATTTGAAGGGATCAGTGGCAGAAGGCGGCTTAAGTTCTTAAGGTTTATGCTACTGTTTGTATTATTCATGGTCCGTGAACGTTTAGTTTAACTTCATTAACAATGCGATCATCGGCGAGTGTCTCATCCACGAAGGTCAATGTCACCCGAATCGCACTGGATGGAAAGCGATATATGTAAGGAAGCTATCGGTGAAGTTTGCAAATGATCCAACCAGTTCTAACGGATCAGGGGATAATCTTACATGCTACCCAGTGATTTGACGTCGCGGTCTGACGTCATTTCCGAGATGAGGCCAAGAAACAATTCATACTATTCAGTCAACAATGTCAATTGTGTCGTTATAAGCTGGTCTAAGAGAACATTTCACAATTTTCGAAGAACATGCAATATACAATTTATTCCACTACCACTTTGAACTACCTGGGGCCCATTTCACTAAACTTCTTACGACTAAAATGTTCGTTAGCGCAAATTTGGGATCGTCTGGAAATTTCAATTGATGGATTTACATTTATTGAGCATAGGCTGCATATGCAGCCTATGCTCAATAAATGTAAATCCAATAATTGTTTACAAGAAAACTTGTTAATGTGAAATTTACAGACTATCATAATTTTGCACTTACGAACATTTTCGTCGTACGAAGTTTAGTGAAACGGCCCCCAGATGTATTTCCCCTGACATCTGTAAACCTGACAAAGAAAATCGTGTTCCGCACTCGTTTCTTTATCGGATTTCAAAATGTCTCTGGAAATAAGGGTGTCACCTACGACGACTCCACCGGAATTGTGACCGTTATGTCTCAATTTCCATTAACGTGGGTGAGACTAAAATGATTCATGTGGTGTTAGAATAGAAACTTCATTCCATATGTGTTTTGCCGTACCATGAATAATTCACAGCATAAGCTCCTTATGTCAATGGTTAACGTTATAGTGTAGTTTATTACCAGATTATATCTCATATTATGTGTCGCTGACACTATATACCTATATACCAATATATGGCGACGCCTCTGTAAATAGGACACACATGTATGGAACGCCAAATCTACATAAACACAAATCATTAATTCAGCTCTAAATAATTAGAGATAGTATTACACATTTAGAGCTAGCTCCAAATTATTTAGAGAAGTATTACACATTTAGAGCTAGCTCCAAATGATTTAGAGAACTCTTTAAATGCGTTGGAGCTAGCTCTAACTATTTAATGCTAGCTTTAATTATTTATCCCGGAACGCCAAACCTACATAAACTCAAATAATTATTGCTAACTCTAAATAACTAGAGCTAACATTAAATATGTAGAGCTAGCATTATATATTTAGAGCTACATTGTAGCATTACTCATGTAGATTAACGTTACTGGAACTCCAAATCTACATAACTCACATAATAAATAATTACATATTTAGAGCTTGATGATTTAGAGAGTTCTTCAAGCGAGTTGGAGCAAGCTCTAAATAGTTAATGCGAACCTTGATATTATTTATAGCTATCATTAATTATTTGAGTTTATGTAGATTTAGCGTTCCATTCACATGGTTGTTCCCAAGGTATGCGACTTAGAGAGGTTTCATTATAGGAATGAATGGCCTTTTTGTGGAATTTATCGGGGTATAAACTTGGAAAAGTCGCGGGAATACTTGACGAAGGCCGGAAGGCCTCGTCCAGTATTCCCGTGACTTTTCCAAGTTTATATCCCCGATAAATTCAACAAAAAGGCTATTAATTCCTTATAATTCCAGCATTTGAAATAAATTCATAAAGAAAATGTGTTTATTTTCCGTTTTCATAAGAATTATTTTAACTGCGCCTGACGGTTACGGAAAGTAGTTCGGCATGGGAGTTTACTGGGATATAAATTTTGGACAGAGACTTGCTACGGACCAATAAAATGTTAGGGAATTGTGTAAATATTTTTGTGCTGGAATTATTGTTATTTACTTGCCCGAGCCTTCTAAGACGGTTTGTGCGCCTTCCAGTCATAACTATGTATTATTATCCACAAAGTGGATAGTGAGCTCCATCACATTGCATACACGGAAGTTATATGGCAGGGTGTATGATCACGTGGTACTAACAACAACAACAAGTACTGAAACTTCCAGAATCCATCTGATTCAAAGTACGTATTATTTTATATTTTCCTTATTACGTAACGGATTTTGATGAAATATGTCGCATCAAACGTGTCTTGTTAGCTGCATTTGGTGGTATTTGTATTTACGCCCAAACTTCTGTCGTTTTTGCGAAGAATCGATTTCCGTGTCTACCGACATGGAAATCGATTCTTCGCAAAAACGACATACGTCTGTGCCGAACTGCCTGCGGCGGGGCCAAAAAACTACGGATCCCCGCAGGGAATGTATAATTCTTTTTTTATTAATTCGTTCCCACGAAATAGAAATTCGTTCTCTCGATTTAACAATTCGTTCCCACGAATTAACAATTCGTTCCTTCAATTTAACAATTTGTTCCCACGAAATAACAATTAGTTCCCACGGGAACGAATTGTTAATTCGTGGGAACAAATTGTTATAATTATCGTGGGAACAAATTGTTAATTCGAGGGAACGAATAGTTAAATTGAGGGAACGAATTGTTACTTCGAGGGAACTAATTGTTATATCGTGGGAACGAATTGTTAATTCGAGGGAACGAATTGTTAATTCGAGGGAACGAATTGTTAAATTGAGGGAACGAATTGTTATTTCCGGGAACATTACATAATTATAGGAATGCTCGACGTTATTATATATCTGTGGTATTGAATACCCGCGAGCCAGTCAGCTTTGCAGCACGCATTGCATTGACAGAACCACATGTTTTTGCAACACATATGACATGTGTGTTCATCGGATGGCAATGCTTTAAGAGATGATCTGCGACACGGTACCTTTAAGGGTCTGCGGACAAAATCTGGTAAATAACGAGATTAACTATACGGGAATCGTGAATATAATACGTGGGAAAGCGTACGTCTAGAATAATAAATACGGATTATTACTTGATAAATACATCGAGGTTGTGTCAATACCCCTGGCAAACATTCGAATGTGATGATCTTTTTTGTCTTGGACGTCGTTACGACGTCCAAGACAAAAAAGATCATCACATTCGAATGTGAATTTTCGAATTTTTCACTCGTTTCAAACTGAATGCATGTGCTCTCAAGATGTACCAGTTAACTCGATACTCTGTAACAAATGGTCACATCTTGCTTGGAGCGTCGTTCGACCACTCAACATTCAGTTAAAGTAATTTTGAAATCGTATTGACCACGATACGGTTGCCTCGTCAACCACAAGCAGGTCATTTAATACTGACGTCAGTGTAATGACGCAACGTAGATTTGTCAGCGTCCTTTTCAAGTGTAATGACGCAACGTAGACTTGTCCGCGTCCTTTTCAAGTGTAATGACGCAACGTAGACTTGTCCGCGTCCTTTTCAAGCGAAACTAATGTTACATTAGCCTAGGCGACTGAACAATTTCCTAGCGTGGTCTGATAATATTTGATAACAAAATGCACTATGTATTTAGCCTGGCATATTCTATATAGTGTTTACATAGCACGTGTATGTCTTATCGTTTGTTTTCAATGACACTAAGGTAAGGATGTACACTGAGGAGGCATCGGTAAAAAAAGTGTGACGAAATATGTGAAGTCATTTGACACTAAATATTTGCCACGCCTGCTTTATCAGAAGGCGTGACTATAGTCGCCGCTTTTTCCGTCGTCGTCGTCCGCGTCGTCTTCAATAAATGTAAAAAAGTGTGTACAAGCTTCATCTATTACTTGACGTACTACTTCAATAGTTGGACACTTTATACATTTGCGCATTGGGAACACACTATTGCTGCCATTAATATGACCTTGATATTTTTTACCTGTATGTTTTTGCGGAGACACATAGCCATATGTTTGCTTCAAAAAGTTTGTACAAGTTTTTATCATCATATATATTTAATATTGCTTTATGGATTGCTTCAATATTTGGATACTTGATACGTGTGAGCATTTGGGACACACTCATGCCACCGTTAACATTCCCTTGACAATTTTGACCTTCACATGGTTGTTTCTTCATCATCATATAACTATAATAGTACTAACTGGATTGCTTCAATATTTGGACACTTGATGCATGGGGACATTGGGAACACACTCATGCCGCCATATCATGACGTTGACCCTTTTGACCTTCACGTTGTTGCGGAAACACTTAACCATTTTGTACATCAAAAAATTGTACAATTTTCTTCGTCATCATACAGCTTTAATATTGCTTCATGGATTGCTTCAATATTTGGACACATGCTACATATGAGCGTGGAACACACGCGTGCTCCCATTAACATGCCCTTGAACTATTTGACCTTCACATGGTTGTGGAAATATTTAGCCATTTTTTACGTCAAAAGGTTTTTGCAAGTTTCTTCATCTTCATATAATTTTAATATTACTAGATGAATTGATTCAAGATTTTGATACTTGATACATATCAGCATTGGGAACAAACGTATACAGCCATGAACATGGCCTTGAACTATTTGATCTCCACGTGGTTGTGGAAATATTTAGCCATTTTTTACGTCAAAAGGTTTTTACAAGTTTCTTCATCATCATGTAACTTTAATATTACTTGAACAATTGTTTCAATATTTGGATACGTGATACATGCCAGCATTCGGAACAGACTCCTGCTGTCATGAGCATAGCCTTGAACTTGTTGATCTTCACATGGTTGTGGAAACACAGCCATTTTTCTATGTCAAAAAGTTTGTGCAAGTTTCTTCAACCTTGATTTTGTGTGTGTTTAAAATATGCACTTTTCTGATGTGTTCGTGATGCTTTACTTCAGCACATGCCGATGCTCATGTTACGGTCATATGCCTCGGCAGGCGCGACACCGCTTCCGTGGAGGAATTCTTGTTATTAAAGTCCTCCTAACAATCAGTTATTATATGGCGACGCAACTGAGGGAATCTACATGTTTAACCCTTACTACGCTGAATTAAATGTTGTCGTCTGCTGGAAATGTTTTATTTTCAATATTTCTCGACAAAAACTTGGTTTTGACAGCACATGAGAATCGTCTCCAGTGGAGACGATTCGCATGTGCTGTCAAAACCAGTTTTTTGTTAAGAATTAAATCAAAAATGAAAAACAGCAGACGGCAGTTTCCGTCAACAGCGTAGGAAGGGTTAATGGTTATATAGATCTACATTTGGTGTTCAATTAATATGGCATACTGGTTATAATATCTACAGAGTAATCCGTATACATCTACGCTGTCCAAATGCATCCTGGTATGACTGCAGATGTTGCCGGATATTGATTGGTCCGCTCATTATGACGTAATGCATTGCCAGCACCGCCGTCTGGATGCATTGCCAGTCGTCTTAATGACGGATATGGGTGCAAACCAGTTACCGTTAACTACCCATTACGTTGGATAAGTGTCATTAGGCTACTTGCTAAACAAAATGTATTTTATAACGTGTGCTGCCAGTGTAGTGTCGTATCAAACAACGAGTTATTTTGGAGTGTTGCAGTGTCCAAATGTCAGTCAGTAAATGCATTACCACTACCAACGACTAAGCGAATTTGCAGGCTGTTCTGAGACTATCCTGGTCACGGAAGTTGTATGCTCCGCTTTCAGATCGTTAATGTGGGAAGACGTCAGTTGGAGACGGCGGATCATTATAGCAATGTTGCTGTCAGTTGTGGCTCCGATATTTATAGCGAGAAGTAGGCAAATGCCAGAGGCGTTGTTTCTGAATGGCATTCGATGTCCATTTCATGTCAAGGACTAGACACGAGGGGGAACCTGATGCCGCGTTAATAAGTGATTATTCCGTATGATTTCTCATGTAGTTCCGTGTCTAATGTCAATGACATTCGATGAAAACGATGTATGGTTCGCATGTGCATGCCGCGAAAGGAATGCATGCGCATTACTACCAATGCAAGCACATTTAAATCGCGAAGTTCGCGAATAATGAATAATGAACATGTTTGTATACTTTGATTGGCTACATCGACATCTATATCTGATGTTACTGTCCGTTCATGGTTGCAAAACACGCAAGCATGTCTTGTATTCCAGATTTACAATGGAACCTCTCTAGACCGGACACCCTGGCAGCGCCCAGGGTGTCAGGTTTAGAGACGTTTCACTGTATTAAATGTATTATTATTTGATACAGTTTATCAGGAATAAACTCTAATTTTGGGATATTTAATTGGAAAATAATACGTATTTTTATAATCAGATCTTAACCCTTTGAACCCGAAAGCCCGCTATAGCGGTTTATGCAAACAGTGTAGATCCAGATGAGCTTGCTCGTAACGAGCCGTCTCATCAGGATCTACACTTTTTGAAAGTAGTTTTCATATTTTTTAGAACAAAAATGTACCCCTTTTCATAGATGGACTAGTCTGAAAACCATTTTGTGATGATTGGATTGGCTGAAAAATTAACATACCAAAAGCCTTTCCAGTTACTTAGGGGTGAAAGGGTTAAACATCTGAAAATAAAGGACACATAATACAGACCCTATTGAGAGTGCATTATGGTTATAGACCTTCTCGCTAAAACGGATATGTTTTTTCTAAAATGCAATGTACGTATTAGCATTACAATCATTGACTGTTGCGGTTATTGGTGTTCGTAAAGCAATCAATCGATGTAAAGTGTTCGGCCTTTATACGATTCTGCGCATACTATAAACATATAATAACATTTTAAACAAAACATGTTTGTTATGTTACACAATTAAAACACATAAGCGACATTACGTACACAACTACATGTACTTTCGTTGACCACTTAACGGTAGTTCCTAATGGTTCCTAATGTGGGAAGAAACCGGAGTATCCGGAGAAAACAGCTGGTTAGAAAAAGTATATTACAACTGAACCATATTTCTGGTGAAAAATGCATGTAAGTTGGATTAGCGACGCTGTTGATCAAGATAGTCCCATATAGATTAGTGACGTTAAACACTTTAACCAATCAAAACTCTCACGCCAAGGTATATGAGACTATGAAGTGTACCGATGCGTATCTCGCAGAGATTGACATCGATACGTGCCTAAAATGCCACGGCTTCTGTCAGTCTCTGCGAAGCTCCGGGACGGCTGGTTTCGTGTGGATATCGTTGTCGGGAACCGTAAAGTCACCCCGAACCCCTGCGATATCAGCCGTTAGAAACAGTAATACTATACAAACAAAATACAATTACCCAAGGCACACACATTATTCGAAAATAGCACTGTACTCGAGTGAGCAATGACTTTGGCTGAACCCAGCCTCTACGCGAATACGTCACAATCCAAATAACTGCATAGCGGTCTGGTCGCAGGGTGGGTAGCATAACTGAATCGGGGTAGCTAAGTATGTCAATTCCAATAACTGACGGCTGATGTCACTAAAATAGCCAACAACTCCAGAACACTCTAACGATCTCCAGCAAGCTACTTGCCCCAAAACCGGCTAACATGCATTATAGATATAATCTCAAGTCTGAAACAAGTGCCGCTCTAATATAAACTTGTATTTTAACTGTAATGTAATATAAACAATTGGCCCTATAATACATCAATAAAAACATATAGGAACACATACGTCTAGGTCCACACTGTCGCCGAGGAGTAATCATAATACACATATGTATACATGTCCATGATATGTACATATGCAAAAATGCATAGCATAACCAGAAGTCCCATCTCCAATACACGAAACAGATAGGGACCATACAATTGATGCTGAATAACCATACATGTTCTTCTCCCAATATTTGTTGTAGCACCCATGCGTCACCAACGAAGCGACACCGAGAGGACCGCATCCAGGTACACCGATACTTGTCTAGTAAGTAGACAAATATCATCGACTCTGACTAAGTCACAACTGGTCTGGTCCATCCCAGGCAAGCGTCCAGGGAGTTCAGAATCTGCGGACGTAATACACTCATGTAACCCATAAGTCCACTCAGTCCATCTTATGATAGACCGCGCGAGACACGGGGGCGGCTCATAGCTCCCTTACGTGTGTCTCGTCCCGAATGGCAGGGTGACAGTTTTTTTGTATTTTTTACTACATCCAAGCACGCATTAATAGCTTACTTCCGCACAACACGGACGGTCCCTTACACGCATAGGCATTATACATGTACACAATACTCCGCACAGCAGTGTGTAGTGTAGTAAAGAATATGCATAACATCAAAAAATATAAACTCGCACACCCATTGTGTCCGGTAAAACCACTAAGGCGACCAAGTCAACATATGAAGTCATAGAAGACAGAAGCTGCTCCCGCTGATTGAAAGCATGGAGTGCTAGGTGAAGTACAGAAGTACACGAACGGAGGATTGCTGCCTGCATCAATATACCTCAAAGCGCCGAACTGTTTCTGTGCAGTTAGTGGTCGAGCCGGGAATAGTGGTCTCAACATATTGTCCATATAGTTAATCAACAGAAGCTGGCCCTATGGGGACCAGCTATTTCGCCCTTAGGGCAGTAGAGGAGCCAAGTCAGTATGCCATTGGACATACATGTAACCCTGACAGACACACATAGATAGGCACGCACCCACAACAATTTCATGCAGACAGCTCACTCAAACATAGACCAGATGCGGTCCTCGCGGTGTAGCCAGACGCCTACGACACCAACAAAGAGAAGAACAGAACCAAACAAAAAAAGAAAAGAAAAAAAAACTTAGTCCCCCCTCCTCGAGGACAAGGCCTCACTCGTGTCTACCACCCACTCAGTGGGAGGGAGCCTAGGCCTCTGTCGATCCGACATCGGGTCGTTTACTCTGTGTTGCATGCTATATGCGCCTTGGGATCTGTGGCGGAATGAGCTGCCTGGGGGTTGCAAGTCGCGGCCCAGTGGGTGGCTTGGGCATGGCTTGCCTGGCTCCTCGTCGCTGCGGGTGGCGGTTGCGGTGCGGAGCCTCCGGTTGTCACTGGCTGCGGTGTCCCGGTCTGCTGTCGGTGGGTCGATGGTTCGGCTCCGGCTCGGCCTGCGCTGTTGCTCCTCTGTGGGCGTTGGATTTGCCCATATCACGTGGATCCGTCTCTGCTTGGTCTGTCTCGCCTCGTCCAACCCTCTAATAGCATTAGCAGGTAATATAACAATGTAACGGCTGAGTCTCCATATATCATGTGCACGCACACTCGGCCCTCGTCACGGTCTGATACATCGGCATTGTGCAATAGGAGAATCAACTAACTAGGTTAAACTCACCGCCTCATCGTCTCCTTCATTTAATGCACATATTTCTGTATCGCATATATTAGTAAATTCGGAAACAAATGGGTCAACGGCCATTGGCCTGATCATTTACTGGCACATGCCCGGGTATGGAATGTCTTTGAGCCATTTCCCACCCTTAAATATAAGAGAAAAAAACCCCGATGCGTACGCCAGTTTAGCTGAGTATCAGGCTGACCATGCATAGGGCAATAGTAAATACATTGCGGGTTGTAAAGCATTCCCAAGCAGCCACCATCTTACATACATCACACTTGTTGATCAGGGATGACACGGTATCAATATAATCAAGTCAAACATCGATCTGGGACGCTTTTGGGTCACAAATGAAATTTGCCCGTGATAACAATGCGTCTTAAGTGAGGGGCTGTTCGGTTTCTGGATTAACTGGGTGTTCGTTGACGGAGTAATTGATGAACCGTTGCCATGGAAACTATTCAAGTGCCTTTACTTACTCCAGACGTTGTTTGGAACTACTCAGCGTCGATCCGTCAACGACGTCAGCAGACCGAAATGAGAATTCAAGTACTGTCTGTTCCACGTTTTGCTGCCGACGAACTTTTGGCTATTAAACACATTAAATCGAAAAAAATATTTAAAAGTAAGTACTTTTTTATCAATAACAAAAAAGTCACCCTCCTTAAAAAAATGTGTTTGATGAAATTCCATCAAATATTGATTTTATTGCGAAAAAACGATTTTCCTATGGGAATTTAACATGGGGAGTCAATTTCCAAAATTTTGGAACATATTTGGAAATTGACTCATAAACCTGGTGAGATAGCTTAACAATGATGTAATTAAGAAAACAAAAGTTTCATTTTGAAAATCGGTCCACAAATGAAAACAATATTTAAAAAGAAATCTATTTTTAGCCCCCGGCATGTTAAATTCCCGGCATGTTAATTTCACCAACTACAATGTGTTTAACAGCTAAAAGTTCGTCGGCAGCAAAACGTGGAACAGACAGGAGAGTCACAGTTTGTTTTCACAGTTTTCGTCAAACTGCAAATTACATACATGTACCATGTTCGTCATGCAGAGTTTTCGACTGTGGGAGACATTTCATGTGTAATGGTATCGGCAAACAGTGTAGATCCAGATGAGCCGGCTCTTGACGAGGCGACTCATCAGGGTCTGTACTATTTTAAAGTAATTTTCAATTGTTTTGAGAACAAAAATATCCCCTTTTCATAAATGGACTACATATTTTTGTAGTTTGAAAATCATTTTGTGACTTTCGGATTGGTTGCAACATTAACATATCGAAATCCATACCAGTTACTTAGGGGTGAAAGGGTTAATTAGAGATCAATACTGGCAAAGGAAAAACTGATGTTCTTCAGAAGTGGAGTCCAAATAATTTCAGAGCCCAGGGGTCCGTTTCACTAAACTTCGTACTACTAAAATCTTCGCAAGTGCAAACTTATGATAGTCTGTAAATTTCACATTAACAACATTTTCTTGTGAACACTTACTGGATTTACATTTATTGAACATAGGCTGCATATGCAGCCTATGTTCAATAAATGTAAATCCATCAAATGAAATTCCCAGCCGATCCTAAATTTGCACTTACCAACATTTTAGTCGTACTAAGTTTAGTGATTCGCCGTGCAACACAGGTGGAAGACTCGGACCTATGACCAAATACTTGGCTCATTTGAAAAACGTTACACCACCCACCGATTTCAACACACTATACATTACAGCCTTTCCAAGGTAAGAAACAGCTTCGCAAAAATGACACATTTTCCGGCTCGCTCAAACACCACACATTTCGATTTTTCTACTGACTTATGTCTCTGGTGATCGATAAATGTCTTAGTTCTTCAAATGTATTCACTTCAAGCATCTGCATTTAGCATTTCGTTAGTTACGGGCAAATTAGCTAGCACAGACAAGGCGATAATTGTATGTCCGAATAAATGTCACACATTTTTGTGGGCTGTGGAAGCATAAATTAAGTGTTAAATCGGGCCGAAATCCCATTACCGTTTCAAAATAGTGACGTGGATCACTGCAATAATCATCAGTAACTCAAATGTTACAATTTGTGACTAATAAGTATCATCCACTAACCTTGAATTATCTAAAACGTCCTTTTAGTTTGATTTGCGTCTCAACATTTCGTTATAGCCTTCTGTGAACTTTACTTTCGGATTGCTTTGTTATATTCGCAGAATCACACCCGTTATCCGGAGATACGCAACTAGGGGAGGAGAACATGGAAAGGGGAACGCACAAACTAGTGGGAATTTGGAGGGTTTGTAAAATTAGCTAAAACAATATATTTTATGCATGATCAGAACAATGTGAGCTTGCAACGTTGAGGAAGAATGATTGAAGCACATGTAGCAAAAATATTGAGCTCGAACGCCGTCGTAAAAGTTGAAAATTTATAAATTCAATATAGGATTTATTTTTTTTTGTCATTTTTGTTTAAAAAATCGTCTTTCCTGCACCAATCGTATGCTTTTCAGCACTATCAGGCATACAGTTATGTTTGCTGATCATTTACACTGATACCTTGAAAGCGACAGCGACCAGGATCTTCTGAGAAACAAATGGCGGCCGTTTTATGCACCGTGGTATAGCGCAAAATGGTGCACAAAAACTATGGGACTGGAGGACACAAATTGGGGGACGAGTGCACACAAACTGTGGAACGCGCTGCACAGAAAATGCCAATATACGTGGGTTTTAAGTTGCAAATTCACGTATGTATTTACAAAAATATTATATTTGCAGACGAGGATCCACGAATATTTACGCAGGGGCCGGTCCAAATGTGTCTGTAAGGAATTTATGCAAGTTTTTAATCAATATTCACCACAATTATGCATTGTTTTAGTAAGTTCGCTGTTCAATGCAGGCTTCTTTAGCAGCGCTCGTTTATTAATGGGCGAGCAGAGCCCCATTTCGTATGCAATCAGTAAACCCGTTTAATACATATCACACATTAAACCATAGGTCACCACCTAAACTCGCACCACACTTCGTTTATAACTTGAAGCACGGGGTTTGGGAGAATCAACCATGCGGAACTGAGTTAACCATGCTAATCGATGACCAGGCGAAGTAGTGCAGCCAAGGTCAGGGCCGGATCCTGAATTTGGAGAAAGCGTGGGTGAGGGGGGTATGGGGGTCCTCCCCTAGAAAATTTAGAAAATTTGAATGTCTCTGATGCATTTTCCTGGCATTTGAGAACAGAATACTGATAGCCTTTTCTAATCTGAATAAAAAAAATCATTGCTTCGTCAAAAATAGGGGGGGGGGGGGGCGTACGCCTCTCACGCCCCCACCCCCCTGGATGGATCCGGGCCTGAAGGTGCAACTCAATCTTATTATCATTGGCGTTAGCAAGACGTTTGGCAATGATAACCATAATGAGAGTGTCCTGTGTATTCTCGAGGCAGATAGCGACACATTCCAGTCGGAATTATCCCGGAATAAGGACCGACTCTCATTGCAATTGAGATACTGCACAGTCCGTCAGCGGGCTGCAAAACACACATAGAGCACCCACCGCCACAAGTTTAAGAACTTTCCACCGGTAAAGACAGTGATGCTGGAGCGCGAGTGGCCTAGGGTGTAGCGAGATGGACTGTGGATCGGAGGTCCCCGAACTGCGCAGGTTCGAGACGCGGTCGGAGCCGGCGTGTTGTGTCCTTGAGCAAGACACTTTGTGGTGGTGATCGTGTAAATATTTTACACACATGTAATACATGCATGGTGACTGTCTAGATGGTACAATGTACACAGATAAGACGTACCGCAGTTACCCTTGGTGATGGGAAATAAAGAGATATCTCGCTAGGACGAGGGTGCTCCGAGGACACCGGAGGAATATATATACATACAATACAATTGCAGTGTTACTTAGTATAAGTATGGTGTTTATATGTTGTATATACACATCACGGTGCTCTCCGACAAACAGTGGGTGCTACAGAAACAACAACGATTGCGTCACAAACATTCTATGACGGACGGTATGGTCGTAGGACGAACGAATGCACTTGTGAATCGATGGATTGGTTATCGCGGACAAAACTTTATGGCGACCCCCCGAAATTCTGCGGATGAAATCATGTCGACTTGTCGTATGCCGTGCAAGCTTGCTGTGGTCTTTCTCCGGGTACTCCGGGTTTCCTCCGAGTTTAGGTGGTGACCTATGGTTTAATGTGTGATATGTATTAAACGGGTTTACTGATTGAAATACGAAATGAGGCTCTGCTCGCCCATTAATAAACGAGCGCTGCTAAAGAAGCCTGCATTGAACAGCGAACTTACTAAAACAATGCATAATTGTGGTGAATATTGATTAAAAACTTGCATAAATTCCTTACAGACACATTTGGACCGGCCCCTGCGTAAATATTCGTGGATCCTCGTCTGCAAATATAATATTTTTGTAAATACATACGTGAATTTGCAACTTAAAACCCACGTATATTGGCATTTTCTGTGCAGCGCGTTCCACAGTTTGTGTGCACTCGTCCCCCAATTTGTGTCCTCCAGTCCCATAGTTTTTGTGCACCATTTTGCGCTATACCACGGTGCATAAAACGGCCGCCATTTTTTTCGCAGAAGATCCTGGTCGCTGTCGCTTTCAAGGTATCAGTGTAAATGATCAGCAAACATAACTGTATGCCTGATAGTGCTGAAAAGCATACGATTGGTGCAGGAAAGACGATTTTTTAAACAAAAATGACAAACAAAAATAAAATCCTATATTGAATTTATAAATTTTCAACTTTTACGACGGCGTTCGAGCTCAATATTTTTGCTACATGTGCTTCAATCATTCTTCCTCAACGTTGCAAGCTCACATTGTTCTGATCATGCATAAAATATATTGTTTTAGCTAATTTTACAAACCCTCCAAATTCCCACTAGTTTGTGCGTTCCCCTTTCCATGTTCTCCTCCCCTAGTTGCGTATCTCCGGATAACGGGTGTGAGAATGATCAATAAATATGTTACAGGAAAACCCGAACTGGAGTATCATAAATACTCACATATTTGTTCAACCAATCAGGTGGCGATGCATAAAGCGGGTTGTGTGAGATTCTTTCGGACAGAGAAATACCTGGTTGCTTAAATGCGTGTAACTAACAATATACTAAACACAGATTAAATAGAATATGTGTGGGTGCCTAATGCATTAATATATTGCCAGAGATGTAAATCAGCAGTCATAAATCGAAACTTGCTCTGTGTTTGAGCGAGCCCGAAATTAAGCCTGTCTAGGGCATTTTCACAAACTCTTCTCTACATTGGGAAAGACTGTAAGGTATAGTGTATGGAAATGGGTGGGTGGGTTAGCATTTTCCAAATGAGCCAAGTATTGGATCCTGTGCCGTGCAATTAGCCGAACAAATAATACACTTATAGTTAACGTGTAATACATATTCAAATACGCTAAAGAAATAGAGAATAGTAGGTTAGTGCCGTGAATGGGAACAAATATATGGCAAGGCTTAGGAAACTGGATTGGCGAGGCAATGCCGAGCACATCCAGTTTCCGTGCCGCGCCAGATATTTTTCCCATGCACGGCACTAACCTACTATACTATGTATCCCGTCAACACCTACAAATGGCTTTAAAATGCAAAAAAAATAACCCCAGTCACTGCACATATTCATACATAGTGACTAGGTCGTATTGACAGGATATCACAAATGTTTCACGGCATCGTGTTTCACGGCACATACGCACAGTGTTGACGGGATAAATCAAATTATATATGTGATGAGTTCAGTATCCATGTACGAATTGATGATGTGCTTATGTAATACATCATAGATCGTGTAAGATTTTCTTATATAGTTCATTGCGCAAAACTGAAAATACTTCGGTAAATTATATTACAGGGGAATCCCTCTAAACCGGACACTCGGTGAAAATATGAATGTATACTGTAGATATGTTTCACTGCTATCAATCTCTGATTAAAATGACTTTTCATGATTGCAAAACACTATATTGTGTCCATGAAGCGCTAACATGTCTGATTTACAGAGGAACATCTTCAAACCGGACACCCTGCGCACCTCCCAGCGTGTGCGGTTTGGAGAGGTCCCACTGTATATATACTGCAAAAAAACGCATAGTAGGGAGGCGAGCCTCCATAAAATGAATTCTGTTCAACCCGAGAGAGCAAAAGCAACGACTATTTTAAATCAATGCATTATATCATTCTGAACACGAATCCGGTGTTGGTCAGTCAAATCCGTTGGGATAAGGGACAAGGTCATGTATGGGGTCATTAAGTGCAAATTGGTTAAATGAGTGCAAAATTCACTCCAGTTTGACAGTAAAAGTATGTACTTGCATAATATTACATAACAATCCAATATAGTAGGTTTTATTGGTGATTATTGTTTTATGGGGCATATACAAAGCGATTTTGTTTGCTGGGACGTCTCTATCAAGATGGCCACCAAACATCATACATTCCATATAGAAGTATTCGTGTCTGAGTTGTACCAAGATAGCTTACATACTTGCATGTTTCTCTAAATAACACCGAAATGACTAAACCCATAATGATGGAGTCATCAGCATGTACATACAGTGGAACATCTCTAATGTCTCCAGGGCGTCCGGTTTAGAGATGTTCCACTGTAATTACGATGTAAGAGCACTGAAACACATGCCTGTGTGCATAGCAATCATGAACACTGATAAATATCAGCGATATTTGACACTGAAATAGGTCATAATTTAACACATCGATGTCGCAAGGTTGTTCGGTTTAGAGATGTTCCACTGTACACGTATCTGTGCAAGTCGTGCGGTATTGTCACTATTTTGGATTACCATGTCTTCAGTAGTTTCCGCGATGGTTACGAGTAGTTCAGTTGAAGACGTGATGTTTTCTTGGTACGTTGCATTTCAAACGCAATAATGTTTTATACAAGTCATGCATAATAACACACGAGGTATAATATAGTAATTACAGTTACCACCTACATGTAACTATATGCGCTACAAATTAACCACACACCTGTATTAGGAATCTATTCGTGATAATGAATTGTCAAGTCTTGGTTAGGAGCAGGCAATATTATAGTTACATTGTATTAGACCGTGCGCTTCATTTCCGCTCCGTTGGATTGCTACACCCACTTATGGTTCAGTCACTTGACGACTAGCTAGTATAGGGACTAGGTTACTGACCATGGTATTTCTTTCGGCTTTAGACTTGCATGTCGTTGGGAATTTTCAAGTAGAGAACATTATCTGCAACCAATACACCAGGGGCCCGTTTCAGTAAACTTCGTATGATAGTCTGTAAATTTCACATTAACGATGGTTTGTTGTAAACAAGTGTTGGATTCAGATGTATTAAGCATAGGCTGCATATGCAGCCTATGTTCAATAAATGTAAATCCAACAGTTGAAATTTCCAGAATATCCTAATGCCACACTTTCGAACATTTTAGTTGTACGAAGTTTAGTGAAACGGCCCCCAGTATTCTAAACTGGTTACCAAACAAAGCATCATCCGAGTTAGAATTGTCGGAATCGGTCGGTTTGACACCACGTTGCCTAGTTTAACTATTTGCATGCTGTGAAATGTGTGGGCTATAAATAATTAAATAATAGCAAACGACGATTTGTTCTATTTACCTTTCTTTTTCCCTGTAAATATCGTGAATATGTCTTTGAATTGCATTAGAATTGAGTCCGAAGGACGCAATTCTAATGTAATTCAAGACATTATTTACAGAGAGAAATAATAAATATACTCCTCAATTGCTGGCTGTTATTTTCAGCGCTAGCATACAAACAGTTAAGCTAAGCCACGTGACACCAAACCGACACATTCCGCCAATCCTAACAGCAACGATGCCCCGGATGTTGTTCTAAGGGAAGTGACTCGTGAATTTCCAAGTTCGGTAATATGTTCATAAGACTGGTCTACCCATAACTCGCATTTCCTTACAGAATGAACCAATATGGCCGACGATCACATACAGTGGCATCGCGATATACGGGAACGTCGTGGGGTTTACCACAGGGTGTACGGTTAAGACCCTCTATAATTCGTGAACGTGAGCCCTCGTGAGGCATGTGCGTGATTCATGGATATGACCAGACATTGTCATCTAATATATTTCACAATGTATGTCATGTGATATCAATGCATTGCAGTGTTCTAGGGGAATGTGTTACAGGTATTCCGCTTTAGGATGGAGCCTGAGCAACACGACTGGACGTTGGTGTTTCCCACCGAGATGAAACGCTATACTGTGTTACAATTGATACTGATATATTGGTGACGAATAAACGAACGGAGCACGTGGTTACAATGTTTGCAATTATATGTATATGGCACACACCATGTAACGTAATGTTGTTGTTATCACCATCTGGATTGAATCTTCCGTGGAACCTCTCTAAGACGAACAACGGTGTGGTTCTGAAATCATACTTTATTAGCACGCAATTGATCGTAAAGTGGATTTATTCGAAATTAACATAGATATCAGGGGGCCGTTTCAGTAAACTTCTTACGACTCAAATGTTCGTAAGCGAAAATTTAGAATCGTCTGCAAATTTCAATTGATGGATTTACATTTATTGAGCATAGGCTGCATATGCAGCCTATACTCAATAAATGTAAATCCAACAATTATTTACAAGAAAAAATTGTTAATGTGAAATTTACAGACTATCATAATTTTGCACTTACGAACATTTTAGTCGTAGGAAGTTTAGTGAAACGGCCCCCAGAGTCCCGGGTTACCACCCATGTCCATACTATCACACGGCGCCCAATGCGACCCGGCGTGGGTACAACCGTGCAACCAACCCAACCTGAGTGCATACTGTGTTATCAGGTAACCTGCCGTGTATTGACCGAATACGTACTGACTGATAACATATTGTTGTATCAGACATTGACCTGGTACAAACATCTGGGATACATCGATGTGAAAACTAACGTCCCATTGGTCGGATGACGTCATGTGACGCTACCGAACAACTGCACCTGGTAAATAGAATACCAGGCTACTGTCTTTTGATATCACGTTTATCAGGCTCGGCTCGGAAACGGTAGGAATTTCTCGGTAAGCCTCGGAATTCCGACGCGTTTCCTAGCCGTGCCTTACAAACTTGATATCAAAAGACATTATCCTGGTATTCTCTATGTATCATGCCATGCATTTTATTTATATCGTATTCCCGATGCGCAAAGCTAAACATGTACACATACAAACAAAACCATCGAACACAATGTTGCAAAACCGTCAATTTTCAGCTACACGTATTTGAAGAAAATGTCCCGTTTCTTAAATTGCCTGGAAAATCAAAGAACTGTGGAACAGGCTCTATAATTGGTACCAATTACGGAGAACAAGCCGGTCCAATTTTCAATTTGTCATCCAATTAGGCAACTTGCGACGCTAGCTTGATTTGATTAACCTTGAAACGAACGCGCCACACTGTCACTGGTAATTTATATCTCCACGTGTCTATTTCCTAAATGGCGACAGCTTAATACACTATACAACTAACGGGAAATGTGTGTGTGTTTGACCTATAGTAACCCTTTCAAACCTAAGGAACTGGAATGGACTGTGATATGCTAATGTTCCGACCAATCCAATGGTCACAAAATCATTTTCAGATTCGTCCATGAAAAGGGGGTGTTTTTGTTCTCAAAAATATTAAAATTACTTTCAAAAAGTGTAGATCCTGATGAGACGGCTCGTTACGAGCCGGCTCATCTGGATCTGCACTTTTTGCATAAACCGCTATAGCGAGATTTCGGGTTCAAAGGGTTAATACACTATACAACTAACGGGAATATGTGTGTGTTTGACCTATATTAACTAGAAAATGTGCTCATGGAACATGGATGCCCCATATACTGCTTTAATAATAAACGAGGCAACAAAGTCCAAAAGGGGGTGATAATATGAACATGTTCACTGTATATGTAGATGCGCAAAGTGAATTTAGATTATTTTATTCGATACGAGGCCGATCACCGGTCTCGTGTCGAATAAAATAATCTAAATTCACTTTGGGCACCTACATTATACAGTGTATATGTACACACCACAAGCAAATTATACACCAAGTTAAAGCCACCCAATAGTATTGTTAAAACCGTTATATGGCAAATGTGTGAACTCAGAGGTTCAAAAGGTGGAGATAATCCATGACACGTATGTCTAATGAAAATCTAACTGTATGCATCATGCATCTACATTCTACATACCATACGAAAGCTACACGGTACGCGAAATGACGGACGGGTCGGGACGGGACTGTACGGGTCGGGTCGGGTCGGGTCGGGACGGGACGGGACGGGACGGGACTGCACGGGCTGGGTCGGGTCGGGTCGGGACGGGACGGGACGGGACGGGACAGTACGGGTCGGGTCGGGTCGGGACGGGACTGTACGGGTCGAGTCGGGACGGTACAGACGGGAAGTCATTGGTCACAAGCCGGTCAATAAGTGATTGGGTCAGTTAGGATTTAACTCTCTCCTTGCATTGGCCCCTTCAATCAACAAATGTTTGTGGATATACACTGTATGAGAATGACAAAATGTATCCAGCGTGCATATGGTGCATTCGTTGATGACTTATTCAAATATGGGCATACATTTGCGCAAGTAGACTACACAGAGGAGACACGACATTTGTACATTCGGACATCTACGTAATTCATTAAATACGTTTACAATATTTTTCATAAATAAAGTCAAAAGTTGACAAAGTACGTACTCTGAAAAGTGTGCCAACTTCTGACGTAATTTACGGAACATTTTCTGTAAATGTATTTCATGAAATTATGCAGATGTCCGAAGGTACAAAATCGCATGGCCTGCCTCAAATGAAAATGTGAATTACATTACTCGGTTCTCGGTTCTGTAGAGCGGCAGTCGGTTATTCCACTCTCGTGTTCTCCATATGTGGATAAATGTAATCAGTAACGTTGCAACGGCATGTTTCCTTCGATCAATGATATGTGGTTGTGACTGGGGAAATGGTGAGCATGGGTTATGCGACCAGTGTAGATCCAGATCAGCATGTGCATCCGCACAGTCTGATCAGGATCTGCATGTTTCGTTATTCCATCAATGAAACACCCGTCATCCTTCTAGCAAGCAATATGTTTCGTTGTCAAGATACACGACTGTGTTATTTGATCAGGATCTACACTGGTTACAAATCTCATAAGCCCCATTTCTCCAGTCACAGCCACATATCATGTTCTCGAACATACCCTCAGCATCGTTAGACAGTTGTTTTTACTACGATCCGCTCTCGTAAATTAATGCGCACAACTGTTGGCCATGTTTTACACTTTACTCACTTTGTTTTTTATACATTTATAGCATGTGTGAAATGTAAGAAAACGTTTATTTACCAACATGAGCTGATTACCTTGAAATAATGCAATTCCTCGTGATTGGGTTCTACCGCTAAACAACCTCGATTCGCAACCATCACTCTTTTGTTTAGCGTAAGGCACGAATCACTCGTGTATTAGTTCATAATAATCAGCTCACCGAGTTCGATAAACGGTATACAATAAAACAAAGTACACTACTTATGCCACGCTGCATGCACGTCG
This sequence comes from Conchocele bisecta, assembly GCA_029237695.1. NCBI lineage: Eukaryota > Metazoa > Mollusca > Bivalvia > Lucinida > Thyasiridae > Conchocele > Conchocele bisecta. Next base: position 28,625,534 of record CM055270.1, on the reverse strand, counting down.
TAGGTTTTATAGACACATTGGAATCATTTTGCTGTGTTGATGTCTATATTTTATTGTATGAAGCTTGTCAGCGCACCGTTTTATGAAGCTTACCACCGCATCGTTGCATGAAGCTTACCACCGCACCGTTGTATGAAGCTTACCACCACACCGTTGTATGAAGCTTACTACCGCACCGCTGTATGAAGCTTACCACCGCACCGTTGTATGAAGCTTACCACCGCACCGTGTTATGAAGCTTACCACCACATCGTTGCATGAAGCTTACCACCGCACCGTTGTATGAAGCTTACCACCGCACCGTTGTAAGAAGCTTACCACCGCATCGTTGTATGAAGCTTACTACCGCACCGTTGTATGAAGCTTGTCACCGTCAACTCTAAGACTTTCTTGTCCTCATCTCTCCCTATACTTCGCGATCTTTATGACAAGATTACGAACTTTGAATAGTTTCTTCATACAAAAGGGTAAGCCTGTAATATGTGGCTGTGACTGGATAATAGGGCTTATGGGATGTGACAAGTGTAGCTCCTGATCGAATAGCACACTCCTGTGACTTGATACCAATCTGGATTACTGGATGGAAGCATGACGGATGTTCCGTTGATGGAATAGCGAACAGTGCGGATGCACAGGCTGGTCTGGATATATACTGCTTGCAAAGCCCACACGCATAATTTCGTCAGTCACAACAACATGATTACATGTATACGCAAACAATTGAATGAATTGTTTCTATTTTAGTACAATGAACGGGTCCAGATACATCAGTAACGAATTACAAGATCAGACGGAACGATTTGTGATATTCCATGAGCCGTAAGTGGTAACTTACTGTCCTGCAAACACAGCCATGTGTATGATGCATAATATCAGTGATACCCATGACAAACTTGACTCCGATCACATGCTTAACCATTTCAACCATACATAACTGGAATTGACTTTGACATGTTAAGTTTCCGACCAATTCCAGCATCGCAAAATGATTTTTAGGGTGGCCTATATATAAAAAGAGGTGTTCTTTTCGCTAAAACATATGCAACTTACTTGTAAAAGATGCAGGTCATGAAGCGACGGCAGGGCATAAGCTGGCTATTCTGGACCTACACTGTTTGAAAACACCGCTATATAGGTGTGTAGTTGTTCCAAGAGTTAAGCGGATGTCAAGGGTAAAACGTCATAACATTAATACAACAAGAGACATATATAATTTAAAAATTGCAACCATTCCGAACGACCACTAGCTGTCTCAAAAGAACGGCACATCACCTAATAAAATACATAATGGGTCCGGTTAGTGAACCTTTTACATTTGTTATTCCAACATTTGTTATTCCGGATTGACATTTAAACACACGATATAAAGTGCATGTTCATGGTATGGTAATGCGTGATAGCGCGACACCCCATTAGCTAACTGCCAACATCAATTATACGTGCATCCTAAACATGATACGTGGTACCAAAAGGAGGACTGTCACAGCATAGTTTGTAATACATGTAGTTATCTTGTATTTCTCATGTTTAGGATTTTTTTTATCGTTTTAAACTACTATTCTTTCTAGTGTATCATATTCCTAGCTAGATGAGAGAAAATGTTGTGACCACACAGTGCGGTTTATCAACCGATGGCCACAGTGAATATTGTTTACTCTCTTTTTTCTTTCGGCTTATATTTAAAGGTACACACACACTCAGTAGGCACAAAATGTTCTTTCTATCAGAGACATCATCTGAGAAATTTTCTGACAAAATAAACATTCATTCACCATTACCCCTCATATTAATTGGCATTATTATACATTTTATATCAGACGTACACTTTCACACTATCGGATATCAGGGGCGATAACCGTGTTTCATTAAAATACTAACGAACATTACTATTTATTCTCTGTATTTATTTTTTGATGTGCAATGATCAGACTTTATAATCCGTTGAAAATATATTATTTTTAGGTGACGGATTTAATTATTATAAATAAGTAAAAAAATATTTTGCCTCATTTGCATATGAAACTAGCCTAATACCACCGCGCGACTCTATCAGTAAAAAAAATATTACTGAATGATTATATCCATATAGCGGGCACTCGTATTTTTTAGAACTAGTGGAATAGTGACACAACTATACACTTATTTAATTCCCATAAAGAACATATTGTGCATACTAAGTGGGCATGCAGCTTTAAGGGTGGGAATTGTCTCGAACACCTTCCATACCCGGATACAGTGACTATTTTTGAGACACACACACTTTACACTTTTTTAGATACATGTAACGTACTTTCTAATGGCCGAACACAAACATACTGATAGCACGTTGCTGGGGGCCGTTTCACTAAACACCGTAAAACGAAAACGTTCGTAAGTGAAAATTTAGGATACTAGTAGTCTGGAAATTTCAATTGACGGATTTACATGTATTTAGCATAGACTGCATACTTGAATTCAAAGTATACTTTGGTTCATAAATAAGGAAAATAGATAGAGAATAGTAGGTTAGTGCCGTGAATGGGAAAAACATATCTGGCAAGGCCCAGGAAACGGGATGGGCGAGGCTCTGCCGAGCACATCCCGTTTCCGTGCCGCGCCAGATATTTTTTCCCATTCACGGCACTAACCTACTATTCTATTTATCCCGTCAACACCGACAAATGGCTGTAAAATGCAAAAAAATTGTATTGACTGGATATCAAAAATGTTTCACGGCAGCGTGTTTCACGGCACATACGCACTGTGTTGACGGGATAAATACGCATATTCGGACTGCAACGAATTTAAACAACTGACGTTTTATTGGTCGAACGGCGTCGCATGCTGTTACGGAAAGACGTCAGTATAATGAAAAGTCCACGTTCTTCTACGTCGAAGACCAAGTCATAATAATTGCTCATTATGTAGAATGCGAGAAAAACGTTATCTGATCAATGAAATGCAACGCTAGTGTATTTTTACATCAGGGCTATCAGGCTCCGCTCTAAAACTGTAGTCCGCGTTCGTTTCGTGGACAATCCGAATCTGGCAACTGTGTGGTAAAACGGATATGCCCAACGTATTTAGTATATTTAGTTGTCAAGGTGCATGATCACGTGATTACAACAACAACGTAGCCCACTCCAAAGTATGCATTGTTTGATATTTTCAATAATATGCAACGGATTTGGATGAAATACGGCGCAGCAAACGCGTCTTCATGAGCTGCATTTGGTGGTCTAGGGAATTTGGCATAGACTTATGTCGTTTTTGCGAAGAATCGATTTCCGTGTCGGAGACACGGAAATCGATTCTTCGCAAAAACGACAGAAGTTTGGGCGAAAATACAGAGACCACCAAATGCAGCGTAACAAGACGCGTTTGATGCGCCATATTCTTCGCAAAAACGACAGAAGTTTGGGCGAAAATACAGAGACCACCAAATGCAGCGTAACAAGACGCGTTTGATGCGCCATATTCTTCGCAAAAACGACAGAAGTTTGGGCGAAAATACAGAGACCACCAAATGCAGCGTAACAAGACGCGTTTGATGCGCCACATTTTATCAAAATCCGCTACGTAATAAGGACACAATAAAAGAATGCGTACTTTGAATCGGTACTTGTTGTTGTTGTTAGTACCACGTGACCATACACCTTGGTTGTATCCATATCGTAATTATTTCGGAATGCGTCTATTTATAAGTTATGCAATAAAGGAAAACGCAGGTATATGTACACACGAGGATATATAAGGAATTAGCTTCGCATACATTCCTAACCGGATGTAACAAGACAACATGTACCCTGTCATTGGTTGCGTTATTATCCAGTTAATGAGGGATTATATCGTCTAAGCTTATTTGTCACTCCTGTCGCAGGCACTGTGTCTTAGACAAGTACAACCACTGAATGATGAAGCAGATTACTGAATGATCATTCAAGTGTAGACTTGCACCATATTACTGATTGTATATACATGTACATGTATATAATACACATGTAGTACATTATTGTATAATACCGAACAGTAACTAACGTTACTAACTTAATTCAACTACTGTTTAGAATGGAAGCAGACGGTATAGTATTGCCATTTTACAGCAGTTACGAGCCATGTCTCACATTGTGTGTTTTCTGGTACAATAAGTATAGGTTATTTCATTTGTATGTGAATATATGCACGAGTTCTTCTTCTTTTGTTCTTTCTCTGCAGTCAATGGTTCAATATGCACGAGTTCTGCAGCGTGCGATATTAGTGGAACGAGTGGCATATATCCACATACAAATCAAATAGCCTTGTTATTATATACGTAAATCACTCGCAACTTATTTGAGCTTCAACAAATATATAACGTATAAACAAATTAGTGGTGATTTAGAAGAAGTTTATTTGCGCTGTGAAGCGTAGTTCCGGCACTGACCAATATGAACTCACGAGACGTCAATATGGTAAGATATTGACGTCTTACGTTACATTGTGTTTCAATGGGAAATGACTGATATTGGATTACCACAGTATTTCCTCTGTTTATCATAGTGTATGATAGTATAACGTACACAGAGAATACCAGGCTAGAGTCTTTTGATATCAAGTTTATCAGTCAAGTACGTATTCGGCCAATACAGGGCAGGTTACATGATACAATAAAATACAAGATATTCGGACGTTGATTAAATGAAATGGTGCAGGCTATAAAGCCCAAACCAATAAGTTGAATATTTGACTCAACATCTGCGGTACAGTGCTTTTAAACGTTCTTGTGAGGTTGACATATTACGTGACACGTAGCAACATGAATTGATTTTATGTGGTCGCTGCTCAGCGTAGATTCTGACCAACCAACATACGTACTTGTATATGTACGTACACGCAGTCTCGTATGTATGAACAGCAGTTGTCGTCCAAATGTACATATGACAGATTTGATAAAACTACGTCGAACCGACGTAGTTTGATCAAATATGGCATATGTACTATATTTCAACATGCTCCCTATCATCGTAGCAAACAACAAATCAGACACGCCATGCGATTTTGTACCTACGGACATCTGCGATATTTTACAGAAAATGTGATATTTTCCGTACTTGACTTCAGAAGTTGACATAAATTTCTGAATACATGCGGACTGTAACTCTGCAGAATAGCGAATCAGATTTGATTCGCACTTCAGCAGTTAATGGTGACATATTTTATATATTTCCATCTGAAAAATTATTAGTAATATAAATGTAATACAAATTAATAATTAAAGTTTCCTTTTCCAGAAAATCTACCCCATCTAAACTGTTACGTGTTGAATCTGGCTGCTACTGACTGAGTCACTTGTTGATTCTAGCTTAAAATAACTTTATCAGGTATCTACATATATAAATGTATATCATTCTTACTGGATATGTTATTTTCATAATGTTGACACTCATTTCATATACAATTTGATGCGCTATTCTGCAGAGGAAGCATATGAGTGGAATCGTAACTCTGGCTATGGAGTAGATTGCAATAGTTACTGTTCGCAACTAGTCAAAATTGGCTACTATATTGCTCTAGTAGAACAGGGGCCAGACGACTGGACACAATGGCCATTTCTCCGAGAAATCATGGGCTTTGTTTTAAAATTGAACGATGATGACAAATGCTGCAGATGCTGATGGGCCGGCTCCTTAGGAACCGGCTCATCTGCATCTGCAGCGTTTGTACATTTTGGCAACTGTTGCGTGTTCTTGCTACGCATGGATCCAAAAGGTACTGGTGTACCATTATGGGTCAATCAGAGACGGATATCCACATATATCTGCGTTAATGCCATTCTAATTGGTGTACTGTTACAGTGCGGGAGGAAACCATGTCCATAGATATATGTGACACTATTACATGGTAGACAGTGAGCCAGCAATAACACCCCCACCCCTGTGGGATTTTTTGTGTGTTTGATGTGACACTATAACCTGGGTTTCTGTCAGTTGTAGCCAATTAAAATCTGCTTTGCCAGCGCATCCATGCAGCCTGGCATTGTTGCCACAAAACTTGATATGAAATGTTTCACTTAAATATGCAAAGAAATTATTAAATTAACCAAATTAGTTATCTCTACATGAACACGTTTCGATGTATCACAGTATCAATGAGGGTGATAATTGTACGTCGTATAGGTTGATACAAAACAATGACATTACCAACTATGCTAATGCAAAGTGAACAAGAGGCTCAAATGAAAGAAGTGAACCCACGAAAATAAAATGTTAGCAAGAAATACATAATACTAGTAACATGACACTTGCACAGTGGAGACAATAAGTCGTCCACATGGTACACACATGCACTCCCTTTCTCAGCGGTTTGCTCACTGCGACACACTGATCCTAATCATTTCAATTAAATTATTTAGATCCGAGTCATGTTTAGTGAATGTGGCCCTTGTAATGTCTATATTCCTTGAATACAACTCAAATCGTCTACAAGTCAATTCGTCCGCAAGTGATATCGTCCGATATTTGGTCAAATCGTCCGCTATTAGTTAAAGTCGCCCACTAGTATACTATATTATCATGACACAATGATATCCAAAGTTGTAAAATAAGTTTTGTTACAAGCATGACAGGTGTGTCATTGGTGGAATGGCGAAAAGTGCAGATCCTGATCAGACTGTGCGCATGCATAGGCTGATCTGGATCTACACTGGTTGCACAACCCATAAGCCCCATTTCTCCAGTCACAGCCACCTATCAATACAGTGAATACGGAATGGTTTTATCCACAGCCAATGTTACGCTGATGTGATTTACAAGCTTCGTGATATAAAGGATTGTTATTTACATCACACATCAGGAAACATGTCGGCAGATTATCCTACACCTTTTTACAGCTAACTGTTTGACAGGCAATCGATCGACCCCGGCTCAGTGACAAAGCCTACTCCCACCATTTTTGTTGCACTATTTGTTCAGCCTTTCCTGAACGTAGAGACGTGTGACTCTAAATATTATGCTGTACGCATTAATTAGTTTACCAGTCTGATACTTGTGTCCGCTTTTATCAGGTAACCTGTCCTATATTGTCCGAATATATACTGACTGATACCATATTGTTGTAACAGGCATTGACCTGATACAATTATCCGGGTTACAACGATGTGAAAACTGACGTTCCGCTGATCGGATGACGTCACGTGACGTTACCGAATGACGTCTGTGTAATGACGCAACGTAAACATGTCCGCGTTCTGTCCATAGATAACGACGTCATCTGCGGTCGTTTTCGAGCATAAAACGTTACCTGATATATAGAATACCAGGCTAGTGTATTTTGATATGAAGTTTATCAAGCTCGGCTCGTAAACAGTAGGAATTCCTAAAGCCTCGGAATTCCTACGCGTTTCCCAGCCTTGTTTGCTGAAATCGATATCAAAGGACATGACATTGTAGCCTGGTAGTTTCTATGTAGTCATTAATTGACTGCGACTGTCATGGATGTTTTATCCCGTCAACACAGTGCGTATGTGCCGTGAAACACGGTGCCGTGAAACATTTTTGATATCCAGTCAATACTATTTTTGCATTTTAAAGCCATTTTTAGGTGTTGATGGGATAAATAGAATAGTAGGTTAGTTCCGTGAATGGGAAAAAATATCTGGCGCGACACGGAAACGGGATGTGCTCGGCAGAGCCTCGCCCATCCCGTTTCCTGAGCCTTGCCAGATATGTTTTCCCATTCACGGCACTAACCTACTATTCTCTATAAGTACATACATGCGACATGCCTTGTGATTGTGTGCCTGTCTGTTCCACGTATTTCTGCCAACAAACTTTTGGCTATTACACATTAAATCTAAACTTATTTAAATGCAAATACTTTTACATCAATAACACAAAATGTCACCCTGCCTTTTTTTTGTTTGATGAAAGTGCATCAAATATTGATTTTATAGCCAGAAAACGATTTTCCTATGAGAATTTAACATGGGGCAAAAAGGAAGAGAATGATGGCAACCAGAGTTGAAAAACTAAAACAAATGGAAATTGACTTCGAAACCTGGCTATATAGCCTGGAAATGATGTAACTCAGAAAACAAAAGTTAGATTTTTAAAATCGATCCACAAATCACAAATTGTTAAAAAAATCTGTATTAGCCCTCATGTTAAATTCCCATAGGAAAATTGTTTTTTCGCAATAAAATCAATATTTGATGGAATTTCAACAAATAAACAAAATTTGGGAGGGTGACTATTTGTTATTGATAAAAAACTACTTACATTTAAATATTAATGTTAATGTGTTTAATAGCCACCAATTCGTCGGCAGCAAAATGTAGTAGAACAGAGACAGTAAGAACATGTGCGACGTTTCGTGAAAAATATATACTGAAATGTGATAGTTTGACTAGTCAGTTGTGCAGTCCTACATTGTACATGTATACCAGTAGCCTATTTCACCAACATTGCAAAGTATACTTATCTAGCAAAGTATACTTTGAGGGAGAAATTTTTAATTTAAAGGTACATACCCACTCAGTAGCCACAACATATTTTTTATGGGAATCAAATAAGTGTATAATTGTGTCACTATTCTACCAGTTCTAAAAATGATGGGTACCCGCTATGCAGATATAATCATTTAGTAATATTTATTTTGCTGATAGTGACGCGCTGTGCTATCAGACTATTTTCATATGCAAATGAGGAATGATATATTTTAATAATTTATACTAATTAAATGCGTCACCTAAAAAAATAACATTTTCGACAGATTATAAAGTATGATCATTGTACATCAACAAATAAATATAGAGAATAAATAGTAATGTCCGTTAGTGTTGTTTTAATGAAACACGGTTATCGCCCCTGATATCAGTGTGCAAATTTACGTCTGATATAAAATGTATAATAATGCCAAGTATTACGTGGCGTAGTGGTGAATGAATATTTATTTTGCAAGAAAATGTATCGGATGAGGTCTCTGATATAAAGAATATTTCGTGCCTACTGAGTGGGCATGTACCTTTAAGGATAAATTTATTAATTTGTATTATACTGAATTTATTACATTATCACAGCAATTTTGGCTGTAATAACGTAATAAATTCAGTATAATAATTCTGCATAGTTTTAATCATCAAATATATGCAGTCGTTAGTTCTATATGAAATAATGCATTTCGGGAAAAATAAATGATTACTCCCTCAAATATACTTTGCTAGATAAGTATACTTTGCAATGTTTATGAAATCGGCTACTGGTAAGACGACACACTTGAAACTAAATCATGTGAATACATATATTCGGGGAACCTAGAAGAAATTAGTTAATTTATTCCATACATGAAAACATGTGTACATGTACATGTACTTCTCAATAATATCAGAACATGTGCGACCTGCTGGGCATATTTATGACCAATTGTCAGTGGTCAATATGCAGTACAACCTCTCTAAACCGTACAAACTGGGACCTCCCAGTTTGTACGGTTTAGATAGATTCTACTGCATTTTGACCACTGATAATATTCGACATATTTCAACTGTAGACGGATTAACGTCAACATGCAATGTAACCTCTCTAATCTGTACACCCTGGTACCTCCCAGGTTGTACGGTTTAGAGAGGTTCTACTGCCTTTTGACCATTTCCAATAACTCCAGACAGATTAACGCGATTTTCCAGAACGCATCATACAGTCAAGAGTTGCAAATCTAATCGTCGCTGATTAATTATTCACAATTCAGCTCCACGGCTACGCGAGCGAAATGAAAACGAGCTCGTCAATGCAGTTTATAGACATTTAATTCCATCCTAGACATCCCCAATGGATCGCTAATTTGGCTAGCTCCAAGATAATTGGCACTAGCGTCTATATTGTCGCCATTTGATTCCCATGGGTATCATTCTTGCCAGTGTTTAGAGCGAGCAGTGTTTTCGGCGTTTTATTGTCTAACATGCTAGCTAGGTGTCAATTAAAGGTGATTTTTTATCATCACATGTACGTGTGGTTAATGGCGTGGGCGTCAGCACTATGAAATAATTATGGGGGATTTGACAATGTGCGTGCTGATCTGCGTAGTGGGTTCATGAAGAAGATCTATATATCTATCTCTTCATACTGCTTCACATCCTCACGAGTAACTTCTAGCAAGATGAAACACTAGGTTTATATCGTAAAACGGGGTGGTTTTATACAATGTATATTATATAGTATATGATAGTACGGGTAATAAATAGGTAATAAATACAGGTACAGTACATGTAATAAATAATTGTCAACACCAGGCACAATTCTCCGATTGATATCATCGTCAGTCGGTGAGGAAGCCATTTAGATCTAAATAATCGAAGAAGGTGTAATGTCGCCTACACCACAAGTGTTATTCGTTATGCATAACTTTATTTCATACGAAATAACTTCACCCTCAACATAACGTTGCCCATGTTGTATATGAAAGCATAATAGACACGCCATGTGATTTTGTACCTTCGGACATCTGCGTAATTTCCTTAAATACGTTTACAAAATGTACAATACATTTCATAAATAAAGTCAAAAGATGACTACATTATCAGAGTACATGCGGAATATAATTCCGCATGTACTCTGAAAGTTGTGTCAACTTTTGACGCCATATACGGAAAATATTGTAAATTTTGTAAACGTATTTCATGAAATTACGAAGATGTCGGAAGGTACAAAATCACATGGCGTGTCTCATCTGTATACTGATAATTACACATATATGTTCGCGATAGGTACCAACTCGTTTGTGACAATTAAAATACATGATCTCAGTGGTGGCCGCGGCTATCGAGGCATGTGCATGCTAAATATTAAATGTTGGACCATGAAATATATCACTGAATCGCATGAATTTACAAACTTTTTACGACCATATAAACATGAAAAAATAAAACAATATATTTTCACTAATATTACATTTTAGAATGAGTCTACCTCTTATTTAGTGAACTTTGGTCAAATGTTTGTTTTATTGTGGAATACATTTTCTTTATGTAGATTTAACAGGTGCGAAAATATGTATTGGGAGTTAACATGATAGTGACAATTTCGAAAGATATTTTTTCAATTTCGGAAGTTATTAATTAATTTTCAAACGTTTTCTTATTTGTAAGCTATCTATCCAGGTTCCAGGTGAATTTACTACAATTTTGAGACAGTAGTAGACGTGTCATAGGCACTTTGTAGTATGAAGGACAAAAGTCTCTTTAAATCATACACACTTTTACTCCGATATTAAATACATGTATCTACAAGGTACGACACTCGCAATAGTTTCAACCAACTGAAGTGGTACTAGTGTACCTTTTGCCCGGCTCTCTAATGCAGTAATTCCAACGCGCACGAAGGCCGGGACCAGCAGGGTCCCGGTCTTCGCGCACGTTACAATTACTGCATTAGCGAGCCGGGCCCTAGGTAAATAATCCACTTCCGTTTGGTTGAACAAAAATTACGAGTGTCGTACCTTGTAGATGTTTAACATCGGACTAAAATTGTGTATGCTTTAAGAGGCGTTTGTCGTCCATACTTCAAAATGTCGGTGACAAAGACAATTGCGTCGACAGCTGTTTATACTTGGGCAACCTGTGTTAAATTGATGGAATCACTTTTGGACAATGGGCGATTCCATAATCACGATAAGATCTGTATTGTGTTCCATGCTGATTACTTATTTCTTATAACAATACTGTCAATGCAACGTGCATGAACACGTATGTGTACGTATGTACAAACACAATTAAAGGCAACACATTCAAATGTCATGCAATAGTGGTATGTGTGTGTAGTATATATATTGTTATTTTGAACAGGCACATCGTCCAGCTATGACGTCAGACTCCCGGAAACCCTCGAAAACGAACATAATTCGTGCTCAAATACAGCGGTATTAGGACGCGAATGATCACATAGTGGATTTCCAAAATATAGTGTCAACCACAGTCCCATGGTCAGAAACCGTACCCAGATTGCGGGATGGCGCCCAAACCGCGCCGACTACCAGTGCCGTTGGTCAATGTCTGCCAACACAAACGCTACCATGGCTGAGTTTTGTGGCTGTGAACAGATCCGAGAATAGCCAAAGACGAATAATTCCAGCATAAAAATATTTACACAATTCCCTAACATTTGATTGGCCAGTAGCAAGTCTCTGTCCAAAATTTATATCCAAGTAAACTCCCACACCGAACTACTTTCCGTAACCGTGAGGCGCAGGTAAAATAATTCTTAAGAAAACGGAAAATAAACACATTTTCTTGATGAATTTATTTCAAATGCTGGAATTATAAGGAATGAATGAATGGCCTTTTTGTGGAATTTATCGGGGATATAAACTTGGAAAAGTCGCGGGAATACTGGACGAGGCTTACAAAATTACAATTTTTGAAATTTTTATCGCTTCGTCCAGTATTCCCGCGACATTTCCAAGTTTATACCCCGATACATTCCTACAAAAAGGCCATTCATTCCTATAGTACACACTCTTACGGACGGGGTTCGTTCGTTTCGAACGAACCTCGTTCGCAAGAAACCTTTTTTTCATGCTGACGACCGAATTGCCGGGCGACGATTATACAGTATTCCCATGATATATGCCAGTGGAAGCGGTGTAACCGGTTAATGGTGATGCGACCTGTCAAACTGTCTACACGGAACAATGCCTGCCCAGGGGAAACTATCAGAGCCTTACTATTACAATGAGTGCATATAGTTTATACATATAGTTATACATATTTATATATATAGTTATACATATAGTTATACATATGTTATACATATAGTTATACATATAGCTTATACATAGATTTATACATAGATTATACATATAGTTATACATATAGTTATACATATAGTTATACATATAGTTTACATATAGTTATACATATAGTTATACATTATAGTTATACATATAGTTACACTATAGTTTATACATGTAGTTTATACATATAAGTTTATACATATAGTTATACATATAGTTATACATATCGTTTTACATATAGTTTAACATATAGTTATACATATAGTTTAACATATAGTTTATACATAATAGTTTATCATAATAGTGATACATAAAGTTATACATAAAGATATACATCTAGTTATACATATATTATACATATAGTAAATACATATAGATAATCCATATAGTTATACATATAGTTATACATAAAATAGTTAAACAAATAGTATATACATATAGTTTATACATATAGATAACATATAGTTATACATATAGTTATGCTTAATAGTAATGCATATAGTTAGTACATACATATAGTTATACATAGAGTTTATACATCTAGAATACATATAGTTTATACATATAGTTTATACATAATTTAACATAGTAGTTACTACATATAGTTATACATATAGTTATACATATAGTTAAACATATAGATAATATATATAGTTAGACATATAGTTATATAGTTTAATAGTTATACATATAGTTATACATATAGTTATACATATAGATATACATATAGTTTATACATATAGTTATACATATAGTATATAATATAGTTATACTATTACATAGTTATAATATAGTTATACATATAGTATATAGTTTTATACATAGTTATACATATAGTTATACATATAGTTATACATATAGTTATACATAGTTATACATATAGTATACATATAGTTATACATATAGTATACATATAGTATACATATAGTTATACATATAGTTATCATATAGTTATACAGTTTATTTACATATATTTTATACATATATATACATAGTTATACATATAGTTATACATATAGTTATACAAAAAATTTATACTATAGTTTATACATAGTACATATAGTATAATAGTTATACATATAGTTATACATATAGTTATACATATATATACATATAGTATACATATAGTATACATATTAGTATCATATAGTTATACATATAGTTATACATATAGTTATACATTTATATAGTTATACATAGTTTATACATATATAGTTATACATATAGTTTATACATATAGTTATACATATAGTTATACATATAGTTATACATATAGTTATACATATAGTTATACATATAGTTATACATATAGTTATACATATAGTTAATAGTTTATACATATATTATACATATAGTATTTACATATAGTTATACTTATACATATAGTTATACATATAGTTTATACAAATAGTTATATAGTATATACATAGTTTATACATATAGTACTATCATATAGTTATACATATAGTTATACATATAGTTATACATATAGTTATACATATAGTTATACATATAGTTATACATATAGTTTATACATATAGTTTATACATATAGTTATACATATAGTTATACATATAGATTTTATAGCGATAAAAACGATTTTCAAAATCTAACTTTGTTTTCTTAGTTACATCATTTCCAAGTTATCTAACACGGTTTCGGAGTCAATTTCCAATTTGTGTCATTTTTTTTACTCCTCCCCCAGATCCTCCACCTACTTTTGCATTTCCCATAGGAAAATCATATTTTCTAAATAAAATCAATATTTGATTGAATTTGATAAAATAAAAAAATTGGGGAGGGTGACAAAGTTATTGATGAAAAAGTACTTACACTTAAATATTTTTTAAATTGAATGCGTTTAATAACAAAAGTTCGTCGGCAGGAAAACGTAGAACAGACAGTAGTGTCTGCTACAGAGAGGGGGTTGTTGTAGACAGACGGCCGTTCGAGGAGGTTCGACTGTTATATTATGTGTTAAACAAACATAATATGTTATATACTAGTAATACCATAGCACGTGTAATACACCTAGCAATGTAGCAAACTGTGTTGTTGCAAACCCACGAGCCAGGCCAATTACTCGTGTCGTCTTAGCGCTTTCATACGGAGCCCCGTTTGGGATATGGATTCTTTTTTAATAATTCGTTCCCACGATATAGCAATTTGTTCCCTCAATTTAACAATTCGTTTCCTCGAATTAAACAATTCGTTTCCACGAATTAACAATTCGTTCCCATGGGAACGAATTGTTATTTCGTGGGAACGAACTGTTAAATTGAGGGAACGAATTGTTAATTCATGGGAACGAATTGTTAAATTGAGGGAAAGAATTGTTAGTTCGTGGGAACGAATTAATACAAACAAATAATGTTATCCCGTCAACACAGTGCGTATGTGCTGTGAAACACGGTGCCGTGAAACATTTTTGATATCCTGTCAATACGACCTGATCACTGCGTATGAATATGTGCGGTGGCTGGGGTTATTTCTTTGCATTTTAAAGCCATTTGTAGGTGTTGACGAGATAAATAGAATAGTATATTAGTGCCGTGAATTGAAAAAATATCTGGCACGGCACGGAAACGGGATGTGCTCGGCAGAGCCTCGCCCATCCCGTATCCTAAGCCTTGTCAGACATTTTCTCCATTCACGGCACTAACCTACTACAGTCGAACTTCCCCGAACGGCCACCTCTCAACAACACCCTCTCTGTAACAGCCGCTGTTTTATATCCCAAATGGATGGTTTCCTCTGTATCTAACCCTTAGACTGCTGAGCACGAACATTGTCGTATGCTGTTGCTTTTGACTACTTTCTCAATAAAACATGTTTTGACAGCACTTTAGAATCATTTCCATTGGAAATGATTCTAAAACGCTGTCAAAACATGTATTTGTTGAGAATTATCGAAGAAAATAAATAAACAGCAGACAACACAATTTAATTCACCGTTAACCTCCCTACAACAGCCACCTCTCTACAACAGCCAGTTTTGCGTCTTCCCATGTGTGGCTGTTGTAGAGAGGTTGCACTGTATTCTCTATATACGTCGCCTCGGGACTCCGTACTTTTAACCCTACATGCTTTAAATCTAACAATTGCAAGCACTGTACCCCCCCCCCCCCCGACAAGCGTTCGCGTCGGCGTCTGCAATGTTTGACAGTAGTTTCCCATAGTTTATAAACGTACCTTTATCTGATTAATGGAATAGCCCAGAAATCAGCATTTAACTGGCAATGTCTGATAATTATGGGTGACAGTGTAACATATGGCTTATGGGATTAGTGACCAGTGTAGCTGCCGATTAAATAGCGCGCTTCTGTAGCCGAATAACGATCTATAGTGTTTGTGAATAGCATGGCGGGTGGGTGGGTGATTCCTTGATGGAATAGCGATCAGAGTATTCCCTAATGAGACTTCGGATGCACACGGACTGATCTGGATCTTCGCTGGTCGCAAAGTCCCATAAGCTTCCCTTTTCCAGTCACTGTCAAATTTGGCTGCCAGAGACAAATGGCTAATATGTATGAGAGCGTGTTGGCTGTGAACGGATCCGAGAATAGCCGAGGTGATTTAATTCCACTGGTTCGTCGTAATGAATCTTGATCAGCGAATAATCCTCGTTTGGAACGTCTGCCTGATAGAGTATGCCAAGATAAAGTACAGTGAAACATCTCTAAACCGGACACCCTGGGAGGTCCCCAGGGTGTCCGATTTAGAGATGTTCCACTGTAAATCAGGCATATGACCATTCTGATACGTATCTGTGTGCTTTGCAATCATGATCATGTGTTAACATCTGCGACAAATGACCAAGAAACCCATGACAAATAAGATCACAAACGTTATATTGCTGTTCGGTTTTGAGAGGTTCCACTGTGCAAGCAAGGTTACTGGGGGGAAATTATTTTTATAAATCACCCACTGCTGTGTGGGCATTATCATATATTGCAATACGATGTTTTTCGCACAGATATCCTGGGGGCCGTTTCACTAAACTTCGTACGACTAAAATGTTCGTAAGTGCTAATTTAGGATCGCCTGGAAATTTCAATTGATGTATTTACATTTATTGAGCATAGGCTGCATATGCAGCCTATGTTCAATAAATGTAAATCCAATAATTGTTTACAAAAAAAACATTGTTAATGTGAAATTTACAGACTGTTATAATTGTACACTTACGAACGTTTTAGTCGTAGGGAGTTTAGTGAAACGGCCCCCTGGACAGCCGTGCAATAACTACCGTGCTCATATCCACCCACAA
Source organism: Conchocele bisecta (assembly GCA_029237695.1). NCBI lineage: Eukaryota > Metazoa > Mollusca > Bivalvia > Lucinida > Thyasiridae > Conchocele > Conchocele bisecta. The sequence continues at coordinate 28,608,523 of CM055270.1, read as the reverse complement.
GTTTCAGTTATACGCACGCTACGTATTGCACGGCTATTCACGAGGATTCAGCTCCACCACGTCAGTTAAGGACACGTGGGACCCCTGACCATCGTTTGATTCAAACATAATTGGTTCCTAAATGTGATAGGATATATGAATAACACAAAATGAACGTTAACTTGTTACTGCATACTGTTTGGAGCATGGAGTTGCTATGTCGGCCATCTTAATGTGTACAGTCTGATTTACCGTTTAAGGCGTTTTAAAGATGAAATTTCATTCATACAAGTTCGTGCAATATCATTGAAATACATTAAACAACAACGTCCTATGGGTTGGTTTCATCTCACTTATATACAATGTCTGATTTCTGAAGAGTTTGTTGACCCGCTGTTATTTTTTTTTCAGAATCCAGTAATGGCTGTAACAATAAAATAAATACACAGTGTTGTCAATATATATACCTGTATTACCATACATATTGTATCAAATTCAATGACATGTAAGTAGTTATCTGAGTGTATTGTCACTGGTGTTTACTCGCATAGTACATATCTTTACCTATGGGTAGCGCGTACACTAACAATAACTGACTATGCATCAGATTAACAAGTTTACACGTTGAATTTAGTTTGATATTGATGGAAGAAATACTCAGATATCTCGTCCGTTGTATGGTTTGCTGGCATAATATTTATAGCACGCTGTTGTCATATCTGTCTATGAGTGATTGCACCAATTTGTATTAGATTTTCTGTCATAGTATTTGCTGTATGTGTCAAACACTCGAAGTGGTGAAACTGTACGATGGCTTGTACATACAACGATGGCAAAGATGACAATCCGATGTACCATATAGTATACAGTAACAAGACAATATTCACATATCTTATATTCATATATCGCATCACTCTTATGAAGCAATTACATTATCATTGAAACCAAGTGTAACTTTCTATGACTATTTGCTTAACCAGACATCAACGGCGTAGTGAGAGTTGTAGCAGTACACTGTACATACATAACAGTCATAGCTGTGATTATAGGGTTGACTGTAATTTTCCCACCACCTGTACACGTGAAATATGGCATTGGACCCAATTAACCCAGCCTAAAATGACATTAGCTGTTAATATAGGGTTAACTGTATTGTAATTTTCAAATTTACGGCGTGTATCAGAAAATGATAGGTCGGAAAATCTGTTTAAAGGTGACGCGCTAGCGTCACCATTAAACAAGTTTTCCGACCTATCATTTTCTGATATACGCCGCAAATTTGAAAATTACAATGCGGTTAACCTATTTCTAATGCACTCCATTACTACTTGGGTAGGAATACATACTGAAATAATTTGCGACCGTTCATCAACAATGATATACCTGTAATGTATGGCCATCAGCCAATCAGATTGCGTGATATTTATATAGTGCATTATAAAGAAGTTTAACATGGAGCACAGTTCGTCCGAATGTACGAAGCGATACTCCGCCTAGTACAACATTAATGTTACTCGCATACAAAATGTATATAGATCTTTATCAGACTTCAGAAGTGTGCTACTTGATCCGGAGTTCACTGTTCACAAATCCCATAAGCCCCATTTATCTGAGTTACAGTCCAATTTAAAGAACGTGCCACTATCTGCATAGACGGGGAACCGCCTAACACAATTCTGTTTATTTACAGTGGCGTCAGCAATTCTAGTGTCCCATGGTTTGACTGAATCTCAATCCAACGAAAGGCAATTATTCAATAGTCTGTATATACAATTGAATTGCATTCTTCAACCAAACGTGTCGACATTGTATTCTTACAATGTCGTGAGCAAGTGCAATAACGCGACTTATTTACGTATCGCGTATTCCACGATAATTGTGAGAGAATATGTAAAATGAGACTATGTGGGTCGCTATCACGAATACGAAGCACTCGGAACCCCTCGCACCATTCCGTAAATCGAGAATAATGTCATCTGTTGACGCCATTTTGTCCCCATTAAAAGCGAAAAGATGACGAAGTGGACATAATGGAATACGAAGGGCAGAGCTCCAGATAAAGTGCGTATTGGCGTATTGTACGAACATATTTTAGCAGAATACGCATTGATTATCAAAAGCGGGAGTACACTCAGTCACAGCAATGTGAAAATAAGCATTGATTTTCAAATCGTGTAGTGAAAATACGGTAATAAAGTTGAAAATTTACTTAGTTTAGCTGCAAAAAGCCAACAAATTCGTTTCATTTTTATCATGTGTTCCCTATTTAATAAGGAATAAAATCAATAATACATTTGTAAAAGTAAAATACGCATTGAATTTAAAATCTGGGGGTTTAATACTATTTCGATACAAAATTATCTGCAGTTCTGCGAATGGTGTTGAACAAATAGCAGGACCTACGTTTCCGTCATATTTTATGGCATTTGAACTAAATGTTGCTTTCTCATACACTGATGGAATTATCTTCAAATTCAAGTTAGCCAAGACAACTTCTAAAATAATGTTCATAGCTTGTGTTCCAGTTGCTACGATAACGCCATATTTTAGGTATCGGTGACTGTAACGTAATTTCCCATGCACATTTTGAAAGGATGAAAAGTATTGTCCGTTCCATATTTTGTTTTACTCGACTGAGTTTTCAGAACGAATATCATCGATATTTAACCCTTACTGCGCTGAATTAAATGTTGTCGTCTGCTGGAAATGTTTTATTTTTAATATTTCTCGACAAAAACCTGGTTTTGACAGCCATGAGAATCGTCTCCGGTGGAGACGATTCTCATGTGCTGTCAAAACCAGGTTTTTGTTAAGAATTAAAGCAAAAATGAAAAACAGCAGAAGACAATTTTCGTCCACGGTGAGGGTTAAGGTTGCTCATGCGAGAACATATTTGAAAACAAATGTGAAGTCATGGCCGCAAATGACGTAGTATATAGGCGGCTTAATCTGTCAATTCTATAATGTAGGGAAAACAAGAATGTGCCGTTCAATTATGAGTCTTAATCCATAGTCAAGGTGCATGATCACGTGGTTACAACAACAACATCGTCACCCACTCCAAAGTAAATATTATTTTATATTTTCCTTTATATGCAACGGATTTTGATGAAATATGGCGCAGCAAACGCGTCTTCATGAGCTGCATTTGGTGGTCTATGGAGTTTGGCACAGACTTATGTCGTTTTTTGCGAAGAATCGATTTCCGTGTCGGAGACACGGAAATCTATTCTTCGCAAAAACGACAGAAGATTAGGCGAAAATACAGAGACCACCAAATGCAGCTTAACAAGACGCGTTTGATGCGCCATATTTCATCAAAATCCGTTAGGTAATACGGACACTATAAAAGAATACGTATTTTGAATCGGTACTTGTTGTTGTTGTTAGTACCACGTGATCATACACCTTGATAGTGCAAGACGGATTGTTGATGGTGAGAGATGTATATGGTAAAGGCACATCGACAATTCACGAGTACTACCTGTGCACAGAGACATTTTATTGTAGATAGTATGTAGACCCGAAATCCCTATTATACACTTGGTTTGGTATAAACATATTTTATTCTATAATACTGTACATCAACATAATTATATAGGTACAATATGTGTGAGAAGGATTGGAACGAAATATAACTATCTTGTAAAGTTCCTCTCCTTAAACAAGGCAAATATGGTCGTAAACTGAGACAAATGCCTCATGCAACTAAGAACTTGTTGTCAGTTTGAGACCACTTTATGTGAAAATGACAGTTACGAGTAGCAAATATGTTAACGGATTTTCTAGTATATATATACATAATACTGTTTCTAAGAATAGCCTTAGAATGTGTCTGTATTAAGAATGAAAACTACCTTAAACTGTAACAGACAGGAAGGGTAATTGAAACATTAAGACGCGTATATGTGTGAATTATGAAGGCACATCAAACAGGGTAGGACGTTCGTAATGATGTTACTACACAATTCGCTTACTGCGAATGATGAATGTTTGGACGGCATGGAAGACGTTGATGTTATCGTCATACAATAATGCACTACTGCCGAAAAGTAGTATTTCAGTACCATTTAATAATATCTGAAGATTTATCCTGGGGATTTGTGTAATAGTTGGAATAGCTCATGTCTTATGTCATTGACTATTGAGAAGGGATTGTTGAACATTATCTATACTGCCACAACAGCAGATTGGTGAATCCAAGATGTGTTTATGGTAAAGGTTGTTATTAAGAGAACTACAATTCATACGCAATCTAGTGTGTAGAACTGACTTGCTCTTTTTTTATTCAATAGTAGAAGAGTTTCGGAATTCGAAATTACTGTGGAAGGTGTATTGATTAGTGATTTGAAATTGACAAGTGTTGATGTTTCTCTGACATGAAGTGGTAATTGATTCCACTCTATAATGGCTGAAGGCAGGAAATACTGTGAATAAAATGCAATGCGAGCATAAGGTGGGTGAAAGTCATTATTATTTCATTGATTGTAGCGTGTGGTACTAACAATATCAAATGGGACCAAAGCTGACATATACTCAGGTGTTAGGTCATTAACCATTTTATAACATAGTATCAATTTTTGTTTCCGCCTACGTTCGCTCAAGCTCTCCCATCCTTTTCGCGATATAGATCATTTAATGACACAAGTTGTGTGGCTCCTGTTACGATTATTGCAGCTTCATGCTGTATTTTATCGAGTTGGTTTGAGGGCGAGCACGAAAGCGTCAACGACTCGGCCAGAACACGGGATGTCTGAACGTGATGTCATCAGCCGTTTTGACTCAAAGTAGAAGTTTTGGATCAATAGATAAATGGCCTTGAACTGTCAGATAGGCTAAACTCAAATCTCGACACAATTTATATGGTATCGTTTCTTATGAAATCCGTAAACTCGTTTAATAAATGTCATACGAAAACATAACTCATGTATGAACATCTATGTATATCATGATTAGAATTTTCAAATACAACCTTCGATGATCTACGAAAACGTAGCTGTGACTGGAGAAATCAGTGTAGATCCAGATCAGCCTGTGCATCCGCACAGTCTGATCAGGATCTGCACGCTTCGCCATTCCATCAATGAAACACATGTCATGATTCTAACAATCACTATATATCGTTATCAGAGTACAGTGGTTGGCTATTCAATCAGGAACTACACCGGTCACAAATCCTATAAGCCCCATTTCTCCAGTAACAACCACAGATATACACTTCACGCAATGGATATCATTTTCTGGGAAACAAATTCAGATTATCTGTACGAAAGCCCGCATGTAACACGTTTACATGCCCCGGTGTCATAGAGAAACCTTGCAATACCAGTTACCGATGCAGCCAATCGCGAATATAATTATGTAGCCATAGCAACAAATGTTATTTTCCGGATAAATCTAATATGTTTACATTACTGAAACATATCTGTCAGAACATATTTGGGATTTTCAAAAGCAGCAATCTATTCAACATGGTGGAGAATAACACACGCGACATTGGGAACATCATCAAGTACGGGTTCAAAGTGATACGTCTAGAACGTGGTAAACAAGACATAGCCTGGGACATTTGTACGGAGCCCCGCAGTGGACATGGACTTTTTTTTATCCCGTCAACACAGTGCGTATGTGCCGTGAAACACGGTGCCGTGAAACATTTTTGATATCCTATCAATACGACCTACTCACTGCGTATGAATATGTGCGGTTGCTGGGATTATTTCTTTGCATTGTAAGCCATGTATATGTGTTGACGGGATAAATAGAATAGTAGGTTAGTGCCGTGAATGGAAAAAAATATCTGGCGCGGCACGGAAACGGGATGTGCTCGGCAGAGCCTCGCCCATCCCGTTTCCTGAGCCTTGCCAGATATTTTTTCCCATTCACGGCACTAACCTACTATTCTCTATGTATTAATTCGTTCCCACGAAATAACAATTCGTTCATTCAATTTAACAATTCGTTCCCTCGAATTAAAAATTCGTTCCCACGAAATGACAATTCGTTCCCTCGAATTAACAATTCGTTGCCACGATGTAACAATTCGTTCCCACGAATTAACAATTCATCATGTATACATGTACGACCAGTGTTCTGCGAGTTGCCTAATAAATAGAGGATATTCATATTTTAGCAACGAATATGACATATATGTTCATCGAGTTGTGTGAAATGTCCATATTTCACACGAGTGCCGTGAGGCACGAGTGAAATATTGACATTTCACACTACGAGATGAATATATATGTCATATTCGTTGCAAAAATATGAATATTCTATTTATTATATACCGCTCCATGGAAATTAGCAGTTTTTTAGACTGTATACGGTAATGAATGTGTATTTGCAGCCTAGTTGCAGTCCGGCACTGCAGGTGCGCGTTATGAATATAGATAGCGGAAGTAGTCGTATTTTCACCGGAAGATGTTTATTTCATCGATGAGAACATATGACTTTTATTTACATCGTAAAATTATGTATTTCATGGGTAGGTATATAATAAATGTACTTTCCTCTGCAAAGACATGTCTAACATTCAAACATAGTTGCTTGGCTGGCCTGATAATCGTGATATATATATCAAATACAAATATCATAACAAATATTGTCAGACCTGTGATCTCCTAATCATGTTTGATACACGTATTGAAGGTTATTTCTGTAACGAAGATAGTAGGTAGATGCAAAGCTTTAACGAAATATTCAAAGTCATTTGACCTTGATAACAGGGGCCGCATCGATGGGATATAGAATGAAAATATGGATGATGACGAATACGCATATGCAGTTTCAAGCCAATCAGACAGTGGCACGTCGTAACCGAATTAGCCGAACTTGTTAGCGCAAAAATCGGACAGACAGACGAACAGGCGAACATACGGACAGGGTGGCGACTATATGTAGCCCGATTCTGGGGGCCGTTTCACTAAACTTCGTACCAGTAAAATGTTCGTAAGTGCACAATTATGATAGTCTGTACATTTCACATTAACAATGTTTTCTTGTAAACAATTATTGGATTTACATTTATTGAGCATAGGCTGCATTCTGAATAAATGAAAATCCATGAATTTAAATTTCCAGACGATCCTAAATGTGCACTTACGAACATTTTAGTCATACGAAGTTTAGTGAAACGGGCCCCTATTTTCGAGGTACATACAAGCCTTCAAGGAATTATGACAATTCTGCCCTAGGCACAGGTCACGTGTATATGTAGCCATGTCAACTTTGGCGGGAAACTGTCATAAGTCCGAGATATAAACAAGACAGATATAAAATTCATATAACTATATTTGAGCCGCGCTGTGCGAAAACCGGGCTTAATGACACAAATTTCAGTTTTTACTTTTTCGCGTATTCTGAATTGTACATCTTTTAAAAGCCATATGCCGCCAAAAGTATCAATGTATCCCAATTATTTTTCATTTCAGAAGTATTTTTATGACGCGTGGTAAAAATGTATATGACGTTTTAGATCAATGACGTCGAAATTACGACGTCTTTATCAACGGCGAATACAAGAGGTGTTGATAAAATACCCGGAAAAGTCGTATAGATTTGTCATCTTTTATCGCATATCAGCCAAATTTGGATATCTCGTAGCCTGTACAAGTGTCTCCCATTAGGCCAAGACAAAGTATGAAAATAATGTTTATGGCTCGTGTTGCAGTTGCTATTGTAACGTCATGTTTTGGATTGCGGCCCAAGTAATTTCATATGAATACTTTTCAAACAATGCAGAGCGAGAAATGTTGGTGTTTCCCTGTTGTTTTCTGCTGTCTGAAATAATTTTGGGGAATAATAGCGACATTATTTAACATTTTAAAGTAGGCAGTAGGCCGCTTATAACATTAACTTTGTGACAAAACACGACGTCGGGCAGATGTGGTAGCGTGATACCTTATAAATGTCGCCGTGTGTCTTTCTTGAGGATCGCATTACCATCACCTGATATCCATTATTATGCAGTCAAGTGATAAGCTGATGATTTGATACTACAAATCGTACGAAAAGCAAGTTTATGACCATCAAATTTCAAATTTCGAAAGCTCCACCGACTTCACTGTGTATTTTGTGCATTATGTGTTGCTTATACACAAACAATCAAGAAGCTGCACTGAAATCACTGATTGATGCATTTATTTGGCCAAATTCAATACAAACACCGGATATATATCTAATTACATAGCTGCGTGTCTACCTCCGTTTATGACAAAATAAGTAGCATTAAATGGCATATCGTTCGCTAAGTACTGGATAGAATTGTTCAAAAGTCTCAATTTACTAAGATAATAGATGGTAATATCGTTTGTATACACTAGGTTGTTCATATTTAACATTATTTATGAATCAAAGTGCAGTGTAAGCGAAGACTTCGCTGATATGTAACCAGTTAAATTATGCTTTCACCATTTTGAATTCATAAGGACAAACGACGAAAAACAGTGACAATATCAAAGAACAAACAGTTATAGGCGACGATCTACACATGACATATGTAATACAGTGGGGTCAGCGTTTAAGTGAACACACGAACGAACACGACAGGTTGGTTCCAACCTGTCGTGTTCGTTCGTGTGTGCACTTACACGCTGACCCCACTGTATGCCTCAAGCATTTGTAAGTCATTAATGCTGCGAGGAACTCGTGCAAGTATCCTTACTATCATAGTTTGTCAAGACACATGGCCATAACGTCAAACATGTATTCACGTGCAGTGACGTCACAAGTACGTCAAGTCATGACGTCATAATATGTGTACTGAGGTACAAGGCATCGCGTCTCATATTAGTGAAAGTTTCTGTAAGTTATAATTTTCCGTTTTCTGTTCACACAGAATGTTAACTGACACCAGTAAACGTAAATGGGATGGCAAAATGTGAACTTTTACGGCGCCTTTAGACAATTTGAATCGTCGTATTTCCGACGTCGTTTACCGCTTTCCATAACGTTGTCATTAAGCCCGGTTTTCGTATGGCGCGGTCCATTTATATATATGAAAACCATACAAATGTGTATATAAAACATCCCCAAGGAAATGTAATGTCATGGCGAGATAAGAGCACATATGTCACTGTATAATTAACTTGTCAGTAAGCTTGACCAAGCAAATCGCTTTGTAGAAGCTTTGGACAACAGTTGCGGTCCGGCACAATAGGGGAGTATTTGAGACACGTTACAGTGGGGTCAGCGTGTAAGTGCACACACGAACGAACACGACAGGTTGGTTCGTTACCCACCCAAAGTGTATGTTGTTTTATTTTTAAAAACAAATGTGATATTTTCAGTCAAAGACATCGAAAGCTGATACGCCGCATTTGCTCTGGACATTTCGTCAATTGTCGCCGCCAGTTACTGAAAGTAACACAATATTATGGAGCCCCGCAGGGAACATGGATATCTTTTTATTAATTCGTTCCCACAAAATAAAATTAATTCCCTCATTTTCATGTAATTCGTTCCCTCGAATTACCTATTCGTTCCCTGGAATTAACAATTCGTTCCCACGAAATGACAATTCGTTCCCTCAATTTAAAAATTCGCTCCCTCGAATTAACAATTCGTTCCCGTTGGAACGAATTGTTATTTCGTTGAAACGAATTGTTAACTTGAGGGAACGAATTGTTTATTCGTGGGAACGAATTGTTAATTCGTGGGAACGAATTGTTAAATTGAAAGAACAAATTGTTATTTCGTGGGAACGAATTAATAATAAAAAAAGAATTCTACGTCCCCTGCGGGGCTCCGTACAATATGACTTGTCTCATTTCTGTCTGATACTAAAGTAGGTCATGGGCAACTATGAGCCTCATACATCGTTAGGAGATGTGACACTAACACAGCTTATCATAACGGTTCCTTAACGCATTTCATGCTGAGGATATCATTTAATTGTGAAAAATTCTAAATATTTTCTTGATATGTTATTTGAATTATATGTCGTGACCAACATTTGAACCGTCTCGTCGAGACGGTTTGAATGAGTGGTCACAACATATACTTTCATTAAGAAATAAGAAAACTAGAAATGAAATATTTAAGATATATAGTTCATACCCGTTAATGTGTATTCCGAATGTAATGGGTTAAGGTAATATAAATTCCACAATGATAGTATGTGATATCCCCAAATTAATAATATAATATCTCTCATGAACGTATGAAGTGGTATTCTGTTTATCAGGTAACGTTTTCTGTCACAGGAAGAACACATTTTGTACCTAAAAACATGTGCGATATTTCAGTAGATATATTTACAAACATTACGACAAATTCCGTACATGTCGTCGAAAGATGACGAAATGTTCATAGCAAATGCGGAATTGAATTCCGCATTTGCTATGAACATTTCGTCATCTTTTGACGTCATTTACAGAAAATATCACTGTTTCTGTAAATATATCTTATGAAAAATCGGACATGTTCTTAGGTTAAAAATCACATGGTGTGTCTCACATATGACGTGGATTTTGTTGAAAAGATCGCAGACATGTTTACAATGCGTCATTGCACAGCCGGCATGTCATGTGACGTTGTTCGACCAATGAAACGTTAGTTTTGAATTCGTCAAGACCCGGCTATGCGTATCTAGTACATGCAGATACGACATTTTGTTATCAAGTTTGTTTTCAGACAATACAAAACGCGTTACTTTGTACACATGCGTATCAGCAGGGGGCCGTTTCACTAAACATCGTACGACTAAAATGTTCGTAAGTGCAAATTTAGGATAGTCTGGAAATTTCAATTGATGGATTTACATTTATTGAACATAGGCTGCAAATGCAGCCTATGCTCAATAAATGTAAATTCAATAATTGTTTACAAGACAACATTGTTAATGTGAAATTTACAGACAATCATAAGTTTGTACTTACGAACATTTTAGTCGTGTGAAGTTTAATGCAACAGGCCCCATGGTATTATGTGACACGTTTTTGGAAAAATCGCTTGTACATCTAACGTAATCATCTCACACAATTAATGCTGATTAAGTCATGTTTAAAATGTGTATCAGTTACGTATCTATATTTCTACAAAGTTAATAATAATAGTAGCTAATTGTTTAGCATCATGATTACTTAAAGATAAGCGTGTCTAAATATTATGTCTAAAAATGAACATAATAAATGTGTCTCCCTATATTACAATCTGAAATGAAGGAGTCCATTTTATCCATTTAATCCCTACATACCATGAAACCAACATGTTCAGTGGGACCTCTCTAAACCGGACACCCTGGGAGGTCCCCAGGGTGTACGGTTTAGAGAGGTTCCACTGTAAACCATACATATGATGACCCCATGACACGTGAACAATAACAGACATTATCATCGGAGATAAATGACAATGAACCCGATCAGATTTGAGCGAAATTAACATTTCTCTGTGTCCGGCTTAGAGAGGTTCGACTGTACAAACACAGCAGATCGAGAGGAGCCGGGTCAGCATGAACCGTTTCACTAGGATATACAGCATTTGCCAGTATTGTCAAAGACTAAAAGACATTATTACATGACTGCCGTTGTTTAACGTCGCTCACAGCCGTGTTCAAGCGTACAGCGCGTGCTGTTTGACCATGGCTGTAGACAATGCTCATTCCGGAGCCAAGCCAACAGCTACGTAATGCATGATTGTGTCTCATGACGTTACAATAACGCGACGTGTACTGCGGCCCCGGAATATGTATGTGTAAATCAGCCGTTTGAATTGAGCAGATTATCAAAGAACCGAAAGTACTGCCTGCATGCTGAACTTACACGATATTTCGGACGGAAAAGTAACAATAACGTTCAACCATGTTCAATTGTGGGTAAACGTTTGCCGTGGCACTCGGGAACTGTTTGAACCCGCGGCCTACGGGGTATAATATATACCGGGCATAATAATAATATACTATTGTTATATTTCAAAGTTGTTTTATAACAATCCGATAAAAACAGTCAATACTGTAAAACGAAGAGAAACAGAACATATTTCTGACTTAAACATACTATAATAAAGGGTTGAACTTACCGTGGAAAACGAGCCCTGTATTGTAACACATGTGTTCCAGAATTGGTAAAATTAACACCAGCAAACTATCAGTCATCCATGTCCGCGGGCAATTTGTCCGATCAAATATAGTATTTATAGCCGCATTTTTACAAATCCATTTTTAATTATCGATGTGAAAATCACTCACTGTTCATGCTACTACAATGCATGTTCTGTTCTGTTCTGTTCTAAAATGCGTGTAGTATGTGTCCAACAGCACCATGAGCCCATCAATGTATGCGACTGCAACGCTTTACTATGGAATAATATTTTAATTGTTTGAAATTATTTTCAGAAGTATATTTTGCGATCATCTTTCGAACCGTCTCGTCGACACGGTTCGAACGAGTGGCCACAACATATCCTTTCAAGGAGAAATACAAAATGTTTAAACAAATATAATTGTATTGCTTTATTTGCGTATGTTTCATCTCATGCGCATGCTGTGATCACCATTTGAACAGACTCATCAATATCATTCAAATGCGTGTCCACAACAATATACGTTCGAGAAGATATGAGACACGCCATGTGATTTTGTAGCTTCGGACATCTGCGTAAATTCATTAAATACGTTTACAAAATTTACAATATTTTTCATAAATAAAGTCAAAAGTTGACAAAACTTTCAGGGTACATGCGGAATTATATTCCGCATGTACCCTGAAAGTTTTGTCAACTTTTGACTTATATTCCGCATGTACCCTGAAAGTTTTGTCAACTTTTGACTTTACTTATGAAAAATATTGTAACTTTTGTCAACTTTTGATATATATCGCAAATAAATTTTGAAAACGTATTTCATGAAATTACGCAGATTTCCGAACGTATAAACAAAGTTACATGGCGCGTCTCATATAAGCTAAATATTAAATTATCAATTTCATACGCCGATACGTATTCCGTATGTAACGAATTTCGTTGGAATTGAAGAGTATGCATAGTACGTCTATTATATCCTGGCCGCGTGCGTGAACGGCCACTGGTGGGAAGTGTCGACGCTAAAACAGATACGGTTCCTCTTATAGGCACCGGCGCATGTCGTATAATCACGCCTGTCAGTTGGTTAACAGTCAAAGCGCGTAACTTCTGTTCTCTTGAGAAAATATGACACATCGTCAAGCTAATTAAGCCAATGGCCTACATTCATATTTTGCGATGCTGCTGTATGATAGAGAGCCGAGGTCGTTATTAGGCCCACATGTATATTTAGCGGACTGGTGTACGACTAGTAGAATATATCGAATATCTTACATGAGTGATGATTTATCAACTTCGTGCTAGCCTAGTCCTATCTGATGTGGACTTGAATACAAGGTACATGATCACGTGGTTACAACAACAACAACGTCGCCCACTCCAAAGTATGTATTATTTGATATTCTTAATCATGCAACGGATTTTGATGAAATATGGCGCAGCAAACGCGTCTTCATGAGCTGCATTTGGTGGTCTAGGGAGTTTGGCACAGACTTATGTCGTTTTTGCGAAGAATTGAAATCGATTCTTCGCAAAAACGACAGCAGTTTGGGCGAACATACAGAGACCACCAAACGCCATATTTCATCAAAATCCGTTACGTAATAAGGACACTATACAAGAATACGTACTTTGAATCTGTATTTGTTGTTGTTGTTAGTACCACGTGATCATACACCTTGAAATAGTCGGTCCCGACATGCAAGGTCATCAAGTCAATCCTTAAATCAACGCATTATACTTAGTGATGATTTAATATAATTGATCACATCTTTGACACATTTACGGGTGTTTCTGTATTAACACAGCTCGTGTGCATGGTATGTGCATGAGGATGTGATAAATAAGTTTGATCACGTTTGTCCGCATGTGCGAGCGATAATTATCTCCCCGTACATGTGGACGAACCGTGCTCTAACTTATACTTATTAAACGAGCTTACTGATTTCATTAGAAACGAGGATATGCCGAGTTTCTTATGAAATTGGTCAAAGGGCTTAATAAATACAATATTAAATCATCACAAATGTTAGATTGTATTTGCATAAAGACATCGTCATACATTGAAGCTGTACTGGTCACCAAACATGATGTCTGTAACGGGATAATTTGTATATTTATTATAGCAGTGTAATACGATGTTTATTACACTGTGATAATACACTGCCATTGCTCATTTTGTGAAATAAAACCATATATGTTCCCGTAATTATGATGTATCATGAGTGTGTGAATACTTTCATGCACTGGATTTACATTTATTGAGCATAGGCTGCATATGCAGCCTATGCTCAATAAAAGTAAATCCAATAATGTATTACACATTCTAGTGTATAAGCATGTTTTAAGTTTATTGCCAGTAAGACACATTATTATGTCCGATTACACAGATGTCAGAAGGTACAAAATCACATGGCGTGTCTCATATATATACTGTGTCATTTGCAATCATGGACACACATTGCAATCTGAGGTAAATGACGACGATTCTCATCAACATTAATCGATGTGGTCTGCCGGTGTGCCCGGTTTAGGGATGTTCCACTGTAATTAAGCACTCCGTGAACATGTTTTGTCGTTTTGAATCGTGAACAGACACAAACATGAAATACGTTACAGTGAAACCCATATAAATTACTGGTAAACACAGTAGGGTATCCGGCGTGTCCGGCTTTGACAGGTTCTACGTTAATGCATGTTGCAATTTGTTTCCTTGTAAATAATCGAAACAATGATACACTCTCAGCTTTGTATGTTAATAACGTGACAAAGTCCATCACGTACTAAATTCTGACTCTGGCTGCATGCAGCAAATGGCTATTGTGTCGAGATATATAGAGAATAGTAGGTTAGTGCCGTTAATGGGAAAAAATATCTGGCGCGGTTTCCGTGCCGCGCCAGATATGTTTTCCCATTCACGGCATTAACCTACTATTCTATTTATCCCGTCAACACCTACAAATGGCTGTAAAACGCAAAAATATAACCCCAGCCACCGCACATACGCAGTGATTAGGTCGTATTGACAGGATATCAAAAATGTTTCACGGCGCCGTGTTTCACGGCACATACGCACTGTGTTGACGGGATAAAAATAGTTACGAGATAATTCGTCTCGAGCTTTCCTCGCCTCGTGGAAACGAATAGTAAATACCTATACATATGGGGTCCCGCACAGCAGGATGTATTGCAGGGGTTCTATTGTTTTAGTTCAGCATTTAGAGATATCATTAATATATACAAGGAGCGTTTAATATTTATTACCGGGTACACATATTCACGGTGCATGATCACGTGGTTACAACAACAACAACGTCGCCCACTCCAAAGAAAGTATTATTTGATATTTTCCTTAATATGCAACGCATTTTGATGAAATATGGCGCAGCAAACGCGTATTCACGAGTTGCATTTGGTGGTCTATGGAGTTTGGCACAGACTTATGTCGTTTTTGCGAAGAATCAGAGACACGGAAATCGATTCTTCGCAAAAACGACAGAAGTTTTGGCGAAAATACAGAGACCACCAAATGCAGCTTAACAAGACGCGTTTGATGCGCAATAGTTCATCAAAATCCGTTACGTAATAAGGACACTATAAAATAATACGTACTTTGAATCGGTACTTGTTGTTGTTGTTAGTACCACGTGATCATATACCTTGATATTGGTTTTGTATTATTTGTATGATGGATCAATAATCTTGAGATCAGGGGAGATAACCACATTTTCTCAACACAATTCGATATTTATTCAAAGGAAGTATATATTTATATGTCCAGTGAAATTGCTGGTGTACACTAACTATACTGTGCACAGCGTTTATAATGAGCCGTCTCTTGTAATTCTTTTTGAATGGCAATTGTACATGTACCTGTTTTATTATTACTATGTATTTTATGATGTACGGTTGATGAGACGTTAATAAACAATTTATGAGATATCGACAGCAGTCGTGTTTAGGTTGATACGCATAATTAATTTAAATAATTAAAACTAATCACTCTTCACATGCACATAAACTGGTGATCACCAGGGCCCTGTTGCTCACAATCTCTGTTAGCTTAACAGACTGTTAAATCCTTAGCAATGCTAAGGATTTAACAGTCTGTTAAGCTAACAGAAGTTTTGAGCAACCGGGCGCTGATCACCACTACTAACACGGTATTAAAATATTAGTTAATACTGTGTGTACAAACGAAACGTGACGTTTGATGTTAAAACCTTGTGCAATAGTTATATACTTAGGTACACATTTAATTTTTGTAACAATATATTTTTTTGCATAATTCGAGGGCCCCCAATCTTTAAGTATGTTCTTTCATTTGTACGCAGCGTAAAGATGAAAACGAATCACCTTAGTGTGCATTCCTTCGTTCTACGCCAAAGAAGAGACGAATAGAAAGAATATAAATGTTCGTTCTGTCGTTTCTACGTCAGGTAGAAACAAACCAGATTCGTTCCGTCGATTCTATGTCACACCGAGATGAACATATAAATGTCATGTCCACACAGCGTACAGACGAACATTAACAACGGTTACCATAATCCTAACCGTTTGAACCCGAAAGCCCACTATATATAATAGCGGACTCTGCAAACCGTGTATATCCAGATGAGCCGGCTCGTAACGAGCCGTCCCATCAGGATCTGCACTTTTTGCAAGTAATTTTCATATTACTGGCTGATCTGGGTCTACGCTGGTCGGCTCGCAAACGTCGTAGGGTACCTTTTCTCAGCCGACGATGCATATCGTGAAAAAAAAACCCTTTTCATGACCGGACTGAAAAGCATGTCGTGACGATTGAACTGGCTGCAAACTTAACTTATCAACATGCATTACAGTTATAGGGGTCAAAGGGTTAAGGGACAGTTCGCTGATTAACTGCACTGTTTGTAAACAAAATATTTCCGATACAGTAAGGGGAGACATGTACGTACCGTGCGAAAATGCGTAGTAGTGTTTTTGTGCAATTTCCTTTCATGTACATTTAATCTGTAATTGTGAGTTATGGTGGGCGATTATTTCGTTTCCATTGTTTTATGGTGATTAATATCGACCTGTTCTCACATTATAGCGTATAATACTTGGAACAGGCAGCTGTGAAAAGTGACGTTACGACATTTGTAATACATGTAATTGTATAAACTTAGTTTAATTTCAATTGTCCCATGTGGGACCTAAAATTCATTTTTTTTAAATTTCAACAGGCGGAAACATATTTCAGCAGCATTATATTGTTCATTCCAAGTATAAAAACATGATAAACTTTATTTATTCTACAACGATTACAAACAAGCGTAAGAGCACTTATACAAATGCTCTCGTTCCAAGTGATGGCCAAGCTCTACTTGTTTGAATATACGAACTCATTTTTTAGGCCACTTAATACTTACGACCGGCTGTCCTGTATCCGCTTGCACATTCACACCATTGCCATTGAATGAAATCATTTCAATGACGGCCGAATTGTAGCTGATCTTGATCTAGGTATACGCTGGTCGGCTCGCAAACGTCGTAGGTTACCTTTTCTCAGCCGACGATCAGGCTCAGTCAATCAAGCTTCTTGTATACGTTCGTTGATAAATATGATTGTGATTTCTTATATATATATATATACTTACCGGTAAGTAATACTCGTGTGTATAGTGGCTGATTAGGGACATTTCGCCTCGTCGTTCCGTCGCCACGAAGTTTATCGCTCCTTCGCGGCGACGGAGCGATAATTATCGCTCCTTCGCGACGAAGGAGCGACGAGACGAAGTTTAGTATCCTTAAACGTCGCTTCGTCGCTTCGTCGCTCCGTCGCTCCGTCGCTTCGTCGCCACGACGGAGCGATAATTATCGCTTCTTCGCGGCGACGGAGCGATACATTTCGTGGCGACGGAGCGATAAACTTCGTGGCGACGGAGCGACGGAGCGAAGTTTAAGGATACTAAACTTCGTCTCGTCGCTCCTTCGCCGCGAAGGAGCGATAATTATCGCTCCGTCGCCGCGAAGGAGCGATAATTATCGCTTCGTCGCTCCGTCGCTCCGTCGCCACGAAGTTTATCGCTCCGTCGCCGCGAAGAAGCGATAATTATCGCTCCGTCGTGGCGACGGAGTGACGGGCCGACGGGGCGACGAAGCGACGAAGCGAAGTTTAAGGACACTAAACTTCGTCTCGTCGCTCCTTCGCCGCGAAGGAGCGATAATTATCGCTCCGTCGCCGCGAAGGAGCGATAAACTTCGTGGCGACGGAGCGACGGAGCGACGAGGCGAAATGTCCCTAATCAGCCACCATACGTGTGTACGCCGTCACGCGGCTTGGCCTCATTTGACTCGACTGGTTAGCGAGCAGATCACTTTGCACGTGCATGTACACGGTCGAGTAGATAGACTGAACGGCAAAATATGTTTGATACTCGTGTACATTGTACGTGTATTCAAATTGTGACACCGTTACACGGAGGGAATCGACCTGTACGCAGGTGCGCGTTTTTGGATATGTGGCCAGCACAAAAGCCGATGATTTAATTCCACCTCGACTAATAAGCGAAGGTCCATATACCTGAAAAGACGGTCACATTCAACTGGTCGTACAAACTAACGAGACCTATTTAGATTGTTTCTATGTAGCATTAGAAACAATATTCTGCTGGTGTACTCGCGCGCAATTGTTGCGGTCACTATGAAATCCAAGATGGCGGCCAAGATGGCGGCCAATTTTCTAAATAAATAAGACATTCAACTTTTACGCGTGTTTCAATCAATAATATGCAATTGTATGGATCTGTTTCAATGGTAAAGTGTGAAAATGTAAAATACACACGTTTAATGTTGTTCACTGTATACAGAAATCAATATGGCTTCCAAAATGGCCGCCAGTTGTAAAAAACATATGTTAAAATTAAGCTGTTTCAAAGACATTGGGTGAAATATCACGTGTATGGCCATGCATATTGTTACAGTTGACAGAGTTCTATCTGGTGAGCACTGGGAGCGTGGGTTCTATGCCCACTCGTTAGCTGCTGAAGCATTCGAGCGTTTACGGTTAAAAACATTTGCTCAACAGTTAGACAGTGATGAGCCACTGGTAGCACTCAATGCTGAAGTCGACGAACTACGCCAGAACATATCAGCTGAGAACCTGAGCAAACTAACACATTCTGCGAACTTCGCAACTGTCACATCAATGTATAAGGACTTCGTTTCATCACTCGGTCCAAATGGCAGATTTTGGACAACATACCTCGAGATCATCGGGATCCTGTTGCGACATGTCCGCGCCTCCCGTACTGGTGAATGGTTCCTGAACATCAACACTGAACTGGAAATGCTTCCATGGTTTATTGCCTGTGGACGAACGGTGTACGGCAGATATAAGCCAGTGTATCTGCTGAATATGCTGAAACTACAAGATACACACAATGATGCGTACGACCAACTTGTGAGTGGAAACCTATTTACAATACAGAAATCAGAAACAAACCTATTCGGCAGAGTACCAGCTGACCAAGAAACAGAGATGGGCGTGAACAGGGACTCTAAGTCACCAGGTGGTGTTGCTGACATCAGTATGAAACCTGCTGCAACACTCAAATGGGAGATTTTGTCGACTCAACGTGTCAAGTTCATGAAGCGGTGTAAAATCATCACTGGCGAAGATACTAGTCAAGTCAAAGATTTCAAAGCTGACGACGCTGGTAGGGCTCGCATAAAGGAATTACGAGACACTCGCGATATGTTCCACAAGATGATAGTTCTGTCAATGGAAAGGGATCTAGAGATTGACAAAGTGTTAGAATTTCCATTAGGACCATTTCCATATTCTCTTGCTACGGCAGATGGTGAGTTGGTGAAAACATCAAAGAGTGTGCTTATGCACGAGTTGGGGAATATAGTGGAAGCGACAGAACCACCGATGATTGGTCAACTAACCATCCTTATAGATGCAATGGTACAGCTGCAATGACTAAAACTGTCGCCCGAAACAACATTTGGAGACTTGGCGGAAACAGTGCTGAAAGCTATCACCAGGATCGACCAAATGTCAAATTCAGCCACTATTCACTGGATCGTTGACACCTATCCAACCATGTCAATAAAGAGCTCTGAGCGTGATTCACGCATGCGATGTCTCGATGGTTCATTTGCCACAACAATTAGTAGCGCCGGACAGAAGGTGGATAAACAGTTTAAGAAAGCACTTAGAGACGGTAACTTTAAAGACTCCCTATCCGAATTCTTCATCAGAGAATGGCAAGTTGACAAATATACACAGCTGCTGGGGAGAAATATAATATATGCCACGGCAAAAGACAAATGCTACAAGTTCATCGTATATTCACACCAGATGGAATGTGAAGCTGTTCCCGAGTTGGAATATAAGAATACGCAGCACGTCAATCGCCACAACCAGATACAATCGTCATCAAGTCCCCAGATACAGATGTGATATTGTTAGCTTCTGCCGCCTGTGGACTAGGGTGGATCAAAGCGAAATGTCTCTTTCTCAGTAGGTCTGGTTCTAAAACACGATATGTAGATGTCTCAGCGATATGTGAGTCCCTAGGAGAGGCTGTATGTGAGGCGCTTATAGGCGCACATCCGTTCACGGGTTGCGACAGCACAGGTGCGTTCAAGGGGCTAGGAAACTCTGGTGTTATCTGGCTGTTGCAAAATGACTCCAAGTTTTGCAAAGCAATGACCATGTTAGGAAAGGAAGTTCAACCATCAGTTGAGCTGTTTGAGAGTTGTGAAGAAGCAACATGTATATTCTACAGTTACAATGCGAGAGGAAAGAAGCTCAATCCCGTTCCAACATTGAGAGTTAACGATTATCGCACTCTACTATTCCTATCCGGTACATCAGACCCGGAGAGGTTGCCTCCTTGTCAAGATGTGCTGCGGAAAAAGATACGTCGATCAAACTATCAAGCGTATCTCTCCAGACATTGTTTGGACCAAGCTCAAGCACCACCACCCCCTATTGGTCATGGTTGGACTGTACAAGGAGATCATCTGACAATAGACTGGATGAACGTATCTCATGCTCCTTCTGAAATACTAGCAATGACATCTTGTAAATGCAAGACAGATTGTAAATCGAAGAGATGCAAGTGCGGGAAAAATAACCTCAAATGCACAAGCCTGTGCAAGTGCAATTCAAACTGTCAAAATCGAACCATAGATGTACGTTCTGGAGGTTTATTGCCGTCAACCTCTGGGGAGTCAGACGATATGCCACTAGATTCTGAAGTCCTTGATACACGTACACAGGAAGCTATTATCGAAGGCAACGACTACAGTTCAGATGAATATTATTAAAGGGACTAGAACTGTTTATATGTCATGTTAATGTTAACTGTTATGATTCAAAATGATCAATCAGCATAGTGTTTGCGTATATTATTTAGCTCCAGAACGGATGTCTATACAATTTGAAGAATGAAATTCGACGTGGTCAGAACAGTGATCAGTACTATAATTGTAGTTAATCATATATTCAGGTATAACGCATGGCGGCCATCTTTGAAGCATAATCTACGCAAAGAGAAGTATAAGATAACATTTTCTTTATTCTGCAGACATGTATGAGAGCTGCATTGTACCAACCTTATTCCATAAGACGAAAATACGTACGTGTGACATGATAACATCACTTTTTCTTCAAAAATATGAAATATTTTATATAAATGGCGGCCTTCTTGGATTTATACAGTTGTGAAAATTATTCAACTACACTCCAAATATATTCTAAAGATGTCCTGCATCCAATACATTGGTTTAGCCTCGTAAATCACCAAATATATCAAATTATAGCTCTCATATAGTGAACTGTATTTTTGGCGGCCATCTTGGACGCCATCTTGAATTTGAGAGTCACCGCAACAAATGAAAAAGAGTACACCTCTGAATTATTATAGCAGAATGTATTTCCTAGCGAAATATCACAATGATTTTAGTTTGTACGACCAGTTGAATGTGACCACTAAATACCCCCCTAATTTGATATTGGCCCCTCGCTTATAAGGTATTATTGTTATCATGCTTTCCTTTGATGACATAACGTGACTGGCCGTGCGGAAATGTGTGCATAATGTCCACCACTGCTGGCCCGTTCCTGGGGCGCGTTTCATTAGACTTCATACGATTAAAATGTTCGTAAGTGCAACATTATGATAGTCTGTAAATTTCACATTAACAACGTTTTCTTATAAACAATTATTGGATTTACATTTATTGAACAATGTGCAGCCTATGTTCAATAAATGTAAATTCATCAATTGAAACGTCCAGACGATCCTAAATTTGCTGTTACGAACATTGTAGTCGTATGGAGTTTTGTGCAACGGCCCCCTGGCTTTTACAGCCGCCCAAATACTTCGGAACTGTATTCTGTCAACTTTTAGCACGTCATTGACTACGTTTAAACGAAACAACAACACACACTCACAGTCGATTTTCACCCATGTACAGGCGCGGATCCAGGATTTCGGGTTGGGGGGGGGGCGTAATTATTTTTGCAATACTTGACTATATTATCGATAATATAGTGAAGTATTGTCAAATAGTCGACTGAGCGGAGATCGGGATAGCGCTAGGGGGGTCCTGGGGCATTCCCCCCCGGAAATATTTTGAAATCTACATCACATTTTCTGCGTTCTGGCGCATTTTGGAGCAACACTATTGACACTGTCACAGTATGTTTAGACATGATTTAAAAAAATCTTTACTCGGCGAATTTTAGGGGGGGCGGGGCGCCGGGTCCGCCCCCCCCCCCCCCGAATCCGCCCATGCATGTGTAATACTAGACTGTGACGGTGACTGAAGACAATCGACGTACGACATTATGATACCCAGTCCAGTTCGTAATTAGCTAGCACTCTCCGCCTTGTGATGAGATTCACGGCTATTGTGTTTAGAAACATGGCATTTGTCACACGCAGTGTATTTTTCTACATATTAATAATAAAGATTTTACAAAATAGAAATGGCAAAATCAAGTATATGGCTTTGAGTTACATGTTGTCAGTCTATGCCACCTTTCTGTTCCATACATATATGCACGTATCTGAAGGTGGTGGGGGTGCTGCCGGTGGATAATCACCCGGGTTTCAGACACGTTATTTTGAAGCGTCGAATACCCGCCTCTATGAGTTGCATTTCTGTCTAAATCCAGGGGCCGCTGGAGCAACATTGCACTATATAGGACAGGCTGGCATATGGAGTCTATTTTCTCCACCCCCGGAAATTGGTTTGCCGTTTAATTCCGTAGCTGTGGAATTCGTTGCTGGCTAATTCCCCGTGTATGACAACAAACCTTTCGGGAAAGTCAGTGATATGTGATTATACACCTAATAATGAGTTTTAAATTCATATTTCCATATATAAATATTCCGCCATCTTGAAAATTAAAACTTGGCATTCCATTTATTTTGACGTTTTTCATAAAATTACAATTTCTTGAGAGTTTCGTACTACTGTCTGTTTCACGAAACCTGCCCAAATTTTACAGCTATATAAGCAATGCAAAAACAGTATTATTTTCGATAATATGAAATTAAAGCAAAATTTAAGAATGAGCCTTCTTTTTATTTCGTGAAATTTGGTAAAATATTGGTTTTATTACGAAAAATTGATTTCTCTATGGGAATTTAACATGGGGGAAAAAGATGTAAAGGAGTGTGGGAGGAGTCAAAAAATGAAAAAAATTGGAAATACACTCCGAAACCTAGCTGGATAGCTTGGAAATGATCCAACTAAGAAAACAAAAGTTAAATTTTAAAAATCGGTCCAGTATTTCTGAAATTATAAAAAATGTCCCCATGTTAAATCCCCATAAACATCTTCACTCCGTGAAGATGTCTATGGGGATTTAACATGGGGAAATTTTGTTTTCGCAATAAAATCAATATTTGACCAAATTTCACGAAATAAAAAGAAGGCTCATTCTTAAATTTTCCTTTAATTTAATATTATCGAAAAAAAATTGGTTTTTGAATTGTTTATATGGCCGAAAAATGTGGGCAGCTTTTGTGAAACAGACAGTAGTCTCACAATTTACAACACTTTTCAACTTCCTGCGTTTCTTTCCTGCAAATTTATTCAATTTTTGTCCAACAATTTTTTTAACATCCAAATAAAAAAAGTGTTAATTAAAATATAAATATTGTTTTACATTTTTCATTTTATTTCATTATAAACTATCAAGTTCATGTAATACAATAATGAAAGACACTCACTTTTACTTAATATAAATAAATATAAAAAATAATTGTTCAATGATGATGTCATAGTGGAAAACGCATATTTCAGCTAAGCAAAATGTTCAAACCATTGTAACCTTTTTAATATTTGTTATTTTTACAAGCGGTTTTCAGCATGTATTTCATATTATCAAATTGCATTTACACAAATAAAAAAAAGTTGCTCAATTGACCCGAGAACCACACACTAATACATGTGCCTCTTTGTCAACTTAGGAAGTGCTGGCACCTATGGGTAATTCACAGTATTGGACTGGCAGGAGAAGCCGCCAACATACCCATTTATTTTTTCCTCTCAGTATAGTTGAATACATGGACAACTTTTGACATCACAGTACGTTGCACGGGAAAAAAAAGCTAAAGACTTACACGAGAAAATGTGCTTTATTACAACGAAACTCGCTCTATTCTAGAAGGAAATAAGGACTCTGAGCAGTAGCCGATTTCATCAACATTGCAAAGTATACTTTTCTAGCAAAGTATACTTTGAGGGAGAAATTTTAAATTTTATGATAAATTTGTTAATTTGTATTATACTTACCGTAATTTATTACATTATCACAGCCATTTTGGCTGTGATAATGTAATAAATTAAATATAATAAGTCTGCATACTTTTAATCATCAAATATATGCAGTTGTAGTTTTATATGAAATAATGCATTTCAGGAAAAATAAATGATTACTCCCTCAAAGTATACTTTGCTAGAAAAGTATACTTTGCAATGTTGGTGAAATAGGCTACAGGACAACCTCTATCGCGTTGTATTTATTCGTCATTCACGTATCTGAATGCGTTCAAGATCCATCACTTATTGATTGTATGGTGCCACAGAATGATCAGGATTTACACTGGCCACACAAGTCACGTGATATCGCATGTTCATGTCTAGCCCCGAGCTAGCCCTGATCCGACACTCAGTGATGATAATACATTTACAATACGTATTGTGAACTAAAGCGGATACAATTTGGAATTACATGTGCGAGTCTAATCGATGTCTCAATTTCGAAATGGATTACTGTGCAAGTGTACATTATTCACAAGTATTGGATTAAATTTTATTTGGTATTCAAATGTTAGTGTGTGGAATTTCATTATAGGAATGAATGGCCTTTTTGTGGAATTTATCGGGGCATAAACTTGGAAAAGTCGCGGGAATACTGGACGAAGGCCGGAAGGCCTCGTCCAGTATTCCCGCGACTTTTCCAAGTTTATATCCCCGATAAATTCCACAAAAAGGCCATTTATTCCTTATAATTCCAGCATTTGAAATAAATTCATCCAGAAAATGTGTTTATTTTCCGTTTTCTTTAACTGCGCCTGACGGTTACGGAAAGTAGTTCGGCATGGAGTTTACTGGGATATAAATTCTGGACAGAGACTTGCTACGGACCAATCAAATGATACGGAATTGTGTAAATATTTTTGAGCTGGAATTATTGGAACTTATTTTTACTGATATTTTTTTCAGAGTTACTACTACCCGCAGGATTGTTCTGAGTACAAGCTCCAGATAAGCTGCGTATTTGCGTAAATACCCAATTAAAATTGTCAAAAACCCAATTGAAATCAGAAGTAGCGAGTATCAAAAAGCAATAACACATTTGTGTTACCTTTATCATGCTGCAGAAAACAATAAACAGACCACAAATATAGCATATGTTTCTTATTTTCCATGAAAACATATCTTGGTATTTCATTAGAATTGTCTCCTTGGAATGAAATGCCAAGACATGTTTTCATTTAAACTATTCAATAATTGTTGTCTGTTGATGTGTAAACAGTAGTGTGATTTTATTTTACCGAATTAAAATATTGAAATACCCAATTGCTTCAGTTATGATGGAGTGAAAATACTCAATTACTATTTCCTTATCTGGAGCCCTGTGAGTACATAACTCTAATTGCATTTCATTACATTGCACTACATAGGAGTTATGACGTAGTAGTATTTCTAAATGTGCGTTTGAAGGTAAGTCGAAATAATGGTGTTTTTATACGTATGATGCTCAAATTACATATACATAGGTGATCCCCCCCCCTCCCCAATGCAGCAGGTTCAAACGGGATCGAACCCGTTTGCCCGGCCTTACATGACCTTAGCTGTTGATAGGCCGTTAAACACCAATAAACAAACACAAAAACATATATATAGTGAAGTAATTTCCAATAACCTCCGAAGGGAAGCAATTTAATACTCATTATTTTAAAGTCACTCTTTTTATTAAATTTTCGACCACATGTGGCGGAAAATTTAATAAAAAGAGTGACTTTAAAACAATGTGTATAGTGAAGTATTTTATACTTTATAAACCATATATACATGTGAAACAAGTAATAATTCATAGAAATGGTTCTACACAGCAATTTCATGGATAAATTTAGATGTTTAGGTTAGACACCACCAAATAGTTTTACTATATAATTTAACCGAATGCCATCCAATAAGGCCAGTCTCTCCTGCTTTCACTATTCGTATGGATGCTGTGAGACCCACTTGTACATGACCTGCAGCCAGTCTGTACTGGTTCTGTATGAACTAAACAATAGGTTCACTTACTCCTAAGAAAGAAAAATCCAACCTTGTCATATCCTCCAATATTGTGTACATTTTTTGGCCACAGAAACTCCGTTTACATCAAGTGACTAACAGGTTCAGTGTTTTCTTTTAATGCTACAAATATGCTGAAAACTGGTGTTAAAGGCACCCCAAAATGTTCCTCAAGTGAAACTGGGTAGTAATGGATCAAGATTTGCAAGCAAACGGTGTCTGTGACCTCAAAACACCCGCCCTATTTTTTTATACCGGACTACGTTTGCATACACCCTGGGCGATTTCGCACCATTTGGAGTCTTCTAACCTTTACTCTGGATCGCCAGTTCTTCTTGCATTGCCCGGTGTCAGCATAGTTTCCTTCCTGCTGATCTATATATAATTTCGAGAGCATTTCGGACCGTAGCAGATTCGTTATTTATGTTTGATTGTTTTGTCCCAAGTTTAAACTTAATGCTATATTAACAGTGAGCGTGCGAAAGGCTCATATATCATATGTGATAAAGAACTTCCGCGTATATGTTGATTACGCATAGTAAAACATAGCAAGGTTGTCCCGAAACGGTTTGGTCCGAGCTTGCTAGCGTCCGAATCGTTAAAATGCTATAAATTACTGAGTGAGGCCTCGGTAGGTCGTAATGAAAAACAAAATAAAACAAGTACCACTTATATTTTCAATGCATTTTAAATCTTAATTACATACTTGTAATGTTATTAAATGCATAGTGTTTAAAATATATATATAGAATTTTAATTATTTTATTTTAAAGTAAAATAATAGATACATTAATGTAGTTTTACACCGAATATAGCACTCATCAACTCATTATAATTTGAAGAGTTGCCCGTGCAATCATTCGTATTATAAGAACACACATCGAAATCAGCAGAAACAACAACAATGAACGTAAACAAAGTGTTTGACATTGTGAAATTCTGCGTTTACGTACACTCTATACATATGTGTATAGAAGCACATTACGCGTGTAAAATTACAACTTGCGCTGATCATTATCTTACTGCATTTATACCATATGGTGTCATTTCTTTGTTACTTTCTAGTCCTAGCAGTGTCTGATAAACATTATTGAACACATATGATGCTTTTTTGTTGTACTATAAGAATGAATGGCCTTTTTGTGGAATTTATCGGGGTATAAACTTGGAAAAGTCGCGGGAATACTGGACGAAGGTCGTAAGGCCTCGTCCAGTATTCCCGCGACTTTTCCAAGTTTATAACCCCGATCAATTCCAATAAAAGGCCATTAATTCCTTATAATTCCAGCATTTGAAATACATTCATCAAGAAAATATGTTTATTTTGACAGACGACAGCCATTTGTTTACATTGACAGCATTGACAGCGCACCTGTAGAAAGTAGTTCGGCGTGGGAGTTTACTGGGATATACATTATGGACAGAGACTTGCTACTGGCCAATCAAATGTTAGGGAATTGTGTAAATATTTTTGTGCTGGAATTATATGTATGTAACTATCGTGTGATGCATATTTTTGTTCAGTATATTTCCATATACTTTATATGAATGAATATAATTTATTGACTTAAACTCATACAAGTTTCTCGTCATATAAACAAATACATGTAATGTATATACAAAATAGTAGATAGTATTCCAAGAGTGAACACATTTACATTAGAGAATGGCTGATTTTCTGTACTCGAATGCTTCTTTTAAATATTTACACAAATTTACGACCATTCTTTTATGATGTGTAGCTAATAGCGACGTAAACTTGAATACGCTTGGTCTCAACCTGTAGAATGAACCAATATACTGCGATCTAATGTGTGTGAGAGACGGACATATGATAATAAAATGATAGGCGTCTTCGATGTCTCCTGAATCGCACATAGTGCATACTCTTTGAATGCGCTCTATGCGATTCCTACCATATCTCCCTGTCTCTATCCGCAGCCCATGTGAGCCCAAACGTATTCTAGTTAGGTACTTCCTTAGCTCATGATTGTACACAATGCTTAAATAGTTCTCAAATTCAAAATTCACGTTTATATGTTTGTAGAACATCATTACGTTATTGGCCTCAACATCTTCTCTCCACTTTTGTATGAAACAGTCTAGTATACGTTGTTTGAATACGCATACAAACGCACTATGGTCAATTGTTCGCTGATTTAACCAAGCATCTCCAAAACCGAATCTATATAACAAGTCTTTTAACCTTGATACCCAATTCGTTTTACCATCATCAGCTTCCCTCATAGTAGCAATATACAAGTTATGTAAGATACAATTGTCAGTACGGATCAGCTTTCCCCAATATTTTACAATTCGTATGTATCTCTGTATATACAATGGGTAACGTGCCAGTTCCCCATAAATGCCTGCGTTGCTAGTTTATATTGGCCACAACACGGTTACAATAACCCTAATCAAAGTGTATGATCACGTGGTTACAACAACAACACCAAGTAATGCAACTTCCAGAGACCCTCCGATTCAAAGTACGTATTATTTTATTTTGTCCTTATTATATAACGGATTTTTATGAAATATGGCGCATCAAATGCGTCCTGTTAAGCTGCATTTGGTGGTTTCGGTACTTCGGCCCAAGCTTCTGTCGTTTATGCAAAGAATCGATTTCCGTGTCTACTCGTTTTGCAACTCGCGGGACCACCAAATACAGCTCATGAAGGCGCGTTTGCTGCGCCATATTTCATCAAAATCCGTTGCCTATTAATGAAAATATCAAATAATACTTACTTTGGATTGGGCGCGCTTTCAACACATGCAGCCATTGTTGTTGTTGTAACCAAGTGATCATGCACCTTGCTAATAGTCCAACCGTACTGGCTGAATGCCCTCTGGACTCCGGTCTTTATACAGTGTTGTTGGATTGTTAAAGGTGTATACGCCAATTTCCATGTTTGCTCAAACAGTGTCATATATTTCCACAAATTAACTCTAAAAGGAAATGCATTGCCTTTTGTACGAAGAATATTTGCATAGCTAGAAAACATCACGTGAACTCATCTAACACATGAGTGCAGACAGGGCGGTCAACATGACCGGATCTGTGGTTAAAATACAAACGATGCTTTATAGTAGTTAAATCGCGACTAGACATATTCATTGTGCCGGTCTCAACAATGACGGCCACTTATATCTTATCGGACGACCGTGATGTTGAGGTTTAACCACGCTAAATCATCCGATATATGCGCGGTGTAGTCGAAAGTAGTACGTTAAACAATATAACCAGATTTGTTATGCCATAGTCACTCTTTGCTTGCAGAAACCAGTCAATTGATGCACTGATATACTTGACAGGCATGCTAATGTATCATGTACATCAGTTTCAAGCATATGCTTTGTGATGATTTTGTAAGTCCGAGCATTTTTGTCATGTGAGGCCGTTTCAATTCCAGCCGCTGACCTTTTGCGTCACCACCAGGTACGTAGCCACAGAAGATTGAATTCCTCTTTCTTAACACTAATTAGACCTATATTTCAATTGGTGAATATCCAGAGCAGAATGGGTGCAGGTTATGGGAAAATAGGTCCCACAACATCCATGCGAGATATGAGTGGCGATTCATGTCATAAGTGCCGTTTCTAAACGCGTTAGAGAAGTAACGCGTTACTCCTGCTTCACTAACGCGTTAGATATTGATATTTTATTATATACATCATACATTTGTAACGCGTTACTTCTAAGAAGTAACGCGTTACTTACCAAGAGTAACGCGTTATAACTCTAACACGTTAGAAGCTGTACTTATGACACGATCCGCCAATATAGAGGATTTGTAACGCGTTACAGCCAATTTCTAACGCGTTACTCACTGTTAGTCTTGTAACGCGTTACTGTTGAGCAGTAACGCGTTACAAATATGTGTTTCACTATATAGTACATACATTAGTAACGCGTTACTTCTCTAACACGTTAGAAACGGCACTTATGACATGAATCACCACTCATAGTGGAAGACCTTCAGACAGGCAGTGTTACAGACCAAACAATACCGCCCACCGGTTACTACCTAACCTAGAGACCGATGGTATATGCTCCAGACAGGACAGGAATTTACTTGTATGCATGGATGAAATGTCACTGTGCCTGAATATATATGGCTTAACCCTTTCACCCCTAAGTAACTGAATGGGCTGCGATATGTTCGTTTTGCAACCAATCCAATCATCACAAAATGATTTTCAGACTATTCCATTTATGAAAAAGGGGATATTTGTTTTTCTCAAAAATATGAAAATTACTTTCAAACAGTGCAGATCCTGATGAGACGGCTCGTTACGAGCCGGCTCATCTGGATCTGCACTGTTTGCATAAACCGATATAGCGGGCTTTCGGGTTCAAAGGGTTAAGGGTTATGCGACCAGTGTATATCCAGATCAACATGTCAATCCGCACAATCTAATCAGGATCTGTACTATTCACCAATCCATCAATTAAACATCCGTCATGCTTTGAACGAGCAGAATAGACCGATATCAAGCTACATTGGTCATTTATCGCAGGTATTAATGTCTGTTCATGATCGTATAGCTCACAACTATGGCTCAGAATTATCAAATGCTTGATTTAAAGTGAAACTTCTCTAAACCGGACACCCTGGTCCGGTTTAGAAAGGTTTCACTGTACATGGTGGTTTTCGATGAAAAACAAATACGTTCTTGTTTACGTTGCATCATGACACTGACGTCATGTGTTCAGTTATCTCATGTGGACGACCATTGTAACGTCAACGAACATATATAGCTCTTAATCTGTTGTGACCTGGATATATGCGTAGGCAATGTGCATGATCACGTGGTTACAACAACAACAACAATGACTGAAAGTGTTGAAAGCGCACCCACTCCAAAGTAAGTATTATTTGATATGTTCCTTAATATGCAACGGATATTGATGAAATATAGCGCAGCAAACGCGTCTTCATGAGCTGCATTTGGTTCGGCACATACTTATGTCGTTTTTGCGAAGAATCGATTTCCATGTCAGTAGACATCGATTCTTCGCAAAGACGACAGACGTTTGGGCCAAAGTACCGAGACCACCAAATGTAGCTTAACAAGACGTGTTTGATGCGCCATATTTCATAAAATCCGTTACATAATAAGGACAAAATAAAAGAAAAGATACTTTGAATCGGAAGGCTTCTGGAAGTTTCAGTACGTGTTGTTGTTGTTGTTGTTGTTGTTTTAACCACGTGATCATACACATTGGTAGGTGGTCAATGCTGCTTGCAGGATTTGATAATGTGTACGAAACGTAACATACTAAAACTGAATTTAAACCTGGTGTCCAACCTCCCATGTTGTGATATAAGAAGACATATTGTTTACGTCCATTCAAGTTCTTTAGGTATTACATTTTTCAGGTTAACTAAACATTAATTTACCATTACCGGATATGTTATTAGCACTAGTATACTTTTCACGTAAAACGTAATTTTCACTGATGATATCAGTGGTGATAACCATGTTTCCTTTAAAGGTTAACGGAACAACTATGTTTAAGCTCTATATATTTGTTGATGGGCAATGACCATACTTTAGAATATTTCGATTAACATTTTTATTCATGTGACGCATTTAATTGACATAAATAATTTAAAAATGTCCTCATTTGCATAGCCTGATACAACCGCGCGTGTCTATCAGTCATTTAAAGATTAATAAATAATGATATCGACATACCGGGCACTCGTAATGTTTAAAGCTGGTGGAAAGTTACATGTTTATGCACTTATTTAAGACTGCCTATAAAGAACAATTTGCGCTTAATGGATGCTTAATAGATGAGGCACGAACATTTCAGATTGTTTAACTAGTTAGTCGTACCCCTTTTGGTGCGGCTTTATACAGTGAAACCTCTCTAAACCTGACACCCTGGGAGGTCCCCAGGGTGTCCAGCTTAGAGAGGTTTCACTGTAAATCAGGCATTCGACCATTCTGAGCCAGAGTTGTGTGCTATGCGATCACGAACAGACATTATCACCGGAGTTAAATGTTCAGGTAACTCATCAAAAATAAGATCACAAGTGTTTTCTTGGTGTCCGGTTGAGAGAGGTTCCACTGTATTGTCGTCCATTACTGGGCCATTATACACTACGGAAGGCTCACATGCACTGTCTACGTCTGGTACGATCCAATCGTACTTCGCAATTATCGTATTGAAGAACACGACAACCATTTATGTTTGGAAAAGTGCAGAGATGACTACGCGATGATGTGTTAAATTCATCCAAACTAAGGTAACCTGTCAGCGTGTAAGTGCACACACGAACGAACACGACAGGTTGGTTCCAACCTGTCGTGTTCGTTCGTGTGTGCACTTACACGCTGACCCCACTGTACGCTGCTCAATATTATGTGTGCTCATGTCTGACACGTCTAGTCAATACGTACAATGCCGGGTTTCTCGTGGACAGATGGATTCGGGAAGGTAGTACCAAATATAGCGCCTGTCAATCAGCCTATTCTGAGCTATTCCGCCAGAAGATATAATTACGGTGTAAATGACATAGAGGATATTCCATCGTACATTTTGAATAGCGGGAAATAATACACCAGTGTGCGTCGGCTTAAGCAACGAGTGAGCATAGCGAACGAGTTGCTTGCACGGACGCCGACGGACACGATTGTATTATTTGCACTGAAAAACAAAAATATGTTGCCTAACCGATTATAGAAGTGGTTCAGTATACGGTCAGACTAGCTGAACATGTTGAGCGATTGGTATATTGGTACGTGTACATTGGATAGTAGGAGCCCCGCAGGGGACGTATAATTATTTTTTCCCACGAATTAACAACTCGTTCCCTCAATTTAACAATTCGTTCCCACGATATAACAATTCGTTCTCACGATATAACAATTCGGTCCCTCGAACGAACAATTAATTCCCACGATATATCGTGGGAACGAATTGTCAATTCGAGGGAACGAATTTTTATTTCTTGTGAACGAATTGTTATTTCGTGGGAACGAATTAATAAATTGAGGGAACGAATTGTTATTTCGTGGGAACGAATTAATAAAAATGTCACTTGCCGGGATAGATATTACGTGTATGCTCTAATAATACTCACGAATTAATAAATTGAGGGAACGAATTGTTATTTCGTGGGAACGAATTAATAAAAAATGTCACTTGCGGGGATAGATAGTACGTGTATGCTCTAATAATACTCTAGAAGTCACTACGATCAACATCTAGTGAATACAATCACTAGGACTGATATTTTCTATGGAGCCCCGCAAGGACGTAGAATTATTTTTTTCATTTAATTCGTTCCCATGAAATAATAATTCGTTCCCTCAAATTAACAATTCGTTCCCTCAATTTAACAATTCGTTCCCACAATTTAATATTCGTTCCCATGAATTAACAATTCGTTCTCTCAACTGAACAATTCGTTCCCACGAAATAACAATTGTTAATTCGTGGGAACGAATTGTTATATCGTGGAAACGAATTGTTAATTCGAGGGAAAGAATTGTTAGATTGAGGGAACGAATTGTTAATTGTTAAATTGAGGGAACGAATTGTCATTTAGTGGGAACGAATCGTTAATTCGAGGGAACGAATTGTTACATCGTGGGCACTAATTGAGGAAACGAATTGTTAATTCGTTGGAACGAATTGTTAATTCGTGGGAACGAATTGTTAGGTTGGGGGAACGAATTGCTATATCGTGTACACGAATTGAGGGAACGAATTGTTAATTCGTGGGAACGAATTGTTAATTTGTGGGAACGAATTGTTAGATTGAGGGAACGAATTGTTATTTCGTGGGAACGAAATATTATTTCGTGGGAACGAATTAATAAAAAAAAATAATTCTACGTCACCTGCGTGGCTCCGTACCATCCAACTTGACCCAACTGGAGTAAAATATTTGAACATTTCGATATAATTATAGCATTGATTTAGCATATTACATGCATAGCCATTGTGTCATATACATGTTGGTGTTATATATACCTCATGTTGTCATATGTATATGACGTGCAGGGTGGATCCAGCATTTGGGGAACGGGGGGGGGGGTTGTCTAGTTGCGAAGGTAACTCTTGCAATTACTCCCGTATCATACCGTTCGCATCTATGGGGTTTTCCTATTTTCGAGCTCTTCGAAATGCACTTTCCTGTGGTTTACGGCATTCAGACTCCAACTGGTGGTAAACTGTGATCTATGTCAACTCCGTGGCTGAACGGGGCGTTGCAACCCCGAAACCACCCCCCTCTAGATCCGCCCCTGACGTGAGTGAATAAACGAATTTGAATTGTGCGTCGATTAGATAGTCTTTAAAGATTTTTTCCGTTCAGTTCCGTGCATTTTCAAACTACTTCCATATAGCACACATACAGGTTCATATAGTTCATACAGGTTGCAGTGGCCGGATTTGTGCTGGTAGCACATATAAACAAAAACGTTTCTTATGCCCTTTTAATTGTTTTCTTCTCAGAATGATGGAAACATATCATATAATATAGAGTATTGTGACAATAGGAAGACCTATATTAAGGGGAGTGTTTAGGAAATGGCTTGGAGTGCCATCGGGTGAGTAGGCGTATGTCTGTGCGCGTAACCTTTGACGTCGTCCGACTTTCTACAAAGCCCTATTGTCGCCAGCGTGCACATAGATGGTGAAAAAGACTCATCATTACTTGCAAATTATTATGCAAATGTTGACCAAACGTCATGTCGTTAGCTGGTTGAGTGTGTCTATTATCCACGCGATGTATTACAAATGCAGATCACATTCTAGGCACGTAAGACGCCGTGTGAACTGGTCGCTCCTGGTCAGTACACCCTTGGCATGTGTAGGATTGTGTACTTTCTTCACCGATTCACCTCTTAGGAAATATAGCATACAGGCACAGAATACAGTGGATCCTCTCTAAACCGGACACCCTGAGGGACCCCAGGGTGTCCGGTTTAGAGAGGTTCCACCGTAAAACAGACATATGACTGCCTCAAGACAAGCTGATGTACTATGTGGTCATGACATACATTAACATGGGAGTTATATTGCAGTGAAATCTATCAAAACTGAGCTCAACTGTAGCTTCCCCTGTCCGGTTGCGAGACTCGACTGTATATGAAACATCAAAATTAAACAAAGAGTGTATTTTTTGACATACCTCACTTGCTAATTAAAAAATAATATACACATGAGTTGTCTAAAAGTGATTTTTGTTTAAAAAATAGAAAATAATTATATTTACACCATACTTACAGCATTTTAAAATAATGTCGGTAAATGACGTCGACAGTTTAACAACATTTTCAGATTTTTAAAGCAATTGCGGAATATCTATGATCATTTCTTCAACTATCGACGTCATTTACATAAAATATCACGGTTTCTTTTCAGGTACAAAACTGACATGAATTTTCCCATTTAAAGGTGTAATGCCTTCGGGATTATTATTAGCCGATCTATTTATAGATCGGCTAATATGTTGGTTATCCATCGAATTCTGAAAAAGTTTGTAGCAACCCTTTTCTCCGCTATTCGGTAATCTACGAACGCGAATTTTTCTGTATCACTTCCAAATTGCATCAACCG
Source organism: Conchocele bisecta (assembly GCA_029237695.1). Taxonomy (NCBI): domain Eukaryota; kingdom Metazoa; phylum Mollusca; class Bivalvia; order Lucinida; family Thyasiridae; genus Conchocele; species Conchocele bisecta. Next base: position 28,572,138 of record CM055270.1, on the reverse strand, counting down.
ATAAAGTTTGCATTTTTGGCAATTATCTCCGTTTAAAACTTTACTTATAGCCAAATAACACAATTTTTGAATACTAATGAACTGAACGCCTGAAGAGATTTAACCCGGAAGTTATTGTTGTTGAAGTCCATAGTTGGCTCTAATGGCCATATACGCCAACATACGCCGATTATGGGCTTAATAATTTAAAGCTTTTATTTATTAAACAGAACAAGTTTCAGCCACGTATAATCGCGTAAAATGTGTTTATTCGGCTAATTTATAATCGACCTCTGCTCAAAATCTCCTTACTAGTAACCCCAGCATTTTCGGGTTTATCCCAGCATCTCGGGTTTATCCCATTGGATCGCGTATACGCGTCATTTGACGCTAGTTAATATTCACAAAATTTTCCACCAATCAAAACGAAGAATTGCCCTTCATAGCCAACTTTGATTTGTTTACGTATCATGCAGGGATGGCAGGGATGCATCCAGCACGCGCGATTGCGGCAATCCCCCTTAATTATTGTCAATGCCGCACATTATTGATTGTCTTGCGCCCGACATCGCGCAAAAATCACGGATGGGGCACATTAGGCCAATCTGGGCATGTGCCTGAATACGCAGGAGCTTGCGTCTATTTTTAGATGACACTGTAACCGCTAGATATATATAGCCCTGGTAGCTCCGCCCACTCGCATGCTGCCACAGAATTCGGACAAACACACACACAGTGACTACAACTTTGTGTATTGCGGAGTGTAATTTGTAGATAAATAGAGCATACAGTACAGGTGTTACGCTGGAATATTTCGCAACATAATGGTGACAACAAAACATTGCTGCTATGGCATTGCTGCTATTGGATGGATTTGGGAACGGGTTTCCAAAACCTGCACAAAATCGAGAAAAATGTCAACGCTGGGTACAGAACTGTGGTCGAAAATAGTTTACCATTGACAATGTTACCAGAGACACCTACATATGTTCGATGCACTTTACCCTGATTTGATCGGCTAATAACATCATGCTCTGCATGACTTTTCATATATTGGTTATCCATCGAATTCTGAAAAAGTTTGTAGCAACCCTTTTCTCCGCTATTCGGTAATCTACGAACGCGAATTTTTCTGTATCACTTCCAAATTGCATCAACCGATAAAGTTTGCATTTTTGGCAATTATCTCCGTTTAAAACTTTACTTATAGCCAAATAACACAATTTTGAATACGTAATGAGCTGAACGCGGAAGAGATTTAACCCGGAAGTTATTGTTGTTGAAGTCCATAGTTGGCTCTAATGGCCATATACGCCAACATACGCCGATTATTGGGCAAATTTAAAGCTTTTATTTATTAAACAGAACAAGTTTCAGCCACGTATAATCGCGTAAAATGTGTTTTATTCGGCTAATTTATAATCGACCTCTGCTCAAAATCTCCTTACTAGCAACCCCAGCATTTTCGGGTTTATCCCAGCATCTCGGGTTTATCCCATTGGATCGCGTATGCGCGTCATTTGACGCTAGTTAATATTCACAAAATTGTCCACCAATCAAAACGAAGAATTGCCCTTCATAGCCAACTTTGTTTACGTATCATGCAGGGATGGCAGGGATGCATCCAGCACGCGCGATTGCGGCAATCCCCCTTAATTATTGTCAATGCCGCAAATTATTGATTGTCTTGCGCCCGACATCGCGCAAAAAATCACGGATGGGGCACATTAGGCCAATCTGGGCATGTGCCCGAATACGCAGGAGCTTGCGTCTATTTTTAGATGACACTGTAACCGCTAGATATATATAGCTCTGGTAGCTCCGCCCACTCGCTTGCTGCCACAGAATTCGGACAAACACACAGTGACTACAACTTTGTGTATTGCGGAGTGTAATTTGTAGATAAATAGAGCATACAGTACAGGTGTTACGCTGGAATATTTCGCAACATAATGGTGACAACAAAACATTGCTGCTATGGCATTGCTGCTATTGGATGGATTTGGGAACGGGTTTCCAAAACCTGCACAAAATCGAGAAAAATGTCAACGCTGGGTACAGAACTGTGGTCGAAAATAGTTTACCATTGACAATGTTACCAGAGACACCTACATATGTTCGATGCACTTTACCCTGATTTGATCGGCTAATAACATCATGCTCTGCATGACTTTTCATTTTCGTTACCTCTCATGCCAGCAAGGACGGATGGCACCAGCAGCGCTATTGGGTCTTAAATAGTGTTTTCTTATTTTACTTCATTTGTATGCCCCCGCCACCGAATGGTGAGGGATGGCTTACAGTGGGGTCAGCGTGTAAGTGCACACACGAACGAACACGACAGGTTGGAACCAACCTCTGTCGTGTTCGTTCGTGTGTGCACTTACACGCTGACCCACTATACAGTGTTACTGGCGTACGTACGTCTCGTAATCTTAACGCTCGTGTAAATGTCTTATAATTTAAGTTTTCTTAAACGGATCTACTTATTATTTCAAACACGCCTTGCTATAATGGTCCTCTACCGCCCCGCTATGCTTTGGGACAAGGTCAAATACTTTGGCAGTTGAAAAGTTAACGCTCGGATAAATGTCTTATACTTTCTGTTTCCTTGCACGGATCCTTGATCTGCTTGATATTACACACACACATTGCTATAATTGTTCTCTACCGCCCTGCGACAAATCCACGACCGTCCCGCCCCTGTTAAGCACAGGGTCAATGTCTTTGGAACCTTAACGCTCGGGTCAATGTCTTATAATGTATGTTTCCTTGATTGGACATGCTTGATATTTGACACACGCATTGTTTTAGTCGTCATCCACCGCCCAGTGACAAATCCACGATCGTTCTGCCCCCACTAAGCCTATAGTCTGTTTCACGAAACGTGCCCAAATTTTACGGCTATATAAACAATGCAAAAACAATATTGTTTTCGATAATATTAAATTAAAGCAAAATTTTAGAATGAGCATTCTTTTTATTTCGTGAAATTTGATCAAATATTGGTTTTATTAAAGTAAATTTTTTTTTGGCAAATTGAAACCTAGCTAGATAGCTTGGAAATGATCTAAGAAAACAAAAGTTAAATTCTAAAAAATTTCCCCATGTTAAATCCCCATAGACATCTTCACTCCGTGAAGATAATAATAATCTTTATTTCCTCCAGATGGAGAGCACAAGCATGAACATTTGATTAAACAACATGAAATACAGACATAGTGAAGAATTCAATTACATGCAATTGAGAATATAGAAAAGTATGTACTAATTATGCAACTGGTAGTTTACATAGCACTGTACAATTTGATAGCTGAGTTTTATAGTTTCTAGATTCGAAACATATTTCTGATAGTATGTAAAAAATGTACAGCAACACCTACTATCGTGTCTGTTTCTGCACAAGTGGCCAACATACTATGTTCATAACCAAACAAGACATACACCTGCAGTTCCGGCGATAGAGTCACGAATTTAGTGAAAAACTCTATTCCACATTTTCTGATTAAATCACACCACATTTTAGTTCTGACACTATCTGAATATGGACATTCATAAATACAATGGAATATCATATTGTGCGTGCTGATGCAACACCTGTGACACTGCTGTAGGTACAATTCCGAGAATAATTTGCACATGAGCACAACTGCTGAACGACACTGGCGTAAATTACTTCCATTATTTGTGCTAAATTTCCACAGGGGGCAGGGGCTAACTGGCTCAGATATAGTCAACAGTTTATAGAGGGGTTCACTACTTCGCAGTCGGGAGTCCAGTTGGCAGCGTTCATAATCGATAATCGCGGTATTGACTATGTGTTTCCATGTACCTGGGGAAATTTTGTTTTCGCAATAAAATCAATATTTTACCAAATTTCACGAAATAAAAAGAAGGCTCATTCTTAAATTTTCCTTTAATTTAATATTATCGAAAAAAATATGGTTTTTTAATTGTTTATATGGCCGTAAAATTTGGGCAGCTTTCGTGAAACAGACTATAGTGTTAAGGTCACATATTTGATGCATTTGAAACCTTAACGCTCGGGTAAATGTCTTATAATTCCTGTTTCCTTACACGGATCTGCTTGATACTTCACACACACAATGCTCTCATGATCCTATACTGCCCAGTGAAAATTCCGCGATCGTCCTACCCCCGCTCAGCCCAGGGTCAATGTCACATACTTGGTGCGTTCCAAACTTTGGTAAGTGTATTTGGCTGCTAACGGGGGCATTCGTATTTGTATACGCCCGTTTTAACAAATATGGGACTATTATGTTTACCGCGGGGATATTGTGTACACTACTCTTCTAATACCGCGTCAGTCAATCGATCTGCAGCTATACAGGCGTCTTCTGCACATATTGAAGGTACACTACTCCTCTAATACCGCGTCAGTCAATCGATCTGCAGCTATACAGGCGTCTTCTGCACATATTGAAGGTACACTACTCCTCTAACACCGCGTCAGTCAATCGATCTGCAGCTATACAGGCGTCTTCTGCACATATTGAAGGTACACTACTCCTCTAACACCGCGTCAGTCAATCGATCTGCAGCTATACAGGCGTTCTTCTGCACATATTGAAGGTACACTACTCCTCTATACCGCGTCAGTCAATCGATCTGCAGCTATACAGGCGTCTTCTGCACATATTGAAGGTACACTACTCCTCTAACACCGCGTCAGTCAATCGATCTGCAGCTATACAGGCGTCTTCTGCACATATTGAAGGTACACTACTCCTCTAACACCGCGTCAGTCAATCGATCTGCAGCATACAGGCGTCTTCTGCACATATTGAAGGTACACTACTCCTCTAACACCGCGTCAGTCAATCGATCTGCAGCTATACAGGCGTCTTCTGCACATATTGAAGGTATGCACCTTGGTTTTAATAATCATAACAAAATAAATTAACAAACATATCACCTTCTTATTAAACTTAGCCATTTTTCTAACCTGTTTGTATGCAATTTCTATATAGGGTACAGAGTTTGTGCACACTACTCCTCTAACACCTTTCAGTCAATCGATCTGAAACCTTTCACACGTCTTCTACATATAGTGTACATGTACACCTTTGTGTTGTGTATGGCGTGGAAAGTGTTATATAACGAAAATATAGACTTTTTAACTAAGGCATTTGTTCTACATTCTGTATGCAATTATATATAATTGATACTTTACACATCTCTACCTAAAGTAGTATACCGGTTTATCACAACAACAGGACGGAATAAAGCTATATATTTTAAAATTCACATTAATGTTTCTTGCCTTGGTGACAGCTTCACATGTCTGTATCTTAGCTGCATGTAGCCGATTTCACCAACATTGCAAAGTATACTTTTCTACCAAAGTATACTTTGAGGGAGTAATCATTTATTTTTCCTGAAATGCATTATTTCATATAGAACTAACGACTGCATATATTTGATGATTACAAGTATGCAGAATTATTATACTGAATGTATTACATTATCACAGCCAAATTGGCTGTGATAATGTAATAAATTCAGTAAAATAAAAATTAATAAATTTATCCTAAAACTAAAAATTGCTCCCTGAAAGTATATTTTTCTAGAAAAGTATACTTTGCAATGTTGGTGAAATAGGCTACAGGTCCATCTTCGACGGGCGTAGTTTGTGACTTACGACACTCTTGTTACAAGACGGCATTATTATACTCTTTGAGCTCTGCATATCTATCTGCTTGAGTGAGTTACCAACAGTCTATTGCTGATATGGGTGGCCTGGATAAATGGGGCAGAACAATGAAAAACACCTATGGTATTAAACAATGTAAAGCTGCAGTCTGCCGAGACAATTGTATTAATACGTAGTTAAATATAATTTAGAACGAATTCAGCGTTATCAGGAAGCGAAGTGCCAATACAATCTTCGTTTCCAGTTTCATTGTAATAAAAAAGCCATTCATTAGGGAATCGAAAATAACGTTGGCGATTCATTAACAATGTTACATGTAACACAAACCAGTACACGAACGTTGATGAGTACACATAGTGAACCCTTAGACTGCTGAGCACGAAAATTGTCGTCTGCTGATGCTTTATATTTTGCCTTCTTTCTCAATAAAGACATGGTTTGACAGCACTTTAGAATCATTTCCACTGGAAATGATTCTAAAATGCTGTCAAACCATGTTTTTGATGAGAAAAATCGAAATAAAAAATAAACAGCAGACGACAACATTTAGTTCGGCAGTGTAAGGGTTAATACAAGTACACTACATGTGGCTGTGACTGGATAAATGAGGGATCGTAGCTAGTTATCTCCCTTTGAATTTACATTTCGAATGTATGTAGACTTTCATCCGTACGGGATTTAGTTAATTTATGAGTGAGCTCTATGTGGATGTCTATATGGGGATGAAATAATAATAATAATAATAATAGACTTTATTTAAAGAGGGTTACACATTTAGTTATAAACTAATCTTCCATGAGGCCCTCAATGGGGGACATTTTCTAATTTCAGAAATAGTAGACCGATTTTCAAAATTCAACTTTTGTGTTCTTATTTAGAACATTTCCAAGCTATATAGCTAGATTTCAGAATCAATTTCCAAAATCTTTCGTTTTTCGACTCCTCCTCCGGGTTCTTCACATCTTTTTTCCCCATGTTAAATTCCCAGATAACTCATTTTTCGTAATAAATACAATATTGGACCAAATTTCACGAAATAAAAAGTAGGCTCATTCTTTAATGTTGCTAACATTTAATATTATCGAACAAAATATTGTTTTTGCATTCTTTATATGGCCGTAACATTTGGGCAGGTTTCGTGAAACAGACAGTAGACAGTCTCGGGAACTCATGTCTGGACGGCGATGAGCAGCGTTATTGCATGTGGCTGTGACTGGAGAAATGGGGCTTACGGGATTTTTGAACAGTGTAGCTTCCGATGAATTAGCACACACCTGTAGCATTATACCGATTTATATTGCTTGTCAGAGCATGCCGGTTGTGTCATTTATGGAATGGCGAACAGTGCAGATCCTGATCAGACTGTGCGAATGCACAGGCTGATCTGGATCTACACTGATCACAAAACCCATAAGCCCCATTTCTCCAGTCACAACCACATATTTGTTTGTACATGGTGCCGACTGTGTAGTTATATGTACTGATGAAGCGGGTTTAGTAAGCGCAGTTAACACAATCATGTTAGTTACAGCGGATATGGGGGCCCGTTTCATTAAACTTCGTACGACTAAAATGTTCGTAAGTGCAAATTTAGGACCGTGTGGAACTTTCAATTGATGAATTTACATGTATTGAGCATAGGCTGCATATGCAGCCTATGCTCAATAAATGTAAATTCAATAATTGTTTACAAGAAAGCATTGTTAATGTGAAATTTAGACTATTATAATTTTGCACTTATGAACATTTTAGTCCTACGAAGTTTAGTGAAACGGGCCCCTGGTGATTACGACTAATACCCAAACACGTACATACCATTGTAGTCATCTTCAGAAGTGGATGGCAGGTGGGAGCATGTGATGGGTACTTTAACGATCGGGTTTTAATCCTTACCGGAATTCCGACTGGAGACCTGGGGGCCGTTTCACTAAACTTCCTACGACTAAAATGTTCGTAAGTGCAAAATTATGATAGTCTGTAAATTTCACATTAACAATGTTTTCTTGTAAATAATTGTTGGATTTACATTTATTGAGCAGAAGCTGCATATGCAGCCTATGCTCAATAAATGTAAATCCATCAATTGAAATTTGCAGACGATTTTAAATTTGCGCTTACGAACATTTTAGTCGTAAGAAGTTTAGTGAAACGGCCCCCAGGTTTGGCCCTCACATACGTATTTGGCATTTTGTATGTGACAGTTGAATCTGGTTATACCCCTTATGTGTGTATTACAATTATTCGTAATCCTATTTTAGGCGAAGGGGCCGAGTGACTTTGGTGTTGTATGGACCTGGCACCAGATCAGGTTATTCTAATTTCAGGGCTGAATATATGTTTTACAATGTACATATTCCGTTCTGATTTTGGGATCAATGAAGTAGGTTAAAACGGGATCGAACCCATTTCCCGACCTTACATGACCATAGATGTTGATAGGCCGTTAAACACCAATAAACAAACAAACAAACATCTTCAGAAGTATGACCACTTTAAGTTGTACTTTCATTCGCACTATGTATATTTTTTGTATATCTATATTCATCATGTTCATCAACAGTAAATGGTTCAAACGTCGTATTTCGAAACTTCCGTGAAGCCTGTGAACATCTCACTGACACGTAATTTAGAGGATAGTGTTTATTTGTGTCTTAACAAATGAATTAGACACGTAACAGAACTTCATTTCATTCTTAACAAGGCTGATTAAATTAGATGTTTGTCACAATGGATTGACGTAATTTGCTATGTCTTGTTAATTCCAGTAATTCACACTGATAGCTGAACTCAACGAATCCATATAATTGCAATCGGAACTTGACGGAGGAACTGAAAAAAAAAGTCAGAAGAGCCATGAAAATCGTCGAACATAACTTCACGAACAAATGCATTGTAATTGCGATTTCATCTTCATTTGTGACCGTGACTAAAAACATGGGGCTTATGAGATTTGTGACCAGTGTAGAGCTTGATCAAACAGCACACTCATGTAGCCTGTCATATCATTAACCCGACCTGGGGCCCGTTTCACTAAACTTCTTACGACTAAAATATTCGTAAGTGCAAATTTAAGATCGTCTGTAAATTGCGATTTATGGATTTACATTTATTGAGCATAGGCTGCATATGCAGCCTATGCTCAATAAATGTAAATCCAACAATTATTTACAAGAAAACAATGTTAATGTTAAATTTACAGACTATCATAATTTTTCACTTACGAACATTTTAATCTTAAGAAGTTTAGTGAATCGGGCCCCTGAACATTTGTCAATGTCACAGAAATTATGTTTTTTTTTGTTTTTATTTATTTTGTATTATTATCAAGTCTGCCAGCGGGAGAATACGCTTCGTTTAACATATGCCATTTATTGTTCTATTGTGTTTTGGTTGAAAATTCAAATATGTAACTGTATTGCATAAAATGGGCGCTCGCATTGTATTAAGACAGTGTAATACTCATAGTACACTAGCCTAGTGTAATAAATATTCAAATTAGCTTTTTACATAAAACGGGTTTATTGACCATTGCAACTTCAAGGTATGACGATCTGCTTATGAGAAAAATACAATCTAACACGTGTGATGCTTTATTATCGCATTTATTACACTCGTTGGCTAATTTAAAGAAATTGGCACATAGCCTCGTTTCTTGAAAAATCAGTAAACTGCTTTATAAAAGATCACATTAACTTTGAACCCGAAAGCCCGCTATATCTGTTTATGCAAACAGTGCAGATCCAGATGAGCCGGCTCGTAACGAGCCGTCTCATCAGGATCTGCACATTTTTTTAAAGTAATTTTCATATTTTGGAGAAAAAAACATACCTCCTTTTCATAAATTGACTAGTCAGAAAATCATTTTGTGACGGTTGGACTGGTTGCAAAATTAACATATCGAAATCCATTCCTGTTTCCAGGGGTAAAAGGGTTAAATCATCACTCATGACGATCCTCTATACTCTGGTTATACGGTACGCCATGTTGGACCTCTCCACATAATAACGTTTCATCGTATACGTGGAGAGGATTACTGTCTGTTCCACGTTTTGCTACCGACGAACTTTTGGCTATTAAACACATTAAATCTAACAAATATTTAAAAGTAAGTACTTTTTTTATCAATAACAAAAAAAGTAGCCCTCCTCAAAAAAAGCTATATTGATTTTATTGCGAAAAAACGAGCTTCCTACGGAAATTTCACATGGGTCTAAAAATATTTATTTTTAAATATTTTTTTTATTTGTGGACCGATTTTCAAAATCTAACTTGTTTTCTTAATTACATCATTTTCAAGCTATCTCGCCAGGTTTCGGAGCCAATTTCCTGAAGGATAAAAAAACGACAAGTTTTGGAAACTGACTCCCATGTAGTTTGGTTACAGTTATTTCCAGTCGAGAGTAGTGAAGCAGATCATGATATCATGATTAGTTTGTACCTTATTATGAAGATCCAAGATTAATTATACTGATATGCAATGTCGGTTTAAAGTACAGTCAAATACCCTTAAGATACGTGCATACACGAACAAGGTCAGACATGAATTAAAACATGCTGAAATTGTTTGCAATGGTGGTTCAAACATATTGTATTATACAGGCTATACAACATCGTGTTGTCTTCACTTGTATTGCAAATGTAAGCGGCATCGATACCAAGGTCCATGATCACGTGGTTACAACAACGTCGCCCACTCCAAAGTAAGTATTATTTGATATTTTCCTTAATATGCAACGGATTTTTATGAAATATGGCGCAGCAAACGCGTCTTCATGAGCTGCATTTGGTGGTCTAGGGAGTTTGGCACAGACTTATGTCGTTTTTGCGAAGAATCGATTTCCGTGTCGGAGACACGGAAATCGATTCTTCGCAAAAACGACAAACGTTTGGGCGAAAATAAAGAGACCACCAAAATGCAGCTTAACAAGACGCGTTTGATGCACCATATTACATTAAAATCCGTTACGTAATAAGGACACTATAAAATAATACGTACTTTGAATCGGTACTTATTGTTGTTGTTAGTACCACGTGATCATACATCTTGGATATAATTGCAACAAGCAAACGTAATATTACGTTTACATAAGATGCGAATGGGTTTTGCTACAAATTATATCAACGTTAGTTACAACCTGCCAACACAAAATATGCATGTATATACGTAGTATGTGCTTGCAATTATTTAACTGCTTGTTACAATGTATACATGTACTGAAACGTGCGCATGTATAGTTGATCTCACGTTTGGAATACAGTGGAGATGGAATTCCAGAGCTGAGTGACAAGCTTAGCTCCTGCTCTGGCCTGGCAGCTCCAGCGACAAAAGCTTCACCGATTACAGTGGGGTCAGCGTGTAAGTGCACACACGAACGAACACGACAGGTTGGAACCAACCTGTCGTGTTCGTTCGTGTGTGCACTTACACGCTGACCCCACTGTAATTGCATAAACTATAAATTGTGTCGAAAACCTAAACCATGTTTTGCAATAATACCTAATCGTCTACACGTACACAATGAAATGTGGTTACGTTTCTCTTTTGTAAGTTCCTAGCTAATTCAAAGCGAAATTAATTTAATTTCTGAATTCCCACATGTACGCCATGGAGGCATTTTAGGACAGTCTAACATTGTTAGCTGCTTTATGTATCGCATCTAGAGCGTTATTGTCGGGGAAGCTGGTTTCTACATCTTTTATATCGTTGTAATAATATCGGTCTGAACATAATGCAGCATACAATTGGATTTCCAGGGCAGATGCCACATCTGTTTTTACCGCACGCTAATAAACTGAGGAGAGGCAGCAAGGTAGCGGGACAAGATAGTAATGCGGTTTTGCGTCCGTTCAAAAGCAAGGTCATACAGACGGAGACGCACAACGGGAGAAACATACATTCAAGCATTAAAATTACAATATAAATTTTCAGAACAAAAAATATAGTGTCCTGATCGGGTGTCAGATACTATCACTACACCGGATCATTTGGCCACGCTTGTGAATTCAAGTACTCCTATGGTATGAATCCCTACTAATTTATTCGTCGTTAACATACACTTATCCCATCAACACAGTGCGTAGTGCCGTGAAACACGGTGCCGTGAAACAATGTTGATATCCTGTCAATACGACCTAATCACTGCGTATGAATATGTGCGGTGGCTGGGGTTATTATTTTGCATTTTAAAGCCATTTGTAGTGTTGACGGGATAAATAGAATAGTAGGTTAGTGCCGTGAATGGGAAAAATATCTGGCGCAGCATGGAAACGGGATGTGCTCGGCAAAGCCTCGCCCATCCCGTTTCCTAAGCCTTGCCAGATATTTTTTCCCATTCACGGCACTAACCTACTATTCTCTATATAGTCTCCCATCAGTGCGAGAGACCGAGAAGCACCAAGGCAAATCTAACAGGCACAACAAGAAGGCGAGTGTTGTATACAATCACAGCATGGTGTGTTATATAATAATAGAATAGTAGGTTAGTGCCGTGAATGGGAACAAATATCTGGCAAGGCTTAGGAAACGGGATGGGCGAGGCTCTGCTACGGCTATAGTGCTCATACGCCCTTGCAGATATATATTTCGTGTCACCTCTTTCCAAATATTACTTGAGTAATAGTGGTGTGCTAATATGTGTCTGGGACCACTAATGTGGAGCTTCTGACACTTCCGGTCTGTGTAGTCCTAGGTCAGTCGTTGTTTGCCTTTCGATCAGTGAAATGTACATGTACGACGTGCTTTTATCAATTATCATTACATTTACAGAATCCTCTCTAAACTGGACACCTGGGGCCTATTTCATCAACATTGCAAAGTATACTTTACTAGCAAAGTATACTTTGAGGGAGTAATCATTTATTTTTCCAGAAATGCATTATTTCACATAGAACTAACAAATGCATATATTTCATGATTAAAAGTATGCAGAATTATTATACTGAATTTATTACATTATCACAGCCATTAAATGGCTGTGATAATGTAATAAATTCAGTATAATAAAAATTAATAAATTTTTAAAAAAAATTGAAAATTTCTCCCTCAAAGTATACTTTGCTAGTAAAGTATACTTTGCAATGTTGATGAAATAGGCTACTGGGGTCTTCACAGGGTGTCCGGTTTAGAGATGTTTCACTGTAAATAAGGCATTAATCGTTCCGAGCCATAGTTGTGTGCTATGCGATCATGAACATACATTATCTCCTGATATAAATTACCAAGAAACCCATCAATAATAACATCACATATGTTTTCTTGATGTCCGGTTTAGAGGGGTTCCACTGTATCACATTGTTGGAAGGTGATAGCAAACCTGTAGCGAGAGTGACACAAATGTCACAATCGACCAAGCATAGTTACGTAATTAGTGCCGGTAGCGAGAGACCGAGAAGCACCGAGGCAAATCTAACAGGCACAACAAGGAGGCGAGTGTTGTACAAATACAGCGGTGGCGAGATGTATGAAGTTTCTTCCGGTCGACGCTAGGAGTGATAGGAGATATTAGTGGCATTGACTGTGACAGTCCGGACACAAAATAAACAAGCGCAATAACACCACAAACAATTCGTATGTGTGTCGTATTTTTGCCGCTTTCGGTGTTTATCCCGGATCTCTTGTCTCTGTGGTGTACTGTATGCACAGGTAAAGGTATGTCCACAGTAGGCATATAGACCAAATAGTATTCAAGCCTGCATATAAGAAATGAATTGCACTGAAGCATTTGCTACTTCAAAAACAAAATGACATTAATGAATCGTCTTTTCGGGAGCCGTCCTTGGTCACACAGCTAGACCATTCTCAACAGCGAATTACCCACATACATGGACATAGAGACTAGTAGGTTAGTGCCGTGAATGGGAAAAAAATATCTGTCAAGGCTCAGGAAACGGGATGTGCGAGGCTCTGCCGAGCACATCCCGTTTCCGTGCCGCGCCAGATATTTTTCCCATTCACTGCATTAACCTACTATTCTATTTATCCCGTCAACATTACAAATAGCTTTAAAATGCAAAGAAATAACCCCAGCAACCGCACATATTCATACGCAGTGAGTAGGTCGTATTGACAGGATATCAAAAATGTTTCACGGCACCGTGTTTCACGGCACATACGCCCTGTGTTGACGGGATAAATTTATATTCCAGCCGCGAACGGCAATATATAGCTGGGATTGTACGTTGTAATAGAAAAACTCGCCGCCACTTGTTTTCTCATTGGCATTGGTGTCTAGCCATGGGAACAATGGACCTTTGACCTGGCAACGAAACTGAGGAGTGCGTTGACCTAGTGATCAGTGTAGCCAAAGATCAGCATGCACACAACTTATTATGTTCGTTATTTGGGAATGTTATTGATGTTGCCAAGTTGAACACAGAATATACCTGTGCACGAGTCTCGGTGTGTGCAAACTGATCAGAATTTACACCAATTAGCACATATCTCTGTGACTGCTTGGGATATCAACTTGAAACTTCATATACACATTTATCACCATGACTATTTTCATTGTATACCCTACCCATGCTGCCCAGGAGCCCAAGGTCGAATTACTTTAAACTTGTTGTTAATTAGCATCCACATATGTATTGTGACTAATACACAAAACATTGCGTTAAACCTTTATATAATTTATCTCTGTAGCAATTGCGATTATGATGTGAAACTTCATACACACATTTATCACCATTTATTGTGATTAACCTTTTGAACCCGAAAGCCCGCTATAGCGGTTTACGAAAACAGTGCAGATCCAGATGAGCCGGCTCGTAGCGAGCCGTCTCATCAGGATCTGCACTGTTTGAAAGTAATTTTCATGTTTTTGAGAAAAACAAATACCCACTTTTTATAAATGGAATTGTCTGAAAATCATTTTGTGTCGGTTTGATTGGTTGCTAAATTAACATATCACAGTCCATTCCAGTTACTTAGGAGTGAAAGGGTTAATAAGCATCGTAAACCAATACCCAGGGTCAAGGACTTTGAATTTCAATCCAGGCGTCACCATTGAGCATTTTTCGGATTTACCGACCATCTAGTTAACCCTTTCACCCCTGGGTAACTGGAATGGATTTTGATATGTTACTTTTGCAGCCAATCCAATCATCACACAAATATTTTCAGACTAGTCCATTTATGAAAAGGTGGTATTTATTTGCTCTCAAAAATATGAAAATTACTTTCAAAAAGTGCAGATCCTGATGAGACGGCTCGTTACGAGCCGGCTCATCTGGATCTGCACTGTTTGCATAAACAGATATAGCGGGCTTTCGGGTTCAAAGGGTTAAACTTGCTTCTTCTTTTTTCTCAAAAAATTCTGCCGCCATTTCAATTTCACCGGAAGTCAAATACCCCAAATGGTATTAACATTAGTTTATAGCTCAATGAACACTAGTATGTGTGTAACTTATGTGGTAAATCCTTGCATCAAAGTATATAGCAATAGCCTGTGAAGGGCACCGTATACCAGATGTTAGTACGTGTTTTATTTAACATACTGATGGAACACGACCTATATCAATATATTGCTATTGCAAAATCCAGTTTCGTCAACGTAAAACGTGCCGTACATGTATATTATTGTTTGCATAAAACGGACTACAGAGTGTATTAACACAGTGAAATTATACATCATAATGCACTAGTGAAATAAATCTGCAAATAAGCCAGCCACAGAAACGATGTTAGGTAATCAGTACAGCTTCACATTATGAACGTGTGCTAATGCAATAAATATAATCTAACAGTTGTGTTGATTAATTAATAATATATTTATTAAACTCGTTGACTGGTATAAAAAAAATCAGTAATCTCGTTTAATAAATAGCATATTAAATCATCACTCATGCAAAATCCTCTATTAATACTAGACAGCCCGAGTATAGAAGGTTCTTCAACCAGTTCCCACCCTTAACTATAAGATAACTAATTGTGCTAGACGGGCTATTGGCGAGCTGATTGTCATAATGCGTCCCCGCTATGAGTATGCTTGTTTCCGCAATGTGGAATGCTTTCAATGTGGAGATGGTTTCTACATGATATAAAATAATATGTAGGCGAATTTATTTCCATAAAAAGATGGCATCGATGCAAGCTGTTTAAATATAATGATTTCCATATTGCTTGTTACATGCCTGTATATATTGGGACGTGATCAGTGGAATATATACACGTACAGTTGGGTCAGCGTGTTTTTTGTGCACACACGAACGAACACGACAGGTTGGTTCCAACCTGTCGTGTTCGTTCGTGTGTGCACTTACATGCTAACCACACTGTAATCGATGAAGCTTTGGTCGCTGGAGCTGCCGGGCCAGAGCAGGAGCTACGCTTGTCACTCAGCTCTGGAATTCCATTTTCTCTATGACATGTCGCATTTTATTTTCATAAGATTAGTCCTCATCTGGCAATCACGCAATTCATGCAGCTTCGGTGCCTAAAAATGAATGGAATTAATTATGTTCAATCAAAGCATTGCATGCCTTTCTAAAATCCAGACACTGAAATTCAATAAAATTAAATGGCTGACTGAGAAAATCTTATACGGGCCGCTTTCTGACAATTGTAACAAACTCTCTCGCGTGCCTTCTGTTGAGGAAGCTATTTTTGTCTGACACTGTGTCAGAAACATTATAGAGACATACACAGAGGAGCCTCTCTAAGCCGGACACCAAGAAAACAGATGTGTTCGTATTTTTGGTGAGTTTCTTTTTCATTTATCTCAGTAGATAATGTCTGTTCGTGAGATCGCATAGCACACAACTATGGCTCAGAATGATCAAATGCAGTGAAACCTCTCTAAGCCGGACACCCTGGGGACCTTCCAGGATGTCCGGATTAGAGAGTCAAGACACTACTGTCTGTTCCACGTTTTACTGCCTACGAACTTTTGGCTATTAAACACATTAAATCTAAAAAATATTTAAAAGTAAGTACTTTTTTATCAATAACAAAAATGTGACCCTCCCCAAAAGATTTTATTTGATGAAATTCCATCAAATATTGATTTTATTGCGAAAGAAACGATTTTCCTATTGAAATTTAACGTGGAGGCTAAAAATAATTTTTTTTTATTTGTTGACCGATTTTCAAAATCTAACTTTTTTTTTCTTAGTTACATCATTTTCTTCAGGATCCTTCAAGATCAAAAAACGAAAATGTTTGGAAATTGACTCCCAATGTTAAATTCCCACAGGGAAAATCGTTTTTTCGCAATATTTGATGGGGATGGTGACTTTTTTGTTATTGATGAAAAAGTACTTACTTTTAAATATTAATAAGATTTAATGTGTTTAATAGCCAAAAGTTCGTCGGCAGAAAAACGTGGAACAGACAGTAGATAACGTCTGGTAGGATATTCGGACAGTCTCTTGCCATTTGTTCTACATTACCTAACACTCAACATTCATGTCCTTAGATGTAAGTGGTTGACTTGAATCTTATACGTACCATACGGGATACATACATGTATGTATACGTAGCTACCGTGACTTCAATGTCAGCCATTTGACGGGATTGAATAGTAATAGATAGTATGAATTGTTAAATGCACGAAAACTGACATCGTTCATCTGTAATCAGACAGGTTTGCATTCTGGGACACTTCCACGATAGTTATAATGTATGTAGTTTTGCGACCAGTGCAGATCCAGATCAGACTGTGCATTCGCACAGTCTGATCAGGATCTACACTGTTCGAGTTTATATGGTTTGTAGTAAAGTTCTGAAAAACAGTGTGGATGTTTTAAGATTAATAATACACAAAGTCGGTTCGCATCATTTAGAGAATAGTAGGTTAGTACCGTGAATGGGAACAAATATCTGGCAAGGCTTAGGAAATGGGATGGGTGAGGCTTTGCCGAGCACATACCGTTTCCGTGCCGCGCCAGATATTTTCCCCATTCACGGCACTAACCTACTATCCTGTTTATTCCGTCAACACCTACAAAAAAATAACCACAATCACCGCACATATTCATACGCAGTGATTAGGTCGTATTGACAGGATATCAAAAATGTTTCACGGCACCGTGTTTCACGGCACATATGCATTGTGTTGACGGGATACAAATACTTAATGTTTTATATTTGAAAATCACAAAGTGCAGATAACCCTTTCACTATTCATAGGACACACAACGTATATTTTGTATAACTTTTCATTTCACACATTAAGGACCAACTATATACCTGATCATCGTTTGATTCAAAGATAATCGCTTCGTAAATGTGATGGATTATATGTGTAACATATATGTGAACACTGCCTCGTTACTGTATCCTATACGGCACATGGGACGGTCAAGTCGGCCATCTTTCACCTGTTCTGCCGTTTGACAAAGAACTCCAAATTTGAAGTAGACCATATCATATAATGTAGCTAATCACATGTAGAAAAGCCAAAATAACGGACTCCTATCAATTATATTACACCAAACTATAAAATATGTCAGTTTTCTGGACAGGTTTGTGCCAGTGCTTTTAACAACATTAACAACATTATAAATAGCTTCATACACAGAAAATCGCACAGTGTATAACTTTTACCTGGCAAACCACACAACACATACAATATTTACCACCTACTGTGCTCTGTTATCAGCTATCAAATCCAGTGACATGTAAGCAGCTACCTGAGTGTATTGATTGTCCCTGGTGTCTATACTCACCTACTATGCGAGTAAATATGCCTTTACCGATGGGTAATGTGTACAGTAATTTCGGCTGTGCATCAGATTGGAAAGTTTACACGTTGAAATTTATTTTGAGATTGATGGAAGAAATGCTCAGATATCTTGTCTTTTGTATAGTTTGCTGACATAAAATGTATAGCTTGCCGTTGTCATATATGTCAATTATGTATTGCACCAAATTTTATTTGGTTTACTGTCATATTATTTGTGTCAAACGCACGAAGTGGTGAAACTGTATAATGGCTTGTATATACAAAGATGGCGAAGATGGAAACTTAATGCTCCATATAGTATACAGTAACAAGACAATATTTACATATGTTATATTCATATGTCACATCACTCTTATGAAGCACTCATCATTGAAGTCAAGTGTATCTAACTATTACATAATACCTTAACGTGGTTTATTAATGCCACCATTTTCATTAGATCTGAACAAATGGACAATATAATTCCCAAACTTGCCTGCTAATGAGTACTTTCTTGTATACTTATGTTTTGCAATTACGAACTTCTTAGTCGTACGAAGTATAGTGAAACGAGCCTGTATTACATTTTAATTATAAAGAAACCAGACAAATATAATTCCAGCACAAAAATATTTACACAATTCCCTAACATTTGATTGGCCCGTAGCAAGTCTCTGTCCCAAATTTATATCCCAGTAAACTCCCACGCCGAACTACTTTCCGTAACCGTGAGGCGCAGTTAAAATAATTCTTAAGAAAACGGAAAATAAACACATTTTCTTGATGAATTTATTTCAAATGACGGAATTATAAGGAATGAATGGCATTTTTGTGGATTTCATCGGGGATATAAACTTGGAAAAGTCGCGGGAATACTGGACGAGGCCTTCCGGCCTTCGTCCAGTATTCCCGCGACTTTTCCAAGTTTATACCCCGATAAATTCCACAAAAAGGCCATTCATTCCTATATTAATTATAAAGAAACCAGACAAATATAAATGAAATACTGAAATGAACAGATTTGGCAGTTGACAGAATGATAGCCAATGTACAAATATCATTGGAGTTGAATTGGGTTATACCCTTTATATGAGTAATACGATTATTTGTAACCCTATTATGTTTAGGGAAAGGGGACACGTGACTTTGGTGCGGTATGGACCTGGCACCAGTTGCCGATTTCATCAAAATTGCAAAGTATACTTATCTAGCAAAGTATACTTTGAGGGGGTAATCATTTATTTTTCCCGAAATGCATTGTTTAATATAGAACTAACGACTGCATATATTTGATGATTGAAAGTATGCAGAATTATTATATTGAATTTATTACATTATCACAGCCAAAATGCCTGTAATAATGTAATACATTCAGTATAATAAAAATTAATGAACTTATCCTGAAATTGAAAATTTCTCCCTGAAAGTACACTTTGCTATATAAGTATACTTTGCAATGCTGATGAAATAGGCTACAGGTCAGGTTATTCTACTTTCATGGCTGAATATATATGTATTTAGATGTAACTATTGCGTTCTGATTATTTTGTGATTCCCCCCCCCCCGCCCCAAATTTAACAGGTTGAATGCAGGATCGAACCTGTTGGCCGAACTTAAATGAGCTTAGCTGTTGATAGACCGGTACACACCATTAAATAAACAAACCGATATCCGTGACTGCGTAATTGTGAACAACCGTCAATTCCAATCGTTACCGATGGAAATGAGTGCTAAACAGGGAAACTGAAATATATGCAAAATTTATATTTGAATTGGAATAAACAACCACCTTACTTCTGCTGCCTGATCGTTCGATGGCCGTGACCCTACTCATAACAGACTTGTGGGTACATTGTTAATCTGGCACAAAGACACTTTAATTGCCAGAATATTTACGACAGAACGTGTAATGCGCATTACCATAATCGTCCAAATGAAGGAAAAGGGGAAATTATACCAACAAAATACGCACGAATGAAGGTTGCTTTTGAATAGCGCAATTACCAGAGCCCACTAATGGGCGAAACATTTCTTCTTTCGGAAAACACATTTGCCGTTGGCATTCACAAGCGTTGTGCTTCTGAATTCGAATTGCAAATGTGGTTTCCTAAAGAGATGATTGAGGTGGTACCTTGCTGACACATAACGTTGTTACTACGAAACTAATGTCCTGAAAACATATCTTGGTATTTCATTAGAATTGTCTCTAAGGAGACAATTCTAATGAAATGCCAAGATATGTTTTCATTGTGGTGTTTGATTTAGTGTTTCCTATCACTCACTGAATAGACTAGTATACAGTGGAACCTCTCTAAGCCGGACAACATGTAGACATATACGAGGGTTGTTAAAAATAGCCTAACTAGACTTTCTTCCTCAGTGGTTTACAATATAACCATGAACTATAGTTTACTGGAAACTACTATCCATTATCAATAACCAGAGTGAGTGTTAGTACAATCGCTTTACTAAGTTTAAAATAACGAACGTATGAATTACCGTAGTAACGCATACCCGGCGCACGCCATTTTTTGTCACAGCATGATATTTTGATTGCTTGCTTATTGTATCTACGGTGGCACAGAGGGGACATGGACATATTTTTTTTACTATTGCGTGCGCACGCGATAGCTATTACCCTATTACGTGCGCACGCGATAGGGTAATAGCTATCGCGTGCGCACGCAATAGCTATCGCGTGCGCACGTGATAGCTATTGCGTGCGCATGCGATAGCTATCGCGTGCGCACGCAGTAGCTATCGCGTGCGCACGCAATAGCTATCACGTGCGCACGCAATAGCTATCGCGTGCGCACGCAATATTAAAAATATTTCCATGTCCCCTCTGTGCCACCGTATGTATCACATGTAAACCAATAAACAAGAAACTACGCCAATGTACATCGTAACGTTAATGTGATGCCACTCTAAAATTTGACGTAACTCGAACATTCGAATTGGCACTGTGTAAACTATAGTTACAGACCTTTGAAAATGTCACAGGTCCGTGCACGCTGGGTACCGCGCCTACTGAAGGACAAAGAGAAGGAGCGACTGATCAAGAATTCAACAGCATTTTCCATCGTCCCGAAATTCCACTCGAGCAATTCATGTTACACCAGAACGGTGTTGTCGCACACACTGCAGCAAGCACCTAGTTGGTGATTAATGTGCTTGAACTTGGAACAATCGCACACCCGCCAAGACAGGTATAGGGACATTTTTGACAAATGTATCGCACATATATATAGGAAATGTGTGTTCCACAACGGAGATTTGTTTGACAGAATGTGATCTGTAACAGTGTAAGTGATTAACGTCAGTCGATGTAAGTGAATAACGTCACCGACGTCGTTAACGTCGCGAATTACTCCCATGCCGTGCGCCGGGTTATGACGTAGTGACCGTTTATAAGTCGCTATCACGTTTGTAGACTACCAGAACATAGCAACTCTGGTGTATAGATAGCGTAAAAATGACGATTAAATACAATGTAGCATTTAAGGTAGTGTGTATAATAACAAACCTCTGCCAGGCTCTGGGATACAAAGTCTGCGTTTATTTTTGAAAAACCCTCGTATGTTGTTAATTCTGATGTCAGTGTTTCATTTCATTTAACTCCGATGGTGCTGTCTGTTCGTGATCGGAAAACATGATCGGCTGTATTGGAGTGGTCATATGCCTGATTTGCAGTGGAAGCTCTCTAAACCGGACACCGTGGGGACCTTCCAGGGTGTCCGGTTTAGAGAGGTTTCACTGTATTTTGATATCATGTTTATCAGGCAATGCTAGGAACCGCACGATAATTCCGATGATTCCTACCGTTTCCGAACCGGGCCGGTTCAGCTTGATATCAAAAGACACGAGCAAGCTATTACATGTATCGGTTAACGTTGCAAGCTTCAGAATGAACAATTATCACGCGATGTTAGTTGAAAGGAATGCGGAATTGCTTTTGTTGCGTCATTGCCTTTACGATGACGTCATGTGAGGCTGTTCGAGTAACTAAACGTCAATGCTGAATTCGTAATGACGTGGCTATACGTATCTAGTAACTGCAGTGTGTGACGCTATGTTATCATTCAATACGTATACAGACAATGCAAAGATTGTTACCTTATAAAGGAAGTAATTATAATTGGCGGAATGAATTTCGAAATAATATAAATTGCCCATATACCTAGATAAAGCAAGTCCTTACTATTATAGGAATGAATGGCCTTTTTGTGGAATGTATCGGGGTGTAAACTTGGAAAAGTCGCGGGAATACTGGACGAAGGCCGGAAGGCCTCGTCCAGTATTCCCGCGACTTTTCCAAGTTTATATCCCCGATAAATTCCACAAAACGGCCATTCATTTCTTATAATTCCAGCATTTGAAATAAATTCATCAAGAAAATGTGTTTATTTTCCGTTTACTTAAGAATTATTTTAACTGGGTCTCACGGTTACGGAAAGTAGTTCGGCATGGGAGTTTACTGGGATATAAATTTTGGACAGAGACTAGCTACGGACCAATCAAATGTTAGGGAATTGTGTAAATATTTTTGTGCTGGAATTATTTTTACGTGATTAGTTGCAGTTCCACCTCTTGTGACAGTGTGAACCGTGTCAGTTATTTCTACTCGCATTACTTTTACAGCATTGCCTTATTAAAATCGAAATTCATTAAATCAAGTCCTGCAATGACAATTGTATGTGGTTGTGACTGGATAAATGGGGCATGCGAATTCCGTGGCCAGAGTAGATCCAGACCAGCATGTGCATCCAGGGGCGGATCCAGCATTTGGGGAACGGGGAGGGGGTGTCTAGTTGCGAAGGTAACTCTTGCCAGCTACTCCCATACCGTTCGTAGCTAGCTACGGACGGTACGGGAGTAATTGCAACTAGGGGATTGTGCTATTTTCGAGCTCTTCCAAATGCACTTTCCTGTGTTTTTACGGCATTTAAATGCAGACTCCAACTGGTGGTAAACTGTGATATATGTAAACTCCGTGGCTGAACGGGGGGTGCAACCCATGACCCCCCTCTAGATCCGCCCCTGGCATCAGCAGAGTCTGATCTGGATATACTATTCGCTATTGCATTACCAATCACCAGTCATGCTTCTAACAAGCGGCATCGGTCGCTATCGCGTTTAGGGTGTGTGCTTTTGATCATAAGCCACACTGATAACACACCCTTATGCCCGCTTTATACCGTCACAGGCAAACAGTATTACATCCTGTAAAGCTACTTACAGTCACAGTCAAATAGTATTGTATCGTGCAAAGCTACTACTTTTGTAACCGTTTTCCAATGGGTTAAGCACACCCAGTCTTCTGGTGGCCGTTGTGACAGTTGGATTGGTCGGAACATTAGCATATCACAGTCCATTCCAGTTCCTTAGTGTTGAACGGGTTAAATGCAGTGACAATGAACAATTACACAGGAAACTCTTTTATCCCGTCAACATAGTGCGTATGTGCCCTGAAACACGGTGCCATGAAACATTTTTGATATCCAGTCAATACTAGTTTTGCAGAGCCTAGCCCATCCCGTTTCTGAGCCTTGCCAGATATTTTTTCCCATTCACGGCACTAACCTACTATTCTCTATCTATTTTCCTTATTTCTGAACCAAAGTATATGCTGTGACCACTCAGTTGAACCGTCTCGGCGAGACGGTTCAAATGGTGGTCACTACATATACTTATGATGAGAAATAAAGAAATTATTGAGCCTTGCCAGATATGTTTTCCCATTCACGGCACTAACCTACCATTCTCTATACCATGCCTCTCTCATTGCTGCATCAACTTCTGTCTACAGTACATGTAATTTGTTTCCAGCTATTCACGGCAACACTTTTGATGGGACACAGTGCTGATACGTCGGGAAGATTGCTGCAACAATTGAAGGGATGAGTTGGTAAAGGGCGCTCACTTGCAGTATCCCCCATATTTTACCAATCCTTTCAATTGCTGAGCTTATTAGAAAATAAAAGGTAAGTCAACTGGGAGTTCAGTAGCCTATTTCACCAACATTGCAAAGTATACTTTTCTAGCAAAGTATACTTTGAGGGAGTAATCATTTATTTTTCCTGAAATGCATTATATCATATATAGAACTACAGACTGCATATATTTGATGATTAAAAGTATGCAGAATTATTATACTGAATTTATTACATTATCACAGCCATGATAATGTAAGAAATTCAGAATAATAAAAAATAATAAATTTATCCTAAAATTGAAAAGAAAAGTCTACTGGGTTTCCTCTTTTGCAGATACAATCTTTTTTATTTATTTTCCGTTTTTGTTCATCCATTTTTGGACACTCTTGGAAAAAGTTCAAACTCAAAAGTTGGAAATTTCCACCATTTCTGACCGAAAATAGTCTGACTAAAATTTAAGAAACTGTGTACATTTCAAACTAAAAAAAGGTGTAAGATTCACTTACATTGGTCAAAATATAACATTTCTTTTCTACACCATTTAAAAGGGTGGACATTTCCACTTTGTACTTAATATATATATGCTGCAAATTTTTAGAATTCGGCATCAAAATCAAACTTCAATCAATATACATGTACATAAATTATCAAAAAGTGGAAATTTCCACTTTTGTAAAGTTCACTTAAACTGGTAAAATGATAACACTTTGCTAATAACATTTAAAAGGTCGAGATTTCCATTTTTTACTTCAAAATATGTAACCAATTGATGTAATCTGGCATTAAAATAACAAATGCAATATTTATCACTAACAAAAAAGTGGAAATTGCCACTTTGTTAAAGTGTACATTCAGATTAAATGGTCAAATTAAAACAATTTTCAACAGTTAAAGAGGTGGATGTTTACACTTTACGTCTACATATATTGCCATTTGATAAATTAATTTGGCATTAAATCCAATTGATTAGTTTGGCAATAAAATCAACCTTCAAGCAATATCCATCACTACAGCAAAAGTGAAAATTTCCACTTTTGTAGAAGTGTAGATTCAATTAAATTAATCAACTTATGACCATGTTCTAACAACATTAAACAATATGGTTGCTTCCACTTTTTACGTACTTCGACATATGTTGCCAATTGATAAATTTAGCATTAAAATACACCTTAAACAAGATTAATCACTAACATCAAAAGTGACTTTCCACTTTTATAAAAGTGTAGATTCATTTAAATCGGTCAATGTATGACCATTTAACAACATTTAAGAAGGTGGAGATTTCCAAACTAGCGGATGCGCATTGCATCCGCTAGTTTGGAAATCTCCACCTTCTTAAATGTTGTTAAATGGTCATACATTGACCAATTTAAATGAATCTACACTTATTCTACCCACATTGATACCACTGCGTACATATATACGCAGCCTGGTGATTATCGCTTGTCATTCGGGGATACTGCGTCTATTTTTTCACACACAGGCGCGTGTAATTGCTAAATGCCTCGAGCTTATTAGGTTATGAATATTTTGTTCATGACCTCTCTAACGACGCCATTGACTGACCACTTATGCTCGCGTGAGACTATTGACTTTGCCTCCGGAAACAGGTCGTAAATGTGTCCATTTGCATATCCGAAATTCATTTCGCCCATACTTATGCTGGAATCAGGTAATTCGCTATCCATTGATCGAATACCTGACTGATAACACATCCTGCATTGGCCAGCTGCGCATATTCGGGTCACCGCGAATCCAAAATTGAATTGTCATTGATCGAATGAAGTGACACGACGTTACCCAATGATAACAATGTAATGATGGCATGTAAACAAGTTCGCCTTTCATTTTCAACGAAAAACATGTTATGTGTGTTCATCCCCTCGCATAAAATGTTACCGGATAACTATTGTACCATGCATGTGTTGTTTGCTATCACGTTTACATACATCCTCGTTTAACCCTTTCAACCCTAATTAACTGCAATGGACTGTGATATGATAATGTTCCGACCAATCTAAAGGTCACAAAATGATTTTCAGATTCGTCCATTTATGAAAAGGGGTTGTTTTTGTTCTAAGACATATTAAAATTACTTTCAAAAAGTGCAGATCCTGATGAGACGGCTCGTTACGAGCCGGCTCATTTGTATATACACTTTTTGCATAAACCGCTATAGCGGGATTTCGGGTTCAAAGGGTTAACATGAGATGGGATGGTTGGCATGAGAGAAGTCACTAAATGTTAACTATAATCTTGATACAACAAGTCGGCAAATTAATTTATTGGAAAGAGTTAATTTCGTGATGTCCTTTGAAACAGATACAACCGAAGTAAAGTGAATTATCCTAATGGACATTGCATTGTTGGGCATGTAACTGGCTCTGGATAACCAGACATTCTATTACTTACGCAATATCGCTATCAATCTAGCACAACATATGTAGTCAAAATCTCAGTTTTCACGATATAAATGTCACAATAAGTGCATGTATATGTAGCGAAACAATCGTAACGAACTTCAAGGAGGGGGTTTATTGAACTTGATGTGTGGTATCTCAATTGCAAGACGTACATGTATACTGGAATGGATAACCATGTCTGTTGTGATATTTGCATTAATGATAGTATAAGATGTATACGCTGTGATTACATCAGATCGATTAAAACTAATAAGGTATTAGATGGACTATGATATCGAGCACAAACGGCATCTAATCAGTGTTCGGGGTGAAATATCAGTAGCCTATTTCACCAACATTTCAAAGTATACTTTTCTAGCAAAGTATACTTTGAGGGAGTAATCAATTACTTTTCCTGAAATGCATTATTATTATACCCACTTTTTTGGAAAAAAATGGGTATATTGTTTTCGTCACGAGTGTCCGTCCGTCCGTATGTCCGTACGTCCGTACGTCCGTCACGTTTCTTGTAACTTGAAAAACGTTTTCACCTTCATACCTACGCGCCTGATATTTGGTATGTAGCTTCGTTATCATGTGCAGATGCGCAAAGTGAATTCGGATTTTTCATCCGACCCTCCATCATGGATTACCTCCCCCTTTCGGACTTAACATTTGGAGAAAGTGGGTATATTGCGATGGCGCGCCATCGACTTTTTCTAGTTTCATATTGAACTAACGACTGCATATATTTGATGATTAAAAGCATGCAGAATTATTATACTGAATTTATTACCAAGCATACTTTGCAATGTCGTTGAAATAGGCTACAGATCGAGTGAAAACGGCATCTAACCTGGTAGGAGTGAAATATGAGATCGGGTAATCAGCTAGGAGACGGGTACAAATGACATCTACGTAAATATTTGGACACTTTACCAGATATTAAAGCTCGTAAGCTAATATGTCATGTTTGACTGCTGAAAATTGAAGGGGTTAGTAGAAGAAGGTGAATAAGTCCCTTGCGGATATATCAGTTTATATCAGTTTATTTTTGACAGACATTTAATGTTCACAAATCAGCAGCATGCCGTACCACAGTCACACCTGGGATGGTTTAGAAGGCATCTGTTCATATACAGTCGTATTTGTATATGTGGGTCATAATCACTTAAGCGACAGAAATCACCATGACACTGTACGCATTCCTGGGTTCAACGATCAATTGCAACAATTGCAATTGATCGTTGAACCCATGAATGCGTACAGTGTCACGGTGATTTCTGTCGCGACTACTTTCGCTTTGTCCATCGTCGTCGTCCGCGTCGTCGTCGTCGTCCAAAATGTCAACACCTTTGTACAAGTTGTGTCACCATGCTATAACTTTAATATTACTTTAGGTTAGAAGATACCAAATGGTGCGAAACCGCCCAGGGTGTATGCAAAAGTAGTCCGGTATAAAAAAATAGTGCGGGTGTTTTGAGGTCACAGACACCGTTTGCTTGCAAATCTTGATCCATTACTACCCAGTTTCACTTGAGGAACATTTTGGGGTGCCTTTAACACCAGTTTTCAGCATATTTGTAGCATTTAAAAGAAAACACTGAACCTGTTGGTCACTTGATGTACACGGAGTTTCCGTGGCCAACAAATGTACACAATATTGGAGGATATCACAAGTTTGGATTTTTCTTTCTTAGGAGTAAGTGAACCTATTGTTTAGTTCATGCAGAACCAGTACAGACTGGCTGCAGGTCATGTACAAGTGGGTTCCACAACATCCATACGAATAGTGAAAGTAGGAGAGACTGGCCTTATTGGATGGCATTCGGTTAAATTATATAGTAAAACTATTTGGTGGTGTCTAACCTTTACGGATTGCTTCATATGTGGACACTTGATATATGAAGCATTAGAAACACACACATGCCGCCAATTCACATGACCTTGACCTTTTTTACCTTCAAATTTATTTTTTCTGAAACACTTAGCCATTTGTTTGCGTCATAAACTGTGTACAAGCTTCGTCATCATGCTATAACTTTAATATTACTTTACGGATTGCTTCAATATTTGGACACTTGATACATGTAAGCATTAGTACACACTCATGCCGCCAATTCACATGACCTTTATCTTTTTTACCTTCAAATTCTTGCTGAAACACTTAGCCATTTGTTTGCGTCTAAAGGTTTATACAAGTTTCTTCATCACCGTATAACATTAACAATATTTGATGGACTGCTTCACTATTTAAACACATCATGCATGTAAGCATTTGGAACATACGCATGCCGCCTTAATGTCCCCCATTTTCGCGGAAACACCTAGCCATTTTTTTTCCTCAATAGGTTTATACAAGTTTCTTCATCACCGTATAGCATTAACCCTTTGAACCCGAAAGCCCGCTATAGCGGTTTATGCAAACAGTGCAGATCCAGATGAACCGGCTCGTAACGAGCCGTCTCATCAGGATCTGCACTTTTTGAAAGTAATTTTCATATTTTTGAGAACAAAATATACCTCTTTTCATAAATGGACTAGTCTGAAAACCATTTTGTGACGGTTGGATTGGTTGCAAACTTAACATATCAATATCCATTCCAGTTACTTAGGGGTGAAAGGGTTAACATTACTTGACGGACTGCTTCACTATTTGGATACATGATGCATGTAAGCATTTGGAACATACTCATGACACCTTGACGTTTTTGACCTTCACATGGTTGTGGAAACACTTAGCCTACACTTAACTAAGCACTTAGTTCTTCAACCATGACCTTTTTCTTCTTTTAAGTATGCACTTCTCTGACGGTTTTTGTGAATTTAACTTTAGTACATGCCAATGATCATGTTACGGTCAAATACCTCGGCAGGCGCGACACCGCTTCCGTGGCGGAATTCTTGTTAAAACACTTACGTATGTATATCATGGTAATGTAGATAGGAGTATTAAATGTAGTGTGATATGTGAACTGTGCGCAGTGCAGAGACAACGGGGAAACGCACAGCAAACGTAGCACAAATGTAGGTCAAACCGAAACGCTACGTACAAACTTGGAACAAACATGCAGACGTTAATGTATTATAATTGGGCACGGCTCTGTCACTTTGGTGACATACTACATACTACATGTTGTATATGACCTCGAAACCTTCTAAAATGCAGATATACGCACTGAATTCACTTCCGCGTGAGATCTGAATTACTTATCAAGTGTCGACGTAAATAATTATATACAGTCGTGATAGGAATTAAGCGTGCGGAAACTGGTCTGGCAAATATGTTCAGCCTAGATCGGACACGCATGCAAAAACACAAACTTCAAAGGATACAACTGATACAGGATATATAGCATTGGGTTGCTATTACACCAGAACCAGATATATGAAGTACACATATTTATCCGTTATCAGTGTTACCTGTCTGCTATAACACCTGTATTTGCGAAAGAAAAACATATTTAAATTTACAGCCGTCCAAATGGTTTGTAAGCTACACAGGTACTGATTATATTATATTATTATATAATATTATATATAAATGAATTGGATTTATTGTAATGATAACCGCAACCAAATGAGTTTGTAAAACACAGTATATTCGCTTTAACAAAATCGTTCTATAGTGAGAATGTTTTTAATAGCTATTTAACAGTCCGTTATCGGATGTGGCTGTTAAGGCTGTCGCACAGAGTGTGTTACAGGGATATGAACGCAGAGAGAATGAGTATACAAGTGGTCAACTTAATTGTGGTTGTATTTGAAGAAATGCGGCTGATATAATGTGTGACCAGTCTAGCTCGTGGTCATATAACTGACTCATCTAGCCTGTTAGCGATCTATGTTGTTTGTTAGAAGCACGACGGGTGTTTTATTGGTGTAATGGCGAACAGTGCAGTTCCTGTAGCCTATTTCACCAACAGTGCAAAGTATACTTTTCTAGCAAAGTATACTTTGAGGGAGACATTTTCAATTTTCGGATAATTTTTATTATTCTGAATTTATTACATTATCACAGCCATTTTGTAATAAATTCAGTTTAATAACTCTGCATAATTGTACTCATCAACTATATGCAGTCATTAGTTCTATATGAAATAATGCGTTTTGGGAAAAATAAATGATTACTCCCTCAAAGTATACTTTGTTAGAAAAGTATACTTTGCAATGTTGGTGAAATAGGCTACAGATGCACGGGTCTCAAAAGTCATAAGCTCCATTTCTCCAGTCATACATTCAATTATCACATCCTCTCTGTTCTTCGATTCTGCATTAAATCAGATACACGTTTAGATCCCCGGGTTAATGTTGTATTATGAGTTGCGTAGTTGCTAAACGGTAACTCTTGCAATTACTCCCGTACCGTCCACGGTACGGGAGTAGATTGCAAGAATTACCTTCGCAACTATGAGTTACGAAGGATATCGTTAAATTCATGATTTGTGCCGAGTGTGCGATTATTCTCCCATTGGAAGATGGTCTTAATGCAAATGTGTTATAAACGCGTGTACTGTATTCCGCTTTGGCAATCATATCCCTGTATTCTAGTTTGCTATCGTCTGAAAACGGGGTTTCTCGTTTTAAACTGAGTTCCAACCGTTTTCGTTCTCTTGTTTCCTTGTCCAGTGAAAAAGGTCGTTTTTCATGACGTAGCACAATGCCATTGAAGCAAAAATGCAAGACAGCGTTTCCTGAAACTGCACATGCGCAATGATATAGAAATGGCTAAACGTTTCCGATGAAAACGTCGCGTGTTTTGCGGAAACGTTTGGCCGTTTTCGAGGGATGTATTGTGGCCTAGTGGGTAGAACACCTGACTTCCAATCCGGAGGTTGTGTGTCCAGACGTCGCCTATGATATGAAGAATACTTTCATAGCATTTCCATCCCATTGATCTGTCGGATGAGACTTTAAACTGTGGTCCCTTCTCTATATGACCTTAGCTGTTGCTGGGACATTAAACACTTTCACCTTTTTTCGCCGTTTTCGTATCACTGTGCTTGCGGGGTGGAGATAAGACGGGGAAACGCACAGAAACCACAACTGTAGCCTATTTCACCAACATTGCAAATTATACTTTTATAGCAAAGAATACTTTGAGCGAGACATTTTAAATTTTTATGATAAATTTATTAATTTTTATTATACTGAATTTATTACATTATTACAGCCATTTTGGCTGTGATAATGTAATAAATTCAGTATAATAATGCTGCATACTTTTAATCATCAAATATATGCAGTTGTTAGTTCTATATGAAATAATGCATTTCAGGAAAAAGATGATTACTCACTCAAAGTATACTTTGCTAGAAAAATATACTTTGCAATGTTGGTGAAATCGGCTACTGGTTTTCTGCCAAACGTAGCACAACTGTGAACCACACATGCGCCAAGCCATGTAATTTTGTACCTTCGGACATCTGGGTAATGTCATGAAATACGCAGAGCTCCAGATAAGCTGCGTATTTGCGTAAATACCCAATTAAAATTGCCAAAAACCCAATTGAAATCAGAAGTAGCGAGTATCAAAAAGCAATTAAAAATTTGTGGTACCTTTATCATGCTGTAGAAAACAACAAACAGACCACAAATATAGCATATTTTCTTATTTTCAATGAAAACACATCTTGGTATTTCATTATAATTGTTTCCAAGGAGACAATCCTAATGAAATGCCAAGACATGTTTTCATTTCGAAGCAAACTATTCAATAGTTGCTGTATGTTGATGTGTAAACAGTAGTGTGCTTTTATTTTACCCAATTAAACTTTTGAAATACCCAATTGCTTCAGAAATGATGGAGTGACAATACTCAATTACAAATTCCTTATCTGGAGCCCTGAATACGTTTACAAAATTTACAACATATTCCGGAAATGGCGTCAGAAGTTGAAAACAAAATTTCAGAGTGTACTCTGAAGGTTTTGTCAACTGTTGACTGTATTTATTAAAAATATTGTAAACTTTGTAAACGTATTTAATGAAATTACACAGATGTCCACAGGAACAAAATCGAATGGCGTGTCTCATATGTACTTTTCTCTGATGACATTAACCCTTAGAATGCGGGAACCGAAAATAGTCGTCTGCTGCTGTGTCATGTTTTATCAATTATCTCAGTAAAAACATGGTTTGTCAGCATTTTAGATTCTAAATTGCTGTCAAACCATGTTTTTGATGTGAAAAATGGAACATAAAAAATAAATAGCAGACGTCAATTTTTTATTCAGCATTGTAAGGGTTAACCACATGGATTACTATCGTAGCTAAATACAAGCAGACGCAGATATGTCTCAAATATGACTTTATGACAAATAATTCATACTTATACCGAGGAGGTAGCCATAAATTTTGCTTCTCTTGGCATAAACCATGCGTCTGGCGACTTTATGATGATTATATATGGGATCGGCACCGATATGGTGGTCATGACGTCCGGTATGTAAGGCATTGATATAGCGGTACATTGCTACAGCAGGACAAACGAAACTTTGTTCAATTCTGACGGATTTCATGTGCAATAACACTCCGCCTGCAATGTGTATGTTTTTTTTGGTAGTCCTTTCCGGCTGTTATCGTGGATCTCA
Organism: Conchocele bisecta; assembly: GCA_029237695.1. NCBI lineage: Eukaryota > Metazoa > Mollusca > Bivalvia > Lucinida > Thyasiridae > Conchocele > Conchocele bisecta. The sequence continues at coordinate 28,538,892 of CM055270.1, read as the reverse complement.
TGGGGTCCGTTTCACTCAACTTCCCACGACTAAAATGTTTGTAAGTGCAAATTTAGGATCGTCCGTAAATTTCAATTAATGGATTTACATTTATTGAGCATAGGCTGCATATGCTGTATATAGGCAGTAAATTTCACATTAACAATGTGTTTTTGTAAACAATTATTGGATTTACATTTATCGAGCATATGCAGCCTATGCTCAATACATGTAAATTCATCAATTGATATTTCCAGACGATCCTAAATTTGCACTTACGAACATTTTAGTCGTAAGAAGTTTAGTGAAGCGGCCCTCTGATGTCTTGAAATGATTGTTTAATTTTTATCCCGTCAAGACAGTGAGGATGTGCCGTGAAACACGGTGCCGTGAAACATTTTTGATATCCTGTCAATACGACCTAATCACCGCGTATGAATTTTTTTGCATTTGAAAGCCATGTGTAGGTGTTAACGGGATAAATAGAATAGTAGGTTAGTGCCGTGAATGGGAAAAATATCTGGCGCGGCTCGGAAACGGGTGTGCTCGGCAGAGCCTCGCCCATCCCGTTTCCCGTGCCTTGCCAGATATGTTTTCCCATTCACGGCACTAACCTAAAATTCTCTATATATTCGATTGTAGTGTTTGTACATGATTGGAAAGGTGTCTTGGAGCACACATATACGAGAACATAGAAACGTGACACATTTGAGAACGCCAGCGTATCCGATATTGCCTTATTTCTCAATAAAAACATGGTTTGACAGCACTTCAGATGTTGTAAATTATTATAAAGTGCTGTCAACGCATGCTTTTGATGATAGCAATGGAAAATGGAAAATAAACAGCAGGCGACAAAAAATCAGATGTAAGCGGTGTAAGGGTGAATAACACCGCAACAAATAATATACTGGCACACCGACTATTTCGCCACAATGGATCATTGGACGGAAACACGACATAAATAAAAAAAAAAACAATAAACGAAATTCACCTACAACCTTACTTGTATAGGTGAACAGTTATATTGCAACGTAAGTGGAATCCGAAACTATGATGAGAGTCAACTCATGCAAACAATATACAGAACGTACCATCAGCGTATTGAACCAGTAACACGCGTGTGCAGTGGAACATCTAAATCGGATATTTTTAATAACGAAAAGTAGGTCGGCAGGAAAATGCAGAACAAACATTACACATCGACTCTATTGTTTGTCAGAGGTTGGTAAGCAACTTGAACACCACTGTAGACAAAAGAAAAGTTTGCATCTATATGCAAACCTGGGCACGAAAAGGTCGTGCGTCACGGCAAACCACACACGTTATGTGTCATTATGTGAATTGATAGCGGTCTTACGATGGATCGACCGGATCAGTCTGCGCATCCGCGCAGTTTGATCATTGCATGTGTTGGTCGGCATTCGATCAATACCATTTCCTATCTTTACTACATGTCACCAGTGTAGTAGTTGTTGATGTTTGGCGATCAGCGGAATGATTACATGTAGAACATACAACGCTAATTTGGATGGTGAATGATGATAAAGGTACACATATTCGCCTTACAAATGCTGCAAGGTCCTTCTCCGTGCCAGTGACGCATATGTAATCACAAATCATGTCAATGCCGTGGACAGCTGTATAAACAAATATATATATACAGACGGACGGCGAAATGTGTAAACTATAATGTAACATTGTTGAAATACTTTAAATAAAAGCTTACCTGGTGAATCTCTCACACGTAGTATACAGTATAGTTCTGTTTACGTATAGTTTAGCACGTGGAAAGACACTTGTCAACGACAAAAATAGGGATATCATTGAGGGGCGGTCATTAAGTGACAAAAAGTGTTATAAACCTACACTCACTCGTGAAGTGGCATATTTTATCAGGTCTCAAAAACAGTGCTATATATAGAGAGAGAATCTTACTTGCGTGATGATACTTTGATATTTATTAACGAGTTTACTGATGTCATAAGAGGCTATGCTGAGTTTCTTTATAAATCAGCGAAGGAGCTTTAATGATGTTAATAAATATAATATTACATCAACAAATGTTAGATTTGCTTTATTGCAGGAGCACATCATCACACATATGCTGATCACCTAATGTGTTTTATTGTACCCGTCTGAGTTGCACATTTATTTCACTAGTGTATAATGATATTGAATATAAACTAGTGCCGGCCTTTTAGGACATACGAGTCGAACTTAAGCTATGCTTATTGATAACTTGTGATCAGTGCATATTTAAGATACAATAAAATAGCGGTAACGCTATTTTTGGCTCGAGAACATTGTTCACTTGATCCCAATTATACAAAAATAGGACATATTATGTTTTACGCCACCTACGAAAGTCAAATTTATGCATAATAAAATGCATGTACACGTGAACTGGCATACAACTATGATATATTCTGTATTTTGACTGAGAATATTTTTTTTATCGTAAAAAAGGGCATGTTTCATTGTTGAATGACAACTGCATCAATCACTTAAGTTCAATCACTTAAGTTGGTTTATTACTGCAGCTGCATGTGAAAATACAGTGGCTAAACATATAAAGGATTAAATTGTTAAGATGTGCACTCTACAGAGACACAGCTGATGATATATGACAAAAGGGATGTCCTAACGTATTTTAAAGAAACAGTGTCTCACATGATGTTTCAGATGTTGTCGAAGATATTCAATATTCCTTTAATGTTCGCATTATTGAATCCAAATGCCATATATAAGGACTGTGTGTTTTGTTATATACAATGTACTACAATTGACTCTGATGAAGAGGGCAGATAAGTTGGTAACGCACTTCCGTTCGCTATTTCAGTACCAGGAAGCACACTTTGTGAAACATAACATTTTTTTTAGTTTGAAATCTATATACTGTTCCACACATATATTATGTTGCTATTTATAGACACATGTGAAATTACTTCAACTAAATACAAATACATGAAGTACCATCGACTGTCAACAAAACTAGCGTTCGCAACGCTATTTATGATTTGGTATAATACACATATTTTACGTAAAGACGACTTATAGGCACGATTTGGTTAATACAGTCCATGTAAATTTACCATTATATTATTGGTTACTAAGTTAAACATGTTTCATCACTTTCTGCACATACATAAGACAACGTATCTTTAAATGTAATTGTTGTTGTAAGTATGCCAATAGTTTTCATTCATTAAATTAATGTCATTTCATTTTATTGGGATCATGTATGTGTTGGGAAATTAATTGTTGAACACCCCTCGTAAATGACTTTTATAACTGACCACCCAATAATAGATATACGCATGCGCATATGCTGCACGTGCAGGTACAGTTGTACGTACTGCACCAGGCGATGAGAGGCCCTTCAATTACAAATATATTCTACATGGCCGGGTGCTTATCACTTCGTCGATGTTTTGACAGAGAACTGCTGAATGTAAACGTGGTGGGCTATGTATACACGTGTAAACCGGACACCCTGGGGACCCCATTGCGTTTCATTTATATGACATTGATTGTAGTTCGTTCATAGACAAGAGGGGATATAGCGGTAGTGCATGTACTGCGTACGTACGTACATGCATAGTAACACCTTTCATTTTTCAAAAACTCATTTTTCAAAAACGCCCAAGGTCAAGGTCACTGAGGAGATTATGTTCACCTTGTTTGCAATACGACACATTGTTAAGGCACTAATGTTAAAGTCCTTATTTAATTATCAAGGCTGCCAGTACGACCGCCCAAGGTCAAGGTCACAGAGGACTTGTGTTTTTTTTATTGTCAAGGCAGATAGCGAGGGCATAAGCTTCGCTTAGAGCTGCCATTTATTGTTACAGTTGTACCTATCTAAGTTGGACACCCTGCGAACGACGTCACATGACGTTACCGAACGACGTCAGACTAATCAGACACGTAACGTAAACAAGTCGGCGTTCTTTTTAACGAAATCTGCTTTAAGCTTGATTATTGGCTAGCATAAAACGTTACCTGATAAAATAAAATCTTGTCTAATGTCTTTCGATATCACGATAATGAGGCTCGGCTCGGAAACGGCCCAGTCTTTCAAACTAAACTAGCCTGGTATTCTCTGTGAATTAGTATGATTTATGCAAGCATGTTCCCATGCATATTAAACAGCATATCGAGTGCTTGCTTCGTATACGTATATGTTAGACGTCAAACACAACTAATAATGAGAAATGTATCAATGGGACACGTATAATCCCACTGGCAGCATGCGTAAATTGATGTTATTGATCGACTGTCATAACTGTAGAGACAGTTCCTTTAATGTCAAATGGAAATTCAAAATCTCCACTGAATACTACAACGGTAGTCAGTAAGTAGATGTGTAAGTCAGTTACCGCCCTAATCGAGGTGTCCATGTGTTTAAACAACCTACATGTGCCCATGAAACACCTCGCCGCTTCGCGAAACACCTCGATTAGGGCAGTAACTATTACGTAACATATATAAAGTGATACACATACCATCCCATCCTGCTGACTATAAATCGTCGGTTAGTAGCTAAATATTGTTGTTTATATCCGCCGATAACTCATGGACGGGAGGAATGCATTTGCATTTTATTGGCTGACGCAACAGCGATACAGTTCGGCCAGTTGTAGAATTACATCGTTCATCTGAGCATAGGTGAAGTATACCCCTTGACCGATATATGCTAACTATAAAACATATGTAGACAATTTTATCTATGATATAGGTCATACATTGAACAGTATTACATATTTAACCCTTAGACGGCTATCTTAATTATTTTGTCGTCCGCTGTTCATTTTCTATTTTCCATCTTTATCATCAAAAACATGCTTTGACAGCACTTTAGAATAATTTACAACATGCTTTGACAGCACTTCAGAATCATTTCCATTGGAAATGATTCTGAATTGCTGTCAATACATGTTTTTATTGAGAAAAAGCCAATATCGGATACGCTGGCGTTCTCAAATGTGTTCTCATATCCACCATGTTCTCATGGCTTGTCATAGAATACGTATACCCCTTGACCGAGATATGCCAACTATAAAACATGCAGACGACTTTATCTATGATTTAGGTCATACAGTGAACATTATCAGGGCTCCAGATAAGGAATCAATAATTGAGTATTGTCACTCTATCATGTCTGAAGCAATGGGTATTTCAAAATTTTAATTGGGTAAAATAAAATCACACTACTGTTTACACATCAACAGACAGCAATTATTGAATAGTTTGCTTCGAAATAAAAACAATGTCTTGAATTGTCTCCAAGGAGACAATCTCCTTGGAGACAATTCTAATGAAATACTTGCAAGATGTGTTTTGATGGGAAATTAGAAAAATATGCTATATGTGTGATCTGTTTAGTGTAGTGTTTTCTGCATTATTGCTTTTGAATACTAGCTACTTATGATTTCAATATGCCAATTGATTATGATTAATACTAAGTCTTATGTAATTGATCAAGCAGCTTGTATGTTACTATTTATAGAACTTTGTGTCATTATAAAGTATAAATTAACTTTTTGTATTGGATTTGTAAAACATATCAACAGTTGGTAAATGCATTCAGGCCACGTCACTTGCCCGCTTCATGGTCCATAGTTTACGCAAATTTTGTTTTTTGTCTGACATGGATTATCGCATTCTGATGCGTTCACATTCGTCATCTTAGTATTGTATGTATACATGGTTCTTAAATAATTGTGTATCATAATGAACTGACAAGTAAAATAGGTCAGGCAAATAGACATCCAAACATTTGACATTCATATTATAAGTTTTACTGGACTTGACCTATATTTATAATGCTACTCAAATGACACAGGGCTATTTTGCACCAATGTGATGTTGATACGGATGAGGTATGTAGCCTATTTCACCAACAAACATTGCAAAGTATACTTTTCTAGCAAAGTATACTTTGAGGGAGAAATTTTAAATTTTAGGATAAATTTATTAATTTTTATTATACTGAATTTATTACATTATCACAGCCATTTTGGCTGTGCTAATGTAATATATTCAGTATAGTAATTCTGCATACTTTTACTCATCAAATATATGCAGTCTTTAGTTATGTATGAAATAATGCATTTCCGGAAAAATAAATGATTAATCCCTCAAAATATACTTTGCTAGAAAAGTATACTTTGCAATGTTGGTGAAATCGGCCACTATTAAACATAAGAGTAGCATATCAAGAGATATCCATAATTTGCACGTATGTACATACACGTGGGAGTGGACCTGACCTATATTTAGAAATTTGTATTTCTAGATCAACCAGTGCCACATGCCATTGATGTGTGTTATATATCATTCTGATATATCAGGAGATTAGCACGATTTTGACGTAATCAAAAACCATTGAGGCTACGTCGTCGGAATTCAGAGTGATATGTGACGATGACTTGGGGAAATGTGGCTTATGAGCTTTGCGAGCAGTGCAGGTCGCTATCGAGGCTACACTATTGTGCTATTTGATCAGGAGCTACACTCGTCATGAATCAATTACTCCCCATTTCTCCTGTCACAACCACCCATTGTAGTATCACTCTTTTCTGGTGGGTAAGACAAACGTCATTTAAGGGTTAAACTGACATAATTGAAAGGACATACTTCTGCTATCAGGGGAAATCTGTTTAGTATCACACTGGTATTATATTGTATTAGCTCGGCACGTTTATTGAACCCAGATAACAGTTCCAAGTGTTGTGATAGAAGGAGTCCTGGGGTCCGTTTCACTAAACTTCGTGCGACTAAAATGTTCGTAAGTGCAAATTTAGGATCGTCGGTAAATTTCAATTAATGGATTTACATTTATTGAGCATAGGCTGCATATGCAGCCTATGCTCAATAAATGTAAATCCAATAATTGTTTACAAGAAAACACTGTTAATGTAAAATGTACAGACTATAATAATTTTGCACTTTAGCACTAAACCAAGTTTAGTGAAACGGCCCACAGGGCATATATACATACACAATGTCAGTGTAGTGGCTTGTAATACAGTCGAACCTCTCGAAATTGGACACAGAGCAAAGTTTATTTGTACTTAGTTTTGATAGCTTTCATTGCAATGTACCTCCCATAATAAGGTATGTGAGGATCACAAAGTGCAACAGCGTCCTTGAACTAGTCACATGTCTGTTTTACAGTGGAACCTCTCTAAACCGGACACCCTGGGACCGTCCCTCTGTGTATAGAGGTTACACTGTATCAAGTGTACCAGCCAAGGCTGGAATATGCGTTATTATGCTCATATCATGTGACTCCGTTCGACGAATGAAACGTCAGTATTCAATTCATTGTAGCCCACATATTAGTATTAGGCCAATACATAATGCGACATTTATTTTATCATTCAGTATGTATCGGGACAATACATCACTGGTTACCTGATACAATGTCGTGTATCTACAACCAGTAGCATATTTTACCAAAATTGTAAAGCATACTTATCTAGCAAACTGTACTTTTTCCCGAAATACATTATTACATAGAGAATTAACGACTGCATATAGTTGATGATTATAGGTATGCATAATTATTATACTGAATGTATTACATTATATATCGATGGTCTAGTAACATAAGGTCGTAACTGCTATGCTAAAGCATAGCAGTTACGACCTTATGTTACTAGACCATCGATCACAGCACAAATCCTTCAATTGAAACTTTCTCTCTGAAAGTGTACTTAGCACGATACGTATTTTGCAATGTTGGTGAAAAATAGGCAACTAATCGAAAATAACCTTCAGCGCAATGACCCGCACCCGCATTGTCCAAGAAATTGGAGAAGCGACTGTGGCAAAAACATATCATGGAATTTCATTAGAATTGTCTTCAAGGAGACAATTCTAATGAAATTCCAAGATATGTTTTCATACTACGCAGTCCCAGACTAATTTTACTTTAGTTGGCCTTCGCAGTGCAATACCATGATGTATTACAATCAAAGTGCACAAGTGGAATACATATGGAAAGAATACTACGCTTTATTATGTGAATATTGTCTTGTTACCGTATACTAAATGGTACATTGAGTTGCCATCTCCGCCGTCTTTGTATATACAAGCCATCAGCCAGTTCAACACTTCGTGCGTTTGACACATACAGCACATAATATGACAGTAAACCAAATACAATTTGGTGCAATACATAATAGACCGATATGACAACAGCAAGCTATAAATACTATGCCAACAAACTATACAAAATACGAGATATCTAAGCTTTTGTCCCATCAATCTGAAAATAAATTGTGATGTGTAAACTGTTCAATCTGTACACGTTACCTATTACCGTAAAGCCATATTTACTCACATAGTAGGTTAGTAGACACCAGGGACAATACACTCATATAACTACGTACACGTCATTGTAATCGATAGCTAATAACAGAGTACAGTAGTGAGTATATATGGTATGTGTTGTGTGGTTTGTCAGGTAAAAGTGATACCCTGTGCGACTTTCTGTGTATCAGGCTATTTATAATGGTGGTTCATGATGTTAAAACACAGGCACAAACGTGTCCAGAAAACTGACATATGTATACACCCTTCAACGAGTCACTAAACTTAACATCAGAGAAATATGTTATAACTTCTACTTCCTTCATCGAAAATTCTTAATAGTTCACACATGCATTCCTCTAAGGGTCTACTATCGTTCTGCGACAAATCCATGACCGTCCGACTTCCACTGATCCCAAGGTCAAGGTTACCGGCCCGCATACTTTGAAAAAATCTACATATTTGGGGGTAATGGGGTCCACGCGGGGGGTATTCCGTAAGCCTCGCTTACTGACAAATCTAGTTTACAGTTTGGTGTAATATGATTGATAAAGAGTCCATTCGCCTGGCTTTTCCACATGTGATTAGCTACATTATATCATATGTTCTACTTCATAGTTTGCGGTCTGTGACAAACGGCAGAATAGGTGAAACTTGCTGATAGCTGGAACACACTAAGATGGCCGACTTGGCCACTCCATGTGCCGTGTAGGATACAGTAGCAAGGCAGTGTTCACATATACGTTATACATATATTCCATCACATTTACGAAGCAATTATCTTTGAATCAAACGATCAGTTATAGACGGGTCCTTAAATGTATGATACTACTGTCTCAGGGTGCATGATCACGTGGTTATAACAACAACAACAGTGGCTGAAAGTGTTGAAATCTTGCCCACTCCAAAGTAAGTATTATTTGATATCTTCCTTAATATGAAACGGATTTTGATGAAATATGGCGCAGCAAACGTGTCTTTATGAGCTGCGTTTGGTCGTCCAGGGAGTTCGGCACAGACTTATGTCGTCTTTGCATCGTTTTCCGTGTCTACTGACACGGAAATCGAGTCTTCCCAAAAACGACAAAGACCACCAAATGCAGCTTAACAAGACGCGTTTGATGCGCCATATTTCATCAAAATCCGTTACGTAATAAAGACAATATAAATGAATACGTACTTTGAATCGGATGGATTCTGGAAATGTCAGTACTTGTTGTTGTTGTTAGTACCACGTGATCATACACATTGTGTCTGTTCCACGTTTTGCTGTCGACGATCTTGGCTATTAAACACATTAAATCTAAAAAATATTTAAAAGTAAGTACTTTTTTATCAATAACAAAAAAGTAACCCTTCCCCAAAAAAAATTATTTCATGAAATTGAATCAAATATTGATTTTATTCCGAAAAAACGATTTTCCTATGGGAATTTAACACGCGGAGTCAATTTCCAAAAATCCTGAAGGATCAAAAAACGAAATATTTTGGAAATTGACTCCGAAACCTGGCGTGGAACAGACAGTATGCATATACACTGAAGTAAATATTTAGAACGATCGTGTTGATTTTATATGATATTAATGAAACTCGTTGCCATAAGATGCTCGGCATAGACTCGTTTCTTGTGAACTCAGTAAGCTCATTTAATAAATAGCATATTAATTCACTGATAACTAAAAACAATATTCTCTATTTTTCATAAAAATAAACCATAAGTGTGTTCCATATTGTGCCGTGTATGTCTGGTTAGCCAGCTCGGTTCAGATCGATCTCGACCTTGATATTTAACACATCTTTAAGTGGATTGTGATACTTCCCATACAAATGATTATGTCATTAATGTAACACACGCTGAACAGATAAAACAGTATCGCTGTAGGCCGTCATATAAACGTCTATATTGGATTGTAACGGATCTGGTGTGTTCTGACGTTGTCTTGTAACTGTAACCACACGTACGAGAAGTTCAATGCAGTGCAGGGGGCGTACAAAGGCTGCATGTGCATTCTTCAAGTGAAGCTATATTTTTCCCGGTACTTCGTGGTTACGGAACATGTTGACAGTTGCACACATGTTTGGCTGCGTGTCATGTTAATCATGTCCCATTTAAGTTGAATCGCGCTTTAAATTTGAATGTGCAACTGTTGCCTTGTTAGGATGCTTTTAATGCACCTGTCAATGTCTTCTCCGGGGTTAGCCGGCGGACACTACCCCACATAATACAATATTTCCAACGAGTTCAATCGCAAATATAATTATGCGAATGTTCCGCTGATACTGAACGAACATTCCCGAAGTCGTGAACAGTGTGTACCATATCAACTTGTGATCAGAGCCTATTATATAACAGTGAAACCTCTCTAACCCGGACACGAACAAAACACCCGTGATCATATTTTTTGTGAGTTTCTTGGCCATTTATCTCAGGTGATAATGTATGTTGGTGATCGGATAACACACAGCTATGGCACACAGTTATGGCTCAGAATGATCAACTGCCTGATTTACAGTACATTGAAACTTCTCTAAGCCGGACACTCTGGGGACCTCCTAGGGTGTCCGGTTTAGAGAGGTTTCACTGTATCATTGTCAGCGAATGAGTTGCAGAAATATCAGATGAGGCAGTATGATTGCATAGGAATGAATGGCCTTTTTGTGGAATTTATCGGGGTATAAACTTGGAAGGCCTCGTCCAGTATTCCCGCGACTTTTCCAAGTTTATATCCCCGATAAATTCCACAAAAAGGCCATTCATTCATTATAATTCCAGCATTTGAAATAAATTCATCAAGAAAATGTGTTTATTTTCCGTTTTCTTAATAACTATTTTAACTGCGCCTCACGGTTACGGAGAGTAGTGCGGCATGGGAGTTTACTGGGATATACATTTTGGACAGAGACTTGCTACGGGCCAATCAAATGTTAGGGAATTGTGTAAATATTTTTGTGCTGGAATTATTAAGTCGATTTCACATGCAACCAATTATAGGACGGATACAATTACAATGTACAGCTGTATGAAGATTTTCTCTATTTTTCTTCGAAAGTATACGTTGTTGTCCCTAATATGACCCGTCTCGAGGAGACGGTTCAAATGAGTGGTAACAACTTACTTTATGGAGAAAGAACTATTAAAACATTCTAGCGACATACCTGAAACTTGATATGAAGCTTCCGTATGATGAGTAGATGCGCAAAGTGTATTTTTATTTTTTATTTTACCCCCGGGTCCTGGATTACATGTATCTCCGTCTTTTCAACTTAGAATTTGGCAATTTTGCCTTGAAAGTCGTAACACTTTTAAACCGTACGAGCTACAGACCTGAAATTTGGTATGTAGCTACCTGATGATCAGTAGATGTGCAAAGTTGATGTTCATGTTTTATTTGACCCTCGGGTCATGGATTATCTCCCCCTTATGTACTTCGAATTTGACAAGTTGGCCATGTAAGTCGAAAAACGTTTAAACCGTAATAGCTACTGACCTGAAACTTGGTGTATAGCTTCCTTATGATGAGTAGATGCGCAAAGTTGATTTTGATGTTTTATTTGACCCTCGGGTCATGGGTTATCTCCCCTTTTGGACTTGGAATTTTGCCTCGTTTATTATCAAAGCGGTATGTGGGGCATCCGTGTTCTATGAACACATGTTCTAGTTTCATTTATTTTACTACACGCCAACTACAGTGAAACCTGTGAACAAAGGCCAGCTATGGGAAGTAAAAACATCTGGCCTTTGTTCACATGTGGTCTTTATTCTCAGGATCATTTATATAACAGTATTTGTGCCATTGGGACAACAAAAGAGTGGCCTTTACAGCCAGGTGATTGATATTCAGAGGTGGTCTTTAGCACAGGTTCGAATGTGTTTACTTTTTCACGGTTTGCCAATCTGTATATCGACAAATGAAGGCCATTTCACGTATCTAACTTGATAAGTGCCGTCAATTACAACAGCACTTATTGTTTATACGATTATCTCTACATGGCAATGGTTGGCATAAACTATGGATTCGGATTCACCAGTATAAGACCAGTAGCCTATTTCATCAACATTGCAAAGTATACTTTTCTAGCAAAGTATACTTTGAGGGAGTAATCATTTATATTTCCGGAAATGCATTATTTCATACAGAACTAAGGACTGCATATATTTGGTGATTAAAAGTATGCAGAATTATTATACTGAATTTATTACATTATCACAGCCACTTTGGCTGTGATAATGTAATAAATTCAGTATAATAAAAATTAATAAATTTATCCTTAAATTGAAAATTTCTCCCTCAAAGTATACTTCGCTAGAAAAGAATACTTTGCAATGTTGGTGAAATAGGCTACTGATGGCTGTGACTGGAGACATGGGGAATTTGGGTTTAACGAGCAGTGTAGGTGCGAATCAGCCTGAGTATCCGCAAAGTCTTGTCAGGAGCTGCACAGTTCGCCATTACATCAATAAAACACCATTCATGCTTGTAACACACGATGCAGATCGTTATCACTCCGCGGGAGTGTACTATCCAATCGGGAGCTGCACTTGTCAAAAAGCCCATAAGCCCTATTTCTCCAGTCACATCCATATATAGGTTACTGCTATGGACGATACTTTTTTAAGAGAAACTGAAATAGTAAACGCTCTCAATATTCCAGTGTAAGATTCGACAATGTCCAGCCGTGGCACAAGGGAACTGTTTGAACCCGCGGCCTACGGCTGGACATGGTCGAACGTTATTGTTACATTTCCGTCAGAAATATCGTGTAAATTGAGCATATATGCAGTAATTTCGGTACTTTGATAATCTCCTCCATTCAAACAGCTGATTTACACATACATGTTCCGGGTCCACAGTGCTCGTCGAATGATGTAACGGCATCAATTTCAAAAGTTCAGTGCAACCGTTGTGAACTGGTCTGGTGACGTAATGGCGCGTTCTCGTAACGTCATGAGATACATTCATACCGTAGGTGTTGGCTTGGCCCCGGTATGAGCACTGTCTACAGCCATGGTCAAACATCACGTGCTATACGTTTGAACATGGCTCGAGTGGTGTCGAACAACGGCAGTCATGTAATAATAATCACTTTACTGACGTACATACAGTACTGTAGTGGGACAATGGCTTATTGCCCATATACACAGCAGCCTTCGTTAATCCTGCCCAGGGGCCCGTTTCACTAAACTTCGTACGACTAAGATGTTCGTAAGTGCAAATTTAGGATCCTTTGAAACTCTCAACTGATGTATTTGCATTTATTGAGCATAGGCTGCATATGCAGCCTATGCTCAATAAATGTAAATCCAATACTCGTTTACAAGAAAAAATGCATATGTGAAATTTACAGACTATCATAATTTTGCACTTACAAACATTTTAGTCGTACGAAGTTTAGTGAAACGGCCCCCAGATGGTTATGTTTCAACCTCAAATCGCAATCAAGCAGTACGACTGACTGAGCCTGAGCTGTAATACAGCTCAGGTGCAGTCAATCAAGCTGCTTGATTTCGAGCACACTATTCAAGGATCGTGAAAGAACAAAACAATCAAATATTGGCAAGATTGGCGGCGGTCTAACTCCAACATACCAGGGGGCTGTTACACTAAACTTCGTACGACAAAAATGTTCGTAAGTGCAAATTTAAGATCGTCTGTAAATTGCAATTTATGAATTTAGATCTATTGAGCATAGGCTGCATATGCAGCCTATGCTCAATAAATGTAAATCCAATAATTGTTTACAAGAAAACAATGTTAATGTGAAATGTACAGACTATCATAATTTTGCACTTACGAACATTTTAGTCGTACGAAGTTTAGTGAAACGGTCCTCAGGGCGCTGTTTCACTAAACTTCGTACGACTAAAATGTTCGCAAGGGTAAATTTGGGATCGTCCAGACATTTTAATTGATGGATTTAAATTTATTGAGCACAGCCTATGCTCAAAAAATGTAAATCCAATAATTGTTTACAAGAAAACAGTGTTATATTTAATGTGAAATTTACAGACTATTATAATTCTGCACTTACGAACATTTTAGTAGTACGAAGTTTACTGAAACGACCGCGTGTTGCATTTTTATCATATTGGCTCATTTGCGATCATTAGCAACACCATGATGTGGCTACATGAAAAGTGTTAGTTAACTATAAGTGATTCTGAATGACAATTGTAAATCAATTTTGTAAATGCTGCATGTACGGGCTCAGCAAACGCGCTCTTTGGATCGTTCCAAGTCCGAGAGGCACCATTAATCACCTACATGTAAATCGTCGCATAAAATGCTCAACCCGGCAACTGTAGTGACGCATGCCTGCTCCTTCTGGTAAAGATTCCAATACTGACGTTGAAATAGAGAATAGTAGGTTAGTGCCGTGAATGGGAAAAAATATCTGGCAAGGCTCAGGAAACGGGATGGGCGAGGCTCTGCCGAGCACATCCCGTTTCCGTGCCGCGCAAGATATTTTTTCCCATTCACGGCACTAACCTACTATTCTATTTATCCCGTCAACACCTACAAATGGCTGTAAAATGCAAAAATAGTATTGACTGGATATCAAAAATGTTTCACAGCACCGTGTTTCACGGCACATATGCACTGTGTTGACGGGATAAATATGTAAACAATGTCACAGACTATTACAAATACCCGACATGCATAATCATATATCGTCAATATCCAAGATCATTGAAGATAGATATTGCTAACATATCGATATCATGCTGATATTCTCAAATCTTATTTGTTCACACGTTGAACTAGTTATAACCTCTGAGAGGTCAATGCGAGTTAAAAGGGTCATCCTAATAACCTATATGTCCACAACACTGCCATGTTAGTTTCGGACATAGAGAATAGTAGGTCAGTGCCGTGAATGGTGAAAAATATCTGGCAAGGCTCAGGAAGCGCGCCGCTTAGTGCCGCGCTTAGTGCCGCGCCAGATATTTTTTCCCATTCACGACACTAACCTACTATTCTATTTATCCCGTCAGCACCTACAGATAGCTTTAAAATAACCCCAGCCACCGCACATATGCATGCTCCGTGATTAGGTCGTATTGACAGGATATCAAAAATGTTTCACGGCACCGTGTTTCACGGCACAAACAATCAGTAGATTAGTGAACAATAACACAAGAAGTAATGACACAACGTTAGCAATGTTTTCTTGTAAACAATTATTGGATTTACATTTATTGAGCATATGTATGCAGCCTATGCTCAATAAATGTACATCCATCAATTGAAATTTACATATGATCCTAAATTTGCACTTACGAACATCTTAGTCGTACGAAGTTTAGTAAAACAGGCCGCTGAGTAGACGGGGCTCATCTCGTCTACAAAGTTTAGCAATTTGGTTGTACGTTGTACATGTATACAAGGGTATATGTATATGTGTCCATGGTCATCTTAATACATGTGTCACTGTATGACTGTAACCATACGAATACATATTGCAGACACATACCGGTATGTGCATATAGTTTCCATAGGTGCATATATAGACGTTTTACTTATATTTACAGGGCAAAATATACTAACATGTCTTTATATGCTAGTATTAGCGCAAGCAATGGTTACTACCAGTTGTATTGCTGTTGAATTTCATGTCTTTATATCAGGTCAATATGAGTCCATCTAGAATGAATTACCGCTTTCTACAGGTGTTGTAGTTTTATCATTTAACAACAAAAATTGATGTGTTTCACAAATTGTGCTTGGCGGTACAATAACAACTGACGTATTGTCTCCCCTGTGTATCACACTATCAGGCAAGGTTAATTGATATAGGACATTTAATTTGCAGACCATAAACTAAACTGACACACAATTCCGTTAATGTACATTTCGACGGGCTCAACATTGACTGATTATCATAGCTATTGAAAGCGGCATAAACTCAATTTCAGTGTCAGAGAAAGAAAATCAACAAAGTTTGATTATCACAGCAGTTTGTATAATAACTAACATGTTATTTTAGCGGGACCGACTATTTAAGTCCCCATCCGATAGGACTAGGCTATCACGAAGGTTCAGCTGAACCTTCGTGATAGCCTAGTCCTATCGGATGGGGACTTAAATAGTCGGTCCCGACATGCAAGGTCATCGAGCCAGTGTCGTCGTTAAATCAAAACATTTACACTTTTTTAGCGTTGACTACATGTATTTGCCACTCGCATTTGGATCATGTACGATAGCTTTATCGAAACAATGGCAGAATACTATTATGTCACAACAGAAACCTGATGTCACTCTTCACTCTGAATGGCATACCATACTAAACTGATGTAGCTTTCTCTGTAAGTGCTCTTTCCCATGTGATATGCCAATTCGCTATC
The DNA here is from genome assembly GCA_029237695.1 of Conchocele bisecta. Lineage (NCBI taxonomy): Eukaryota > Metazoa > Mollusca > Bivalvia > Lucinida > Thyasiridae > Conchocele > Conchocele bisecta. The sequence goes on along the minus strand of CM055270.1, from coordinate 28,522,247 downwards.
CTATTAGCACGGGACGTTCTGTCAAAATAATGAGCACACAATTGGATTCTGTAATTGGCAGAGCTTTAGCGCTACCGGCTTTAATGGTGTGCTGAATATGGTTTGCACATTTCCTTAATGATGCATGTTGCAGTCTTCGCGATTGAAGGGCCACTGGATGAAGCGGGCTAACTCATTGAGGGAGTTAGACCCCTTATTTGATTTACCTCATTCAAGTGTTATATTCATGTACGTAATTAAATAGTTATTAATTTACCTGTTCAAATTCACGAAACTCTCAGATTTACTGCCCTTGTTCATTTACATATATATGTTCACTAGTATATTATTACGGCCCTTGCCCGTCCGTCCTTCCGTCTATTCATTAAGTTGAAATAAGAGTGCATCAATTCACCTATAGGGTACCTACATGTAAGTGCGTGGACATACCACAGTTTCTAGTTTTGTTTTTAAACGTAATAGAGTGTGTTATTCTACACGCCCTTTGTACGCCATGAATAGTCTACATTCGTTGTGTACATGGCATACAATGTATGTTGTCAAGTTGTTCCCCGCCTTTCATCCGTCTCTTGCGTGTCCGCACATTAAACTCCACCACTACTATGTATAGACACTTACATTTTGAGTAATTGTCCATTGATCTAACTGCTACACAGTTCCCCAGTATGTATACAGGTCACGGGTAATCTGCATGTGGCTGTGGCTGGAGACACGGCGATTAATGGCCATGTGACCAGTGTAGACCACGTGGAGAAATGGGGCTTACGGCCTATGCGACCAGTGTAGACCAAGACCAGCCTGCGCATCCGCGCAGTCTGGTCATGGTCTGCATAGTTCACCAATCCGTCAGTAAAACACCGGGACTTGCTCCGAACAAATTATAATTATATATACCCTTATCACGTTGTATCGGAGAATTACATGTATCATATCATGTGCACTGATGGTTGGAAAGGACATACGTGTAAGTCCAATTGTTCCAAGTCACAATCACAGGCATAGGCGTAGGAGCGTTTCAATTATTGGGGGGGGGCCCAAGTTGGTAAAAGCGAATTTTTTATTGACAAGTAAAAAAAAAAAAAAAAAAAAAAAAAAAAAAAAAAAAACGTTATTCATCTAATATGGCCAAGCCACTACGTAATGCATGGGTCTCATGACGTTACTAGAACGCGCCATTACGTCACCAGATTAGTTCACAACGGTCGCACTGCATCACTGTGGCTGCATCACGCGACGTGTACTGCGGCCCCGGAATATGTATATGTAAATCAGCTGTTTGAATGAAACGGATTATCAAAGTAGCGAAAGTAACTGCAAATATGCTCAAATTACACGATATTTCCGACGGAAATGTAACAATAACGTTCGACCATATCCAGTTGTGGGTAAACGTTTACTGTGGCACGCAGTAACTGTTTGAACCAGCGGCCTATGGCCTTGTGGTTCAAACAATTCCCTCGTGCCACGGCAAACGTTTACCCACGGCTGGTCATGCTCGAACGTTATATTCTACTATTTTCCGTCTTGTATACCACCTTCACGGTGGTCATAGACGTTTGTTTGGTATGTTTTGTTCTATTTGGTCCTGTATTACCTCACTGCATTTTAGCGGACGAGTTATAAGAAACAGGCAGGCAATTTAATTTGCCATTGACTCAAATTTACACAAACATGACATCATCGCAAACTTCCTGCGGCAAAATCAATTGTGTTACTTCCATTCCTGGAGTCAGTGACCATAGCCGGTTCTAGATCCATGCCAAACACGGGGTCATGCGGGTTGATTTCCATGAACGGTTATTTCCCCTTTTTTGACGGAACCGTCTACTTTCACTTTCAAAATCTCTATCTCACCCCCACATCAAGTCGCACACAGACAAGTTAACCTGCATGTATAGAGCATGCAATTGCAAAGAATATAATAAAATGTTTGGCACAGACATACCTTTCCTGCAGCATCAATTTTATATATATCTCTGTCATAATAATAACAATCAATGCCGTTGTCCTGAGAATTTACTCCTTGTTGCTAAGCTGTACCAGGACTGGTTTAGGTTAGACACCACCAAATAGTTTTACTATATAATTTAACCGAATGCCATCCAATAAGGCCAGTCTCTCCTACTTTCATTATTCATATGGATGCTGTGGGACCCACTTGTACATGACCAGCAGCCAGTCTGTACTGGTTCTGCATGAACTAAACAATAGGTTCACTTACTCCTAAGAAAGAAAAATCCAACCTTGTCATATCCTCCAATATTGTTTACATTTTTTTGCTACGGAAACTCTGTTTACATCACGTGACCAACAGGTTCAGTGTTTTCTTTTAAATGCTACAAATATGCTGAAAATTGGTGTTAAAAGCACCCCAAAATGTTCCTCAAGTGAAACTGGGTAATAATGGATCAAGATTTGCAAGCAAACGGTGTCTGTGCCCTCGAAACACCCGCATTATATTTTTATACCGGACTATTTTTTCATACCCCTGGGCTATTTCACACCATTTGGTATCCTCTAACCTTTACGGTCACATTATTTATTGGCCGACTAGTTCCTATAAGAACTACAACACCGGTATTATGGTACACACGCACGTAGTCGCAGCCTTCAATCTGTCAGCCTGCGATGTTTATTCCGAACCACAAGCCAGTTATAACTTGCAAGGAAGACGTCGCTTGTTTCAATAGTCATTAAACTGACATGATTGCATTGAATTTTGTATTCATTTTAAAAGCGAAATCGATGTAATCTCAATTAAATCCAGAAATTGCTATTGTCAGAACACGTACTTTTTTTGCGCTGTATGTGACATTAAAATAGCGGCTGGAAAGAACACGTGCCTTAGATGTATGAACGAATTATATACAGCGGCCCTCTCTAAACGGGACACCCTGGGAGGTATCCATGACGTCCCGTTCAGACATGACTATGGCCAAGCATACGGGTGTGTTTTACGAATTTGAACAGGCAGACAACCATGAAACCCATACATGAACGGATGCAGAGACTGTCCGGTTTCAAGGTGTATGGTCACGTGGTACTAACAACAACAACAAGTACCGATTCAAAGTACGTATTCTTTTATAGTGTCCTTATTACGTAACGGATTTTGATGAAATATGGAAATCGATTATTCACAAAAACGACATAAGTCTGTGCCAAACTCCATAGACCACAGCTCATGAAGACGCGTTTGCTGGGCCATATTTCATCAAAATCCGTTGCATATTAAGAAAAATATCAAAAATACTTACTTTGTGTGGGCGACATTGTTGTTGTTGTAACCACGTGAGCATGCACCTTGGGTTTAGAGAGATCCATTCTAGAAATACCAGCCGATCGACAAGCGTGTCTTCGACATACATGCACGACCAATTTAGCATGCGCATCAAGAAGTCTCATGCTGTCCTCCCACACGTACGGCATTCGGTCACGGAACACAATGTACATATGTTGCCTAGTTTGTAACCATTCAAATGAGTCTAGTGTGTCATTGTGTCGTTCACGTTTAGCGTGACCCCGGTTTAGCGTGTCCATTATACTAGTCAGATTAGGGCCTACATGTCCTTCATTCAGTCATTAGACATTACGTTTCATTGCGTTTACCATTCAAGTCGACATCGGTTGGAGGATAAAATATATATCATCCTACACGTCCAGTGACAAAAGAAGATATTGTCAGGGCGTACATTGACGTTGTTCGCCATTCAATCATTCGCCATTAATAACTGTCTCTAGTGACTGGAACCGTCCACAGTTCCAGAGGAAAAATAGACGCCTGACCAGCGTAGCCCCCGATCAGTGTATCCATCATAGGCCCTCGTGATCACAATATGTTGCCAGAAACTCGGCAAAGCCTCGTTTCTGACAACTTATTTTTACACTCGGGTGAAATATCCTTGTCCCACACCAGTGCATATGAGGGATATTTTTCTCGGAATCTTAAAATATTCATCTGACCCAGAATAAGACTCTGAAAGTATGCGACTTTTGATACGTACAACGTATTCGCCATGTCAACAAATCCTACGAATTGGAGGCCAATGCCAGTTCAGTGTGTCGTTTACTGATTATTATCAAATTAATGTTAAATGTCATCACCATACAGCCCTGGCGACGCCAAAATGTATGTCGCACATTGGTGACGTAATCAACTTGGAAACGACATCATGACGCTATGACGTTGTAGTAAACACGTCACCAAACATCGACCGTATTTCGATGGTCTAGTAACATATGATCGTAAGTGCTATGCTTCAGCATAGCAGTTACGACCTTATGTTACTAGACCATCGATTTGTTATTTTATGGTGTAATTTTAAGACAATTTAGCCGCATTTGTTGCCCTATTAGAAATTGCATCATTGCTAGATGTGAGACAATCACGTGTAGAGTGAGACAAGGAAATCTCACATGGGCGTGACTGTACGGATATCCTTGTCTCTGGGCACCTTGTGGACGAGAATACACTCTTCCACATTTAGACACTGTATTTGATGCTGACCATCCGTAAACATATTATATTACAAGAATCTTATTTCTGACGTGACATCACTGTCCCGAAGTCTAAAATCTAGTTCTGAGTAGATAACTGTAATTACATGTCAATACATTATATTATAAGCGTTATGATGGAGTAGTGTTTCCAAATTTCCGTTTGAAGCGTTCTTCGTTTACTTTCTACTTCGTGGAGGGTGACATAAGAATTTTGCCAATACACACTTTATCATTAGGTTTGTTTATGATAATATATTTATCTCGCATTGTACAAGTGTCTTTCAATAACAACATAGCTGTCGTGTATCGATAAATCTAAATGCTGCTATTACGCACGTTGACTGTGGTGTAGCGATACCTGTAAATGCTAAAACGCACATTGTTTACGTTGACTGTGGTGTAGCGATACATGTAAATGCTATTACGCACATTGTTTACGTTGAATGTGGTGTAGCGATACATGTAAATGCTATTACGCACATTGTGTACGTTGACTGTGGTGTAGCGATACATGTAAATGCTATTACGCACATTCTTTAAGTTGAATGTCGTGTAGCGATACATGTACTGTTGACTTCCGATACATTGGCAAGGGCACGTGACGTCACGGGGTCAGTGGACTACATGTATGTATATTATAGCTTTCTAGGGATGTAGCCGTTTGCAGCCATTTTAGGTGGCCGAATCGACGCCTTATCTAGAGCAATTTAGAGCTGGAAAATGCATGCTCCCGATAGCTTAGGAGATAATTTAAATTACCAACTTGTTGACTGGTGAAACAGGCGATTGGAAACCACAATAAATGCCATATTTGTAAACATAAAACGTTTCGATAATTGATTCATTTTGATTGCCCAGTCGTCCGCAAATATTAGCATTATTGTCCGCACAACTCAGGTGGTTGAGCGCTCGGTAAATGCATTCGACCTGCGTTCCTTTTGTGCGAGTTCGAGCCTCGGACAAATTATTAGTTTTGTATTCATATAACAGTTTCAACGTTTTCTCACTTTTACGAAAATGTCTTAGATAGAGCTTGACAAAAGGGTACTTGTGACGTGTGCACTGGGTTTACAGCGTCACAGATCAGGATGCATATCACGCAGTCAGATCAGGGCATACGGTGTTCGCAATTAATTTACTGAATACATATTTCACTATCAAACAACGTGAAACAAATGATGTAGACACATTCTAAAATTGTCCCCAGTAGGTATTTCATAGAAACGACAGTACGGGGTTGGGGGACTCTTGGGGGACGTCAAATATACACATCAGTCCTCGGGATTCTCGGCCTCCTAATTCCCGGCCCCTGGAAATGTTTGACTGTAAATACACCCACACATTGTATGTCCGCCGCCCCAGAGCGGGAAAACATTGGTTGCGCGCTTATACATTTTGTCCAGACAGACATATGGATGTAACAAACTAAAGACGATTAAAATGACATTATGCAATATACGTCTTTATCAGTTTTGTTAACCAATACAAAAATATGTTTCTGTAAGTTACATTAAATAATGTTTATAAAATAAACGTATAAACGACGGCAGATATCTATCTGGGAGTATAAAGTGAGGGACACAATTCAATAAAAAGAAAGATAGCACAGTGATGGTTTCGAACCCACAACCCTCAACGTTGATTAATTAAACAAAGCAATAACTGTTGATATAGGTGCACGTATGTTTTACACTGCTTGTATGTTCTAAAATTAGATAATGAAACACAGGTGCATCGTTATCGATTACTATTGACTCGCTCATGCATGCATTTCCAATGAGCACTTGACATATACTGATGTGATACATATACGATTCGAGTGCCTGTGCTCACTATTTTCTTTTTCAGCAAATACGTAACAACAAAAGTGACAACTTGATTCAAAATATGCTTGTGATACATATACGATTCGAGTGCCTGTGCTCACTATTTTCTTTTTCAGCAAATACGTAACAACAAAAGTGACAACTTGATTCAAAATATGCTTGAACGTTACTTGAAGATATTTCGGGCCAACATTGGTGACATACATGCTACATCGTCATGCTAATATCAGTTGTGCATTTATAACACACCTACTTTACCTATTACGGTTCAATATGGAATGTCCTGTGACGTTTGCCCTTGCCACTATATCGGAATTCAACAGTAACTGCTATTACGCACATTGTTACGTTGAATGTGGTGTAGCGATACATGTAAATGCTGCTATTACGCACATTGTTTACGTTGACTGTGGTGTAGTGATACATGTAAATGCTATTACGCACATTGTTTACATTGACTGTGGTGTAGCGATACATGTATGCTATTACGCACATTGTTTACGTTGAATGTGGTGTAGTGATACATGTAAATGCTATTACGCACATTGTTTACATTGACTGTGGTGTAGTGATACATGTAAATGCTATTACGCACATTGTTTACGTTGACTGTGGTGTAGCGATACATGTAAATGCTATTGTGCACATTGTTTACGTTGGCTGTGGTGTAGCGATACATGTAAATGCTAGTACGCACATTGTGTACGTTGACTGTGGTGCTGCATGTATATGCACTTACTACATGATTCAGCCGCTCTCACAGTCGCCGTACCGGTGGGAACCGTGTCCTATACAGTGCCGCTGCTCCATTCTGTCATGTGATTCATCTAGGACAGCAAATATGTGGTCGTGACTGGATAAATTGGGCTTATGGGCTTGGCTACCAGTGTAGATCAAGATCAGCCTGTGCATCCGCACAGTCTGATCAGGATATGCACTGATCGCTAGTTCATCAATGAAACACTCGTCATGCTTCTAACACGCAATGTATATCGTTATCAGGCTACGGGAATGTGCTATTTGATCAGGAACTACACTGGTCAACAATCCCATAAGTCCCATTTCTCCAGTCTCAGCCACATTTGAATTATTCATCCGGGACTTGTTGCTAAGTGACGTGCTCACAATGGATCCGTCTGGACATCCCATCAGAAGCGCGGCGGCCATTATTTTCATGATATTACACAACTGATCTCGCGTTTCGGATATTGCCGATGGTCTTTGGGACAACGTGACTTAATACAATTCCTCAGCATGTCTACTGGCAAACAATCGGCAGTTCACTGGAGAAAACTGATAATGAAGAAAGCGTAGTTCTTGAAGACATCGTGAATGTATCCGATATCGATGAGGACTAAATATATAGCGACTAATGTAAACCTTGATCGGACTGAGCAGACATTGAATCATTCGGGTAGACACTAATTGCAAAGACAGCACGTCTTGTTTTCCCGGAATACGTGCGATTGGTTTGGCCATAAGTAATTGTTGATTGGTATTCAGATTGACAGTCTGGAAACAGATACTCGCGGTGACGTCCATTTCACAGATGATATTACAGTTTCACAAAATATCTGACAGCTCACATTCGAGTACAGGTACATGTATTGTAATACAGTGAATAGTATATATATTCACGGCAATAAATGCGTGTGTTGATCTACGTGTGTTGCTTGTGCTTGGCTATTGGGAGCCATTTATTAGCAGGTAAATCAGATGTCAAACACGTTTTATATTCAAAACAGTGCAATAAGTGCCTCTTCTTCAAACTTGACGGCACTCGACGCGTTTCCCGTTAATATGATTGGTGTATCATTAGATGCCCCAGATGACATTTATATAATAGTGGTGTGATTTGATTGATTGGTAATTTCATAATGAGGCCGTCCGATTATGATAACATTATGGATGAGAATGTCTCTGCACTTTATGAAGTCTAGTATGAAATGACAGTTCATGATATCGATGGTCTAGTAACATAAGGTCGCAACTGCTATGCTTTAGCATAGCAGTTACGACCTTATGTTACTAGACCATCGATATGTCAATAAAGCTGGCACGTACAGCCTGGATTTGTTTCTGGTTCCACTATAACGCTTTCATATCTTTTTGTTCTTATATGGTTTAAGCGTGCCACAACACGAAGTCAGAACGATTTGATGGTAGAAATGTCAGTCACCTACAACAAACGATAATTCATAGTGAAACGGTGTACCAATACCTTTATGATAAGTAGGCTGATACATTAACCCCGTCACCGCCAGATATCTGCCATTGAGGTCCACCACCACCAAATATGTTGCCTATATAAACTAACCAATGACCACACATTGTGCTATTCTCTGCTACTTTCAGTTTTCGTATGGATGTTGTGGGACCTGTTTTCCCATAACCTGCAGCCAATCTGATCTGGATATTCACTAATTAAAATATAGGTTTAATTATAGTTAAGAAAGATAAATTCAATCTCCTGTGACCACCTTTGTGGTGGCTCAAAAAGTCAGCGACTGGAATTTAAACCGCCTCACATGACAAACATGATCCGACTTACAAAATAATCCCAAAACATATGCTTTAAACTGATGTAAATGATACATTAACATGCCTGTGAAGTAGATTAGTGCATCAATAGACTGGTTTCTGCAAGCAAAGAGTGTCTATGGCATAACAAATCTTTTTTTAAAGTACTACTTTTGAATGAAGATCTGATGATTTTAGCGTGGTTAAACCTTGATATCAAGTTTCTATTGTAATTATTAGACTGTTCCATTCATACGAAACGTGATGTGGATCAAACAATCTGAAAGTACTGACAAGCACTGCAGATCCTGATGAGACGGCTCGTTACGAGCCGGCTCATCTGGATCTGTAGTGTTTGTAAACATTAAATTATGATCTGTTGCGCTGAAACGGTTAATACAGCCATGCCAGCTTTATTTCCCTTGTTGACATCCGGGTTGTCGAGTACTATACATGATGAAACGTCCACATTGTTTTGATTAGAAGCCTACCAGAAACCGCGTGTACCGGCTTTGTGGCAAGACACACTGCAGTTTCTATACGTATTGTCGTACAAAACGATCGTTTTCACTGCGTTTTACGTTCAGTTTAATGTATTTCTTTTGGAAAAGTTCACCAAATATTCGTTGTATATCAAGGTGCACGATCACGTGATTACAACAACAACAACAATGGCTGAAAGTGTTGAAAGCGCATCCACTCCAAAGTAAGTATTAATTGTTATTTTCGTTAATATGCAACGGATTCTGACGAAATATGGCGCAGCAAACGCTTCTGCATGAACTTCATATGATGGTCCCGGGAGTTCGGCACATACATGTACTTATGTTACGTTTTTGCGAAGAATCGATTTCCGTGTCAGTAGACACGGAAATCGATTCTTCGCAAACACGACAGCAGTTTTGGGCAAAGTACCGAGACAACCAAATACAGCTTAACAAGGCGCGTTTGATGCGCCATACTTAATAAAAATCCGTTACATAATACGGACAAAATAAAAGAATACGTACTTTGAATCGGAGGGCTTCTGGAAGTTTCAGTACGTGTTGGTGTTGTTGCAGCCACGTGATCATATGCATTGTATATGGAATGGAGTATACATTGTGTCTAATGATGTGCACTATGTGTCACTGATATGTTATGTTTGCAATGAGTGGCGTCGAATTTGTAAAATCCTTAACATTCCATTGGCCATCTATGATACAATTTACATATAATATAGTGACACTATACTATAAAACACCATTGTCGTAATTAAATGGAATGACGTTCTTTAGAAGTAGTTGTGTCTAAACATAGTTCTCGTACAACACGCAGAGTTGGTAATGTCTTCAAAGTACATTAGTTCCGTATCTTTTTTATGTATAATATAAATGTATGTGTCTTGAATACAATCATTAGTTCTATTAAATGGTACCGAATCTCATAAAAAACGCCGTATCAATGCGCACGTTACAGCAAGCGTGAAATGTGACGCCTAAACCAGAAGTGAAATGTGACTCCTCACAGGAGGCCGCCATTACTCCGTCTTCAAAAAGATTGACATTAGTCAAATGATACAACCAACCATAAGACAACTTGTTTAAACAAAGTCGACCAGCCGCCACAGTGCATGTCGTCGTTTGTCATTACAGCAATTTCAAGCAAGATTGTCATAACTGTATGCTGTGTCTACATATCAGGTAATGTTTTATGCTAGCCGATGATCAATTTAATATAGTTCGCGTGCAAACGAACGCGGACATGTTTGCGTTGTGGAATTACACTCTCTGGCGTCATTCGGTAACGCTATGTGGCGCTGTTCGACCAATGAACCGTCAGTTCTAAATCCGCTGTAACCATGATCAGGTCAGTGTCTGATTCGGTATTATGTTACCAGTCAGTACTTATTCGGCCAATATAAAACCTGTTACATGATACAATATGCTGCAACGTCACATCTGTATACATGGAATGGAATATGTCACCTGACTAACCGGAATAGTATGTGGCTGTGACTGAAGAAATGGGGCTTATGGGTTTTGCGACCAGTGCAGATCCATATCAGCCTGTGCATGATATGCACTGTTCCATCAATGGAACTCCCAACATGCTTCTAACAAGCAATATCGGTAGTTATCAGGCTACACGAGTGTGTTGTTTGATTAGCAGTTACACTGTTCGAAATTATCATAAACCCCATTTCTCCAGTTATTATAGGAATGAATGGCCTTTTTGTGGAATTTATCGGGGTATAAACTTGGAAAAGTCGCGGGAATACTGGACGAGGCCGGAAGACCTTCGTCCAGTATTCCCGCGACTTTTCCAAGTTTATATCCCCGATAAATTCAACAAAAAGGCCATTCATTCCTTATAATTCCAGCATTTGAAATAAATTCATCAAGAAAATGTGTTTATTTTCCGTTTTCTTAAGAATTATTTTAACTGCGCCTCACGATTACGAAAAGTAGTTTGGCGTGGGAGTTTACTGGGATATAAATTTTGGACAGAGACTTGCTACGGGCCAATCAAATGTTAGGGAATTGTGTAAATATTTTTGTGCTGGAATTATAGCCACATATACTGTATGACAGGGTTCGGAGTGAGACAGGGGAAACCCCGTCTAGCGGCGCGACAATGTCTCTGGCAAGGCTCTGTAGCATATTTCACCAACATTGCAAAGTATACTTATCGAGCAAAGTATACTTTGAGGGAGTAATCATTTATTTTGTCCAAAATGCATTATTTCATGTAGAACTAACCACTGCACATATTTGATGATTAAAGATATGCAGAATTATTATACTGAATGTATAATAAATTCAGTATAATATTATAAATTTATCAATAAATAGAAAATTTCTCCCTCAATGTATACTTTGCTAGAAAAGTATACTTTGCAATGTTGGTGAAATAGCCTACTGGTGAGGCTAAGGCGATACCGTAAACGCGAAATTGTGATTTCCCGTCTCGGCCCCAACCCAATATTTTCCTCGGAATGCAGCAAAATGCGAACAAAGACGGTTCTGCACCGGAACGTTGAACGCCGAAAAAAAAACGTCATATCATTATTCTTTTCCATGGCCTGATACGTGCTCCATTTTTTACGTTAAAACATATTTAGGCATGATACAATTCAATTATTATTTCGCTTTTCGACATATAACCAATTGAACCAATCTGAACACATATGCAAACAACACACACAGTTACACAGTTACAATCTGTACATGATTTCAGTGACATTGACCTGAGATTGTGGAACATTTATCGCGAGAAAACCTAGCGACAGCCTGAGAATTAAAGCACGTGGAACATAAAACAAAAAAGTAAGGATCCGAAAGAATGCGGAATACGCTCGTCCCATGGGTGAGGATAAGAGTATCCATCAGATGCACTGGTGGGGGACAAGGATATTCCACCCGAGTGCTAGAATATGTTGTCAGAAATGAGGCTCTTCCGAGTTTCTGACGACATATTCTGATCACGAGCGTAGAATATCCTAGAACAACCCTTGCGAATCTCAAAATATATATTCTGACCCAGAATAAGACCACTTTTTATTCGCTGAATTTATGAGACCTTTGATACGTCCAACGTTCGCCGCCATTTCAACAAATAGGTTAAAACAAACCTATTGGCCGCTAGTGCCAGTTGAGTTATTATTAATTATTATCAAATTAACGGACCTGAGAACAGTCATATTTACCGAGGCCGAGGTGAATATGGCTTTTGGAAGGTCCGTAAATCTCGTGTACACCGACTCAAAGACAATAATTATTTCATTATATGACTTATTTAAATGGTTCTGCTGAAACCCGACTGACATGTATGTACAAGTTTGCTTCAGTTTGCATCCATTGTTTATTTGTTTGCAGTCAAGTGCGCAATACATTTGTAAGTTTGTTGCTGATTGGATGATACTATTTGCATAGTTGTGTTAGATTGGTCCATTGTTGAACCGTGTCATCATGTTTCCGCTGCGTGATCAGTAACTCGCGCATTCAGGTCAATATCACATTTAGAATAGCACTCTCGGACTCGTCTCGCAAGCGAGACGAGTCCGAGACAGATATTCAGGTGAATATCAGATATGTCCGCAATCATGTGACTCTCTATTGGGCAATCTCATTGGCTGGACTTCTCAATCATATTATAAAATTCATTATTTTATGGGATAACTGTAAGACACAACATTAACCGTAATGTTCCCTTATTAGAAAATATGTCGTTGCTAGATTTGAGGAGACAATGGGAATGAACTAGCTAGGTTAAATTAACCGCTTCATCGCCTCCTTCATTTAATGCACATATTTCGACTGTATCACAGTTATTAGTAAACAAACGGGCCAACGGCCTGACACTTTTTGGAAGGTCCTCGACCCGATTCATACCCTTAAATATAATCTAAAAAAAATGAGACAAGCGCGTTTAGGGTGAGACAAGGAAATCTCAGATGGGCGTGACTGTACGGATACTATTGTCTCAAGGCACGTGATGGGCGAGAGAGAATATATATCCCAGACACGTATGTTGTCTGGAGTGAATTGAAGTGTACATTGTATTTGCCAACAATGACAACAACTCACTTTCTACTGTCGGTTCCACGTTTTTCTGCCGACAAACTGTTGGCTATTAAACACATTAAATCTAATAAATATTTAAAAGTAAGTACGTTTTTATCTGTAACAAAAAAACTCACCCTCCCCAAAAAAAATTATTTGATGAAATTCCATCAAATATTGATTTTATTGCGAAAGAAACATTTTCCTATGGGAATTTAACATGGGGGCTAAAAATTGATTTTTTTTTAATATTTATTTGTGGACCAATTTTCAAAATCTAACTTTGTTTTTTTGTTAGTTACATCATTTTCAAGCTGTATCGTCAGGTTTCGGAGTCAATTTCCAAATTGTTTTTTTGTTTTTTTTTTCAACAAAATTGGAAATTGGCTCCCCATGTTAAATTCCCATAGGAAAATCGTTTTTTCGCAATAAAATCAATATTTGATGGAATTTCATCAAATAATTTGTTTGGGGAGGGTGAATCTTTTGTTATTGATTAAAAAGTACTTACTTTTAAATAGTTTTTAGATTGAATGTGTTTAATGGCCAAATGTTCGTCGGCAGCAAAACGTGGAATAGACAGTAACTACTAAGCGGTCTACAGCTGTATACTGAAGACGGGCTGTATGTGGTGTAACCTTCAACCGGCAGCATGGATGTAATAAGAGAAAAGTTCATAAGCAATATCTCGGAGTAAAATTTATCTTCTAGCTTAAAATCATGAATATAACCATACCATAGATTCGAAATCGCATTTCTTAAATATATCTGACGGAGCCTGGAGAAATGGGGCTGATGGGATTTATTGCCAGTCTAGCTCCTGATCAATTAACCAACTCATGATCCAGGTTGTATGTTAGAATCAAGACGGGTATTTCATTGATGAAATGGCGAACAGTGCAGATTATGATCAGATTGTACGGATGCACATGCTGATCTGGACCAACACTGATCGCAAATACCATACGCCCTATTTCTCCAGTCACATCCACATATGACGAACTACATCAAGTAGGAACATCCCTAAAATGAACACCCTTAGGACCATGCAGGGTACCTGGCTACAATTATTATAAGCTCAATCGTGGCGAGATAGTATTTTCTCATACAGTGTAACCCGGAAATCATTTAGCAGCAATTGAATTAATTATGTCACATTTTGATTAGCTGTTGTTTGCGACGTATAACATAAAGCAAAACAGCATTAACATTAATTACACATCGACCCTATTGTTTGTCAGAGGTTGGTAAGCAACTTGAACACCTCTGTAGACAAAAGAAAAGTTTGCATCTATATGCAAACCTGGGCACGAAAACGTCGTGCGTTACGGCAAACCACACATGTTATGTGTCTATGGTCATTATGTGAATTGATAGCTTGACACAAGGAACACCGGCTTAGAAAAGCGGTCTTACGATGGATAGCGTAGCCCGGATCAGTCTGCGCATCCGCGCAGTTTGATCATTGCATGTGTTGGTCGGCATTCGATCAATACACTTTCCTATCTTTACTACATGTCACCAGTGTAGCAGTTGTAACAAGAGCAGACCGTGGATGAGGGGTAACACCGTCGGACTACCACTCTGGCGACCCGGGTTCGATTCATGGCGTCAGTATTTCTGAGATACTTTGTATTTCCTGCTCTACTAGTCCTTTCGGATGGGGACTTTAAACGGTAATCCCGTGTATCAGATTTGGAGGAGAGTCTGGGCACGTTAAAGAACCAGAGGGCACTATTCTAATAAGAGCTAGGCCCCATGGGGCCGGTTTCCTCTGTATCCACCTCCTTCCTATCTCCCCTTCTTGGGAGACGACATGCAAGGTCATTGAGCCAGTGCCGTCGTTAAATCCAAGCATTTACATTTACATTAGCAGTTGTTGATGTTTTGCGATCAGCGGAATGATTACATGTAGAACATTATTCATACAACGCTAATTTGGATGGTGAATGATGATAAAGGTACACATATTCGCCTTACAAATGCTGCAAGGTCCTTCTCCGTGCCAGTGACGCGTATGTAATCACAAATCGTGTCAATGCTGTGAACAGATGTATAAACAAATATATATACAGACGGACGGCAGAAATGTCTAAACTATAATGTAACATTGTTGAAATACTTTAAATAAAAGCTTACTTGGTGAATCTCTCACACGTAGTATACAGTATATTTCTGTTTACGTATAGTTTAGCTCGTGGAAAGACACTTGTCAACGACAAAAATAGGGATATCATTGAGGGGCGTTCAGTAAGTGATATACAGTGTTATAAACCTACACCCACTCGTGAAGTGGCATATTTTATCAGGTCTCAAAAACAGTGCTATATATATAGAGAGAGAATCTTACTTGCGTGATGATACTTTGATATTTATTAACGAGTTTACTGATGTTATAAGAGCCTATGCTGAGTTTCTTTATAAATCACTGAATGAGCTTTAATTATGTTAATACATATAATATTGCATCAACACAAATGTTAGATTTGCTTTATTGCAGGAGCACAGTATCATACATATACTGATCACCTAATGTGTTTTATTGTACCCGTCTGAGTTGCACATTTATTTCACTAGTGTATAATGATATTGAATATAAACTAGTGCCGGCCTTTTAGGACATACGAGTCGAACTTAAGCTATGCTTATTGATAACTTGTGATCAGTGCATATTTAGGATACAATAAAATAGCTGTAACGCTTTTTTTGGCTCGAGAACATTGTTCACTTGATCCCAATTATACAAAAATAGGACATATTATGTTTTAAGCCACCTACGAAAGTCAAATTTATGCATAATAAAATGCATGTACACGTGAACTGGCATACAACTATGATATAGTCTGTATTTTGACTGAGAATAGTTTTTTTATCGTAAACAAGGGCATGTGTCATTGTTGAATGACAACTGCATCAGTCACTTAAGTTCAATCACTTAAGTTGGTTTATTACTGCAGCTGCATGTGAAAATACAGTGGCTAAACATATGAAGGATTACATTGTTAAGATGTGCACTCTACAGAGACCCAGCTGATGATATATGACAAAAGAGATGTCCTAACGTATTTTAAAGAAACAGTGTCTCACATGATGTTTCAGATGTTGTCGAAGATATTCAATATTCCTTTAATGTTCGCATTATTGAATCCAAATGCCATATACAAGGACTGTGTGTTTTGTTATATACAATGTACTACAATTGACTCTGATGAAGAGGGGAGATAAGTTGGTAACGTACTTCCGTTCGCTAGTTCAGTACCATGAAGCACATTTTGTGAAACATAACATTTCTTTTAGTTTGAAATCAATATACTGTTCCACACATATATTATGTTGCAATTTATAGACACATGTGAAATTACTTCAACTAAATACAAATACATGTAGTACCATCGACTGTCAACAAAACTAGCGTTCGCAACGCTATTTATGATTTGGTATAATAAACATATTTTACCAAGACGACTTATAGGCACGATTTGGTTAATACAGTCCATGTAAATTTACCATTATATTATTGGTTACTAAGTTAAACATGTTTCATCACTTTCTGCACATACATAAGACAAAGTATCTTTAAATTTAATTGTTGTTGTAAGTATGCCAATAGTTTTCATTCATTAAATTAATGTCATTTCATTTTATTGGGATCATGTATGTGTTGGGAAATTAATTGTTGAACACCCCTCGTAAATGACTTTTATAACTGACCACCCAATAATAGATATATGCATGCATATGCTGCACGTGTAGGTACAGTTGTGCGCACTGCACAAGGCGATGAGAGGCCCTTCAATTACAAATATATTCTACATGGCCGGGTGCTTATCACTTCGTCAATGTTTTGACAGAGAACTGCTGAACGTAAACGTCGTGGGCTATGTATACACATGTAAACCGGACACCCTGGGGACCCCATTGCGTTTCATTTATATGGCATTGATTGTAGTTCGTTCATAGGCAAGAAGGGGATATAGCGGTAGTCCATGCACTGCGTACGTACGTACATGCATAGTAACACCTTTCATTTTTCAAAAACTCATGAACCGCTTCATCAATTTTGATAATATTTGGCCACAATGTGATCGTGCTTTGTTATGCATGCTACCCACATCCGACCGCCCAAGGTCAATGTCACTGAGGACATATGTTCATCTTGTTTGCAATACGACAACTTTTTAAGGCAATAATGTTAAAGTCCTTATTTAATTACGCCAGTACGACCGCCCAAGGTCAAGGTCACAGAGGACTTGTGTTTTTTTATTGTCAAGGCAGACAGCGAGGGCATAAGCTTCGCTTAGAGCTGCCATTTATTGTTACAGTTGTACCTATCTAAGTTGGACACCCTGCGAACGACGTCACATGACGTTACCGAACGATGTCAGACTAATCAGACACGTAACGTAAACAAGTCGGCGTTCTTTTTAACGAAAACTGCTTTAAGTTTGATTATTGGCTAGCATAAAACGTTACCTGATAAAACTAGAAATGTGGCCTGTCGGCACACGAATACCCCCACTGGCAGCCAAAGAAAACGAGGCATTTTTGATTATAAGCCATTTAGCCGAGCGTTAAGGTTTCAAACGCATCAAGTCTGTGACATTGACCCTGGGCATAGTGTGATAATCCATGCATCGGTGTAGAAGATATAGAGCGGAAGGGAATTTCAATAGGTTTGACCTTTGACCTTCAACTGTGACCTTGACCTTGGACGTAGGTGCGTGGTTATTGGTCGCGACACACCTTCTCATCATGGGAAACATTTGTGCCAAGCCATTTGATAATCCATGCATCGGTGTAGAAGATATAGAGCGGAAGGGAATTTCGATAGGTTTGACCTTTGACCTTCAACTGTGACCTTGACCTTCGACGTAGGTGCGTGGTTATTGATCGCAACACACCTTCTCATCATGAGAAACATTTGTGCCAAGCCATTTGATAATCCATGCATCGGTGTGTAAGATATAGAGCGGAAGGGAATTTCCAACAGACCGACCGACAATACTTTGTTTGTGGGGGTATAATAAAATCTAGTCTAATGTCTTTCGATATCACGATAATGAGGCTCGGCTCGGAAACGGCCCAGTCTTGCCTGCTAAACTGGTATTTCAAACTACACTAGCCTGGTATTCTCTGTGAATTAGTATGATTTATGCAAGCATGTTCCCATGCATATTATACAGCATATTGAGTGCTTGCTTCGCATACGTATACGTTAGACGTCAAACACAACTAATAATGAGAAATGTGTCAATGTGACACGTATAATCCCACTGGCAGCATGCGTAAATTGATGGTATTGGTCATAACTGTAGAGACAGTTCCTTTAATGTCAAATTGAAATTCAAAATCTCCACTGAATACTAGCCAACGGTAGTCAGTAAGTAGATGTGTAAGTCAGTTACCGCCCTAATCGAGGTGTCCATGTGTTTAAACAACCTACATGTGCCCATGAAACACCTCGCCGCTTCGCGGCTCGGTGTTCCATGGGCACATGTAGGTTGTTCAAACACATGAACACCTCGATTAGGGCATTACATATTACTTATTAAACGTTTGTATGTGCACGGTTACATATTAATACACAATTGGCTACGCAACTGCAATTTGTACAGATGCAACATGAATGTCATTTTAAGGTATATAACCATGGGCTGTTGCGTTTACTGTCGTATAAAATATATTTGATCAAATGTATATTCACCACAGTAAACGCAACAGCCCATGTTTGTATTACTTATATTTACACTGTATTTTCTGATAGATTCAAAAATGTAAATAAGCACATATGGCGTTAAAATTAAGAATACTCTCGTTTTACGTCATTTTGTCGCAATCGCTGGAACAGCAACGTTGCCGGTCAATAGCATGACGTTATTGACAACGACGATGAACGTCATGTATTTCAATGACGTCAAAGAAACTTTAACGAATCAATACCGTCGCGTGACGTCACATGGGGCTAATGTAATGTACTCGGATATAAAGGCAACACGTCGAATGGGCGTTTCCATTATTAATGTAAGGACAGTGCAAATATTTAAAATTAAAATTGCGTAATAAAAGCATAAACAATTATTTAAAATACAATACATTCATTGATTTATAGTTCCTTAGCGACGTAATCCCATGACAACACAATTCCACCATACGGACCGAGGGTTATCCCACTCGAGTCAACTTCGTCATCGACGGAATAACCCGAACCGTACACGAACGAAACCACCGTCTCTTCCTCGATCGTCGAGTGCGAACCGGTGTAGTCCCGTGTCTCTGTATTTGGGCCGAAGTTGATGGCGACGAGATAGCTAGAATGGAATCAAATACCACTGGAATATATCTTAAAATAGAAATAGAACACTTTCCGGTGATATAAAACATGAAATCATTAGCGGTAATAATAGTCTCCCATTAACCCTTTCAGCGCCACAGGTGATACTTCAATGTTTACAAACACTACAGATCCAGATGAGCCGGCTCGTGGCGAGCCGTCTCATCAGGATCTGCAGTGTTTGCCAGTATTTTAAGATTGTTTGATCCACACAACGTTTCGTATGAACGGAACAGTCTAAAAATTAAAATAGAAACATCAAAGGCAGATATTTGGCGGTGAAATGGTTAATGGTTACATTCCACCATTGATTGCCACTATATAATTTAACCCTTTCATCCCTAAGGAACTGGAATGGCCTGTGTGATATGCTAATGTTCCGACCAATCCAATGGTCACAAAATGATTTTCAGATTCGTCCATTTATGAAAAGGAGGTGTTATTGTTCTAAGAAATATTAAAATTACTTGCAAAAAGTGCAGATCCTGATGAGACGGCTCGTTACGAGCCGGCTCATCTGGATCTGAACTGTTTGCATAAACCGCTATAGCGGGCTTTCGGGTTCAAAGAGTTAACAGAAACCTATGTCACCTGGATTTATTTAAAATACATAAAGAATATATGGAATACTTTATGTCAGACTAGCATTTTCATAATGAATTAGCTTATGGACAGTAAAATATGAGGAGAAAACAAGGTGATAATAACCAAGTAAGAAATTCCCATGACTCGGAAGGCATGATTGATTAAACAAACAGACGCTCGAGAATGGATCAACGAATGATAGGGTCACGTGACGTATGAATACGTGACAGGGAGTAAAATGAAAATTATCTGAATAGTTGTGTTGCAGGAGTAAGCAAGCAAAATGGTTTGCACTATTTCTTAAGTATGTACTACTTTCGAACAGTAAGGACCACACTTGATTTACTGGAATGAAACATTGGATTAGCGGTCTTCATGCACCGAGGTGCACTCTGTGAATAGCAGTGCACGGTGCACAATCCGTACTTGTTCCTCGAAAATAAATTGTTTTTGCATTGTTCATAATATTATGACTAAAATTTAGGCAGGTTTTGTGAAACAGACAGTAAGGCCCTAACGGGAAACATATGATGCTGTCGGGTAACTCACTTCACGATTCCGGCATACAAGATACTTGATATAAAAACAATCATTTGTGTATGACGCATTCATGATGCTTCACTGTATAAGTGTCAAATTGAATTCGTTTTCGTAAACTATTTCCGATGACATTTTGTACGCAAGGCTCGGCTACATGCACAGTCTGGATTTGTTTATGGTTCCATAAATACGAATGGAAAACGGATTTAAAACGATTGTTTTCTACGACGATATGTATAGAAACGATTATGGTTCGTTTTTCTTGTACGTGATCTCGATACTTTCGTTAAAACAACCGGCTTTCAACTGTCGTTTCTTTCGACGCATAGATTTGAATTTTTTTAATTAGAAAATGATCAAGATGTATGATCACGTGGTACTAACAACAACAACAAGTACCGATTCAAAGTACGTATTATTTTATAGTGTCCTTATTACGTAACGGATTTTGATGAAATATGGCGCATCAAACGCGTCTTGTTAAGCTGCATTTGATGGTCTCTGTATTTTCGCCCACACTTATGTCGTTTTTGTGAAGAATCGATTTCCGTGTCTCCGACACGGAAATCGATTCCTCGCAAAAACGACATAAGCCTGTGCCAAAATCCATATACCACCAAATGCAGCTCATGAAGACGCGTTCGCTGCGCCATATTTCATCAAAATCCGTTGCATATTAAAGAAAATATCAAATAATACTTACTTTGGAGTGGACGACGTTGTTGTTGTTGTAACGACATCATCTTGATGATGTGTTTTCGTTGATTTAAATGCGAGACGTTTAAACCAATAAAAAAAAAATTATAGTTATAAAAACGAAAGCCATGTAAAAACGATGTGTAAACGACAGACAAGTGTTCGTTTGAATAACGATAATAATAAATTTTATGAAAAAATATAAATGAGCCTTCTTTTTATTTCGTGAAATTTGTCAAATCATGACTTACTTTTAACACGGGGGGGGGGGGGGGGTTTAACATGGGGAGTCAATTTCCAAAACGAATTTAACATGGGGAGTCAATTTCCAAAACTTTTCGTTTTTTGATCCTGAAGGATCAAAAAACGAAAACATTTGGAAATTGACTCCTGGCGAGATAGCTTGGAAATGATGTACATGTAACTAAGAAAACAGAAGTTACATTTTGAAAATCGGTCCACTATTTCTAAAACTAGATAAAAAACATATGTTAAATCTTATAGACATTGTTTTTTTTCGTAATAAAATCAATAATAGATGGAATTTCATGCAATAAAAAGAAGGCTCATTCGTAAATTTTGATACAAAAATAATATTATCGAAAAAAATTATACTTTTCGCATTGTTTACATAGCCGTAACATTTGGGCAGGTTTGTGAAACAGACAGTATCAAGGTGAATGATCACGTGGTTACAACAACAACAACGTCGCCCATTCCAAAGTAAGTATTATTTGATATTTTCCTTAATACGCAACGGACTTTGATGAAATATGGCGCAGCAAACGCGTCTTCGTGAGATGCATTTGGTGGTCCATGGAGTTTGGCACAGACTTATGTTGTTTTTGCAAAGACGACAGAAGTCTGGGCGAAAATACAGAGACCACCAAATGCAGCTTAACAAGACGCGTTTGATGCGCCATATTTCATAAAAATCTGTTATGTAATAAGAACACTATAAAAGAATACGTACTTTGAATCGGTACTTCTTGTGGTTGTTAGTACCACGTGATCATATACCTTGAAATCTCATGAGAGACCGTGGTCTGTGAACTGTCATCTAAAATACTTATGTACTCTCACTTTGCGATTATACGGAGCCCCGCAGGGAACATGGATTTTATTTACTAATTTGTTCCCTCAATTTAACAATTCGTTCCCACGATATAACAATTGGTTCCCTCAAATTAACAATTCGTTCCCGCGAAATGACAATTCGTTCCCTCAATTTAACAATTCGTTGCCTCGAATTAACAATTGTTAAATTGAGAGAACGAATTGTGTGTTTGAGTGCTCTGACATCGGAATTACAGTGAAATATCTGTAAACCAGGCACCCTGGGGACCCCCAGGGTGTCCGGTTTATAGAGGTTCCACTGTATCACATATAATGAATAGGGAAAACGTTCATTTGACGTTGTTTTCAACGAAAGTAAGGCGTACCTGTTTACTTGTATTGTATTGCGTGAATACACTGGTGTTAGTCGTAAAAACCATATGACCCCATTTGACGAACGAAATGTTAGCGAGAGTGGTTTTCGAAAACGGATTGACCCATATACATGTGAATTGTATCAGCAGGAATGCCTGATACAGGCTTGTGTTATCAGTTTTCTTGTATTTCGTCAACAAGTAAAATCATATGTCTGCCGTCTCCAGTGAGCGTATGCCTCTAATAACTAGCCATCAGGTTTGTTTTACTCACCCAGTTTCGCCGTCAAACTCTCGTACGAACGAGAAGACGGCGCTATCCCGCAGCGCCCTGGAGTAGTCACCGACTCGGAATGATGGTTCCTGGCGCAGGGAGGCCAATTCCTTCAGTACGTTTAGCAGAGAACCAGACGTCTTAGACTGCTCCTGAAATGCAAACAATACAATGGAACCTCTCCAAATAGGACACCCTGGGAGGTTCCACCGTATATCGAATGTTGCAGAACCCGTAGCCTATAATAGCGATGTGCAGTAATTCAGTCATTATGTTGTCATTAGAGCTACATATGTTTGAAGGTCTTACAGAACAAAGGAGACAATTGCCTGAACATA
This sequence comes from Conchocele bisecta, assembly GCA_029237695.1. Taxonomy (NCBI): domain Eukaryota; kingdom Metazoa; phylum Mollusca; class Bivalvia; order Lucinida; family Thyasiridae; genus Conchocele; species Conchocele bisecta. The sequence goes on along the minus strand of CM055270.1, from coordinate 28,498,663 downwards.
AGAAGTTCCGCTGTCCCTGGGACAACTAAGAGATCTAAACATATTATATAAAGATATCAAGATACAAATCGCTTTTTCGTGGATAACATGTCGGCAGATATTGTCTTCTGACAAGTTGCAAGTACATCCATTGTACACATGTACAGATGAATCGTATATAAAGAGTTAGTGTGGTATTTTTCTTTTCCCTAAACGGTCTGCATCATTATGCTAAACTTTACAACGATAGTATATGCCTTAAATGACGTTGAAAGTTGAAACAAAACTCAGAGCTCATGCGGAATGCGCGATCTGAATTGTGTGTGAACTTTCGTCATTTGAGACGGAAAATATGACTTTTCTAAATGATTATCGACAAAAAACAACAATGCAAGAAGTGTTGTAATACCACAGCCATCCTCATACTGCAGCTCTATTAACGAACATATACCATGACATTAGCCGTCGCGAAGTCATTCACTGCGGTCCATGGCGGATTGCACGTCGTGTTACAGTCCTGAAAGCCAGCGTTGGTGGCGTTTTCCCATTGCATTATGGTCCTCATGGCTTGGTCGCGTTGCCATGGCGACGCGCCTGATAGGGCCTGGCCCACCATGCTGATTTCATCGCCGTAATACAAGACTGGTGTACCCGGCAACAGCATTGCCAGAGTGTAGAAACTCTTGGCGTATGTGTCGTTGAATCGTGACGCAAATCGTGACGTCATATCATCGCCAGCCTGAAAATTGTAATGAGGGTTGTAAAATATTGGTTGGTTAAACCAATGGATTTATATGTATGCACACTTCAGGGCTGGTATGCTGTAAAAAAGCGACTTTGAGTTTGAAACGGACAAGAGACCATCTGCATGTAGCTTCACAATTCCACGTGCAACCATTTGCTAAGATTGCAATTATCTGGGGCCCGTTTCACTAAACATCGTATGACAAAAAAGTTCGTAAGTGCAAAATTATGATCGTCTGTAAATTGCACATTAACACTGATTTCTTGCAAACAATTATTGGATTTACATGTATTGAGCATAGGCTGTAGCCTATGCTCAATAAATGTAAATCCATAAATTTCAATTTCCAGGCGTTAAATTTGCACTTATGAACATTTTAGTCGTTCGAAGTTTAGTAGAACGGGCCTCTGAATGACACATGTTTATGCCTGAATTCATGAAGGACGATTACACAAACAAGCAAATGCCGGAATCAAACACACAAACTGTTGATTGATGATCAATCAGACGAATTAGTTGACACTGAGAGTACGTCAATCGAATATGTGTAGTCCGAACGTAAGAACAGAGCACATTCAAATGTACTCCGGGCCCATGTTCCCAGAACTTACCATCCAGTTGAACCATTCACCAGTGGGCGTGTCTTGTGTCCAGTCGTCCACGTAACTGGCGATACAGCCGCCATCACACGCCCCGCTCTGCCGCCCGAACCTGTCATTGAGGGGCAGCTGGACCCCAGTCAGGTCACAGGCGCCGTACAAAGTGGAGATATCGAGGTCGTCTATGCCCGTCATCAGCAACCTATAGAAGGAGTGGCTACATATACTACCTACTGTCGCCTATTTCACCAATATTGAAAAGTATACTTATCTAGCAAATTATACTTTGAGGGAGAAATTTCCAATTTAAGGATAAATTCATTAATTTTTATTATACTGAATTTATTACATTATCACAGCCATTTTGGCTGTGATAATGTAATAAACTCAGTATAATAAGTCTGCATACTTTTAATCATCAAATATATGCAGTAGTTAGTTCTATATGAAATAATGCATTTCGGGAAAATAAATGATTACTCCTTCAAAGTATACTTTGCTATATAAGTATACTTTGCAATTTTGATGAAATAGGCTACTGTTGTGTACCATAAAGCCTGGTTACATGTAGGTCACATGGGCCACAGAGGTTGAATTTATAGAGATAGTTTATACTTCTGGGGTGCGTTTCACTAAATTTCGTACGACTAGAATGTTCGTAAGTGCAAATTTAGCATCGTCTGTAAATTTCAATTGATGGATTTACATTTATTGAGCATAGGCTGCATATGCAGCCTATGCTCAATAAATGTAAATCCAATAATGGTTTATCATAATTTTGCACTTACAAACATTTTAGTCGTAAGAAGTTTAGTGAAACGGGCCCCAGCAACATATGGAAGGATGGGATGTTGCATGGTATTATATACGATGGGTCCCGGTAAGGTCATAGGCACCGTACAGTGTGGAGATATTGAGGTTCTTTATCGCCGTCATCAACAATCGATAGAAGGGTCGGATACTAGAGAATTATTTTTACCATGGACCCGGTTAGGTTATGTTAGTTGCGGAAAGTAACTTTGCAAAACTCCCGCACTGTCCGTAGCATTAGCTACGGATACGGAAGTTTTGTATAGTTACCAGGTTCCTACCCGCAACTAAGGTTATATGAGCCTCAGAGGTTGACGAGTTAGAGGTCACGTATTCATTTAACAGCCGGTATAGCTATTGGATATTACATAATGCTACGATTGACTCCGCATGAACCATAGGTGGTGGCGATATTGAAATCCTTTATTCCAGTCATTAGCAACCTATGGAAGAAATGGACAGTACATAATGTCGGATGTGTCCCCGTTAGGTCGCATGTGCCACGGAGGCTAGATATATTGAGGTTATCTACTGTCTGTTTCACGAAACCTGTCCAAATGTTACGGCTATATAAACAATGCAAAATTTATTTATTTTTCGATAATATATTTTTTCTCAAAATTTAAGAATGAGCCTTCTTTTTAATTCGTGAAATTTGGTCAAATATTGATTTTATTACGAAAAATTGATTTGTCTATGGGAATTTAACATGGGGGAAAAGCAGTTAGAGGAGTTGTGCGTGGATCCAAAGAACGATAAAAAAAAAAGGAAATTTACTCCGAAACCTGGCTAGATGGCTCGGAAATGATCCAAATAAGAAAACAAAAGTTCAATTTTAAAAAATTCCCCATGTTAAATCCCCATAGACATCTTCACTCTGTGATTGATAGGGATTTGACATGGGGAAATTGTTTTTTCGCAATAAAATCAATACTTGATTAAATTTCACGAAATGAAAAGAAGGCTCATTTTTAAATTTTCCTTAAATTTAATATTATCGAAATATATATTGTTTTTGAATTGTTTATATAGCCGTAAAATTTGGGCAGCTTTCGTGAAACAGACAGTAGTCTGGTCACAGCAACCTATAGGAGAAATGAGCATGTACGTTGAACTCACTTGTCTCCGGAGTCCGAGTGTTCTCGCAAAACGTTCCGCCATCTTGTCAATAGACTATACACTTCCGGTTGGTTCGTGGTGTAGTTATGATCGTAGCTCGCATAATTATCCTGTCAATAAGAGGGGTTTCAGTGGTACGCATGTGTGTCAATACTCGTAAAAGGCACGTTTCATGCCAAGTGCCATGTATTCCATGCATTTTTCCGCTCCGCTTCGCTCGGTCGACTATTTTGCAATACTTGACTATATTATCGAACGAGCTTAGCTCGTTCGATAATATAGTCAAGTATTGCAAAATAGTTACGCCCCACCTAACCCGAAATCCTGGATCCGCGCCTGGTAATAGTTACTCTCGGAAACATGTATATATAGAGAATAGTAGGTTAGTGCCGTGAATGGGAAAACTATCTGGCAAGGCTTAGGAAACGGGATGGGCGAGGCTCTACCGAGCACATCCCGTTTCCGTGCCGCGCCAGACGGATATTTTTTTCCCATTCACGGCACTAACCTACTATTCTATTTATCCCGTCAACACCTACAAATGGCTTTACAATGTAAAAAGAATAACCCCAGTCACCGTACATAGTAATACGCAGTGATTATGTCGTATTGACAGGATATCAAAAATGTTTCACGGCACCGTGTTTCACCGCATATACGCATTGTGTTACTATAGTACTGTTGTGCTCCCTACCACTCATTTGAATCAGTTTAACACTACGGATCACGTTAATGAGCCAGTGTATGCTTATGAACACACACTGTACATGTATGTGTGTGTCTTATATGTTATACTCAACACATTTGTGATAAATCAAACTATCGGAACATCAACATGGCAGTTATTTTGATGACAAATAGGTACGATAACCAATCACAAAGAAACAGATAGGGAATGACTACGAAATGGAAATGATAAGATAATTATAGGTTATTTGATCTGTATGTGGATATATGCACTAGTGCCGCAACGTGCTATATTGCGCGAATCAACATTTGCAATTTATATGGACTTCAGAAAATATACAAAATAGTGATGATTTAGGAGGAACTACTTTGCGATGTGAAGCGTAATTCCGGCACTGACCAATATGAACTCACGAGACGTCAATATGGAAAACTATTGACGTCTTGCGTTGCATTGTGTTTCAATGGTAAACGAAAGTACGCATGTAATAAACTGAATTATCATACATCTGCCGCGGATCCAGCTGTGAGGGTCTCATTCTGTAAGTCGAAGTCTTCAAACAGAAAGGCGGCATCGCGGACATTGAATCCATCCACGCCATGGTCCAACCAGAAGGTCAATATGTCCTGGAAATGTACACATGTAGCACATACATGTATTTTATTTTAACCTTTACAATACTGAATTAGTTGTGTCTGCTGTAGGGATGGGTCGTGGCCTAGGGTTTGTGGGTTCCGGAGATTGTGGGTTCAAACCTCGCCTAGGCATATAAAAATACTTTCGTAGTATTTCGATTCCACTGTCTGTCGGATGAGACCGTAAACTGTGGTCCATATGACCTTAACTGTTGCTGGAACATTAAACCCATTCGCATTCCCTTTTTGTCTGCTGTTTATTTTCTATTTTCCTGAGTAAACACATGTTTTGACAGCACTTGAGAATCATTTCAATCTGAAGTGATGTCGGACTATGTTCTCATTGAGAAAGAAGAACATATACACATATCGTTACGTTCAGTCTAAGGGTTATTTCAAGCAGGGGAATCTTATTTGATCTATCCATAGATTCAATTGTAAGTATATCAGTTTCAACTTTCTACTTTGTCAATGTCGGCTTGCTAAATGGTAGTACATTTCCTGATTATAATGAAAACAGTCTGACATGTCAATTTGCATGGATGGCATACGTACGTTCAATTCATAATTGCCACATTTTATTGTCACAACCAATTGTTACACATAATATGGAAGCATTATATAACCTGATATAACGCATTATCGTGAGAGATAAACATAGTGAAACACGTGAAAACAGTATGTGTATTCTTATTATACATGCATTATAGGAATGAATGGCATTTTTGTGGAATTTATCGGGGTATAAACTTGGAAAAGTCGCGGGAATACTGGACGAGGCCTTCCGGCCTTCGTCCAGTATTCCCGCGACTTTTCCAAGTTTATATCCCCGATAAATTCAACAAAAAGGCCATTCATTCCTTATAATTCCAGCATTTGAAATAAATTCATCAAGAAAATGTGTTTCAGTATTTTCCGTTTTCTTAAGAATTATTTTAACTGCGCCTCACGGTTACGGAAAGTAGTTCGGCATGGGAGTTTACTGGAATATAAATTTTGGACAGAGACTTGCTACGGACCAATCAAATGTTAGGGAATTGTGTAAATATTTTTGTGCTGGAATTATACATGCATACATATATAAACGCATTATATAAATAAGTACCTGATTGACAGGGATAAACACACGAGGTAAATACATGCAATGGTCTATTTGAAACATCAAGTACATGTACCTCCATTTCCTGTTGCACCAGCGCACTGCGCATGTTGAGGTCGGCGGTATCGGACCGCCCGTGATGGTAGTACGTCTGGTTGCGATGTGTGGCCTCCATTGTCCACGCCGACCCGTTGTACATGCTCTTCTGGAAACCAGACGTTCAAATGTGCAAATGTCTAGAACATGGCGTATATGGTACGCTGATATTGGAACGCCAAATATACATAGACTTAAATAATTAATGCTAGCTCTAAATAATGAGAGCAAGCATTAAACATTTAAAGCTTGCTACAAATCATTTGAAGAGCTCCCTAAATCATTTGGACCTAGCTCTAAATATGTATTGTTAGCTCTAATTATTTAGAGCTAGCATTAATTACTTGAGTTTATGTATATTTTGGAGTCCTGGAACAAAATATTTAGAGCTAGCATTAAATATTCAGAGCTAGTATTAATGAGTTGAGTTTATGTAGATTTGGCCTTCGATACTGATCTGCTACCGTATGTAATAATGCAATAATGCGGCCATTGGTAGTTTACGGAACAGAACAAGTTAATAGATACGTCACACGCTTATGTTATATTTAGGGTAACCCTAACCATAAACCCTTGTCATTACCCGAACCCGAACCCAATTCTAACCATAACCCCAACCTCAACCTCAACCACAACTATCACCACTACCCTAACACGTGGTGTACATGTACCCCATTGTCTGGTTACATTTCGTACCGCATGGAAGCAGCTTCATAGTATAGATAACATGTGATATATTTGTTATATACAGGGGTGGAAATTTGTAGGATATATCCTGAAAGCAGGATTTAACGTTCCTGAAAATTACAGAAAGATACTATAGGAATGAATGGCCTTTTTGTGGAATTTATCGGGGCATAAAAGTCGCGAGAATACTGGACGAGGCCTTCCAAGTTTATATCCCCGATAAATTCCACAAAAAGGCCATTAATTCCTTATAATTCCAGCATTTTAAATAAATTAATCAAGAAAATGTGTTTATTTTCCGTTTTCTTAAGAATTATTTAACTGCGCCTCACGGTTACGGAAAGTAGTTCGGCGTGGGAGTTTACTGGGATATACATTTTGGACAGAGACTTGCTACGGACCAATCAAATTTTAAGGAATTGTGCAAATATGTTTGTGCTGGAATTATTAATGTTTCAATATGGGAAGCACACGTTTACGCATTTGTGTGTGCACAAATATGCTTGTTCAGCCATTTTCAGGATTTGGCATTTGGAACTGTTCCCGTCCCTGTATATACATTTTGTGACGGACAGTGTTGATACATGTATGTAGATATAGTTTACAATTATAACTAGATTGGTCAGTAAGCGAGGCTTACGGAATACCCCCCGCGTGGGCCCAGGTACCCCTAAAATATGTACAAATTTCCAAGTGTGTGGGCTTGTGACCTTGACTCTGGGATTAGCGCGAGCGGCATGAACGTGAATTTGTCACAGGGTGGTAGAGGTCCATTGGAGCAATGAGTGTGTGAAATGTGAAGCAGATCCGAGCAAGGAAATAGAAGTTATAACCGATTTCTCTGATGTTAAGTTTTGTAAAGAGACTACCAAGGACCGCCAATTTCAAACACAAATAAGGATTTAAGGATTATTTGTGTTTGAAATTGGCGGTCATTGGTAAAAGAAAAAAAAAAAATTATTTTTTTGGGGGGGGGGGGGGTTATTAGGAGGGGGGCGTTAATTCGAGGTTATACGGTATGTATGTGACGTTGACCTCGAGATCAGCGGGGATTTGTCACAGCATATGAAATATTAAGTATTTTCAATGAAAGAAATAGAAGTTATAACATATTTCTCTGATGTTAAGTTTTGTAAAGAGACTAAGTATGTGACCTTGACCTTGGGATCAGCGGGGGTTGGAAAGTCGTAGATTTGTCACAGCATGATAGTACAACCTTAGAGGAATGCACAAGTGAAATAATAAGAATTTCCAATGAAGGAAATAGAAGTTATAACTTATTTCTCTGATGTTAAGTTTTGTAAAGAGACTAAGTATTTGACCTTGACATTGGGATAAGCGGGGGTTGGACGGTCATGGATTTGGCACAGCAGGGTAGTTGAACCTTACAGGAATGCATGTGTGAAATATTAAGAATTTTAGATGAAGGAAATAGAAGTTAGAACAATATTTCTCTGATGTTAAGTTTTGTAAAGAGACTAAGTATTTGACCTTGACCTTGGTATCAGCGGGGGTTGGATGGTCGTGGATTTGGCACAGCATGGTAGTAGAGCCTTACAGGAATGCATGTGTGAAATATTAAGCATTTTAGATGAAGGAAATAGAAGTTATAACAATATTTCTCTGATGTTAAGTTTTGTAAAGAGACTAAGTATTTGACCTTGACCTTGGTATCAGCGGGGGTTGGATGGTCGTGGATTTGGCACAGCATGGTAGTAGAGCCTTACATGAATGCATGTGTGAAATATTAAGCACTTTAAATGAAGGAAATAGAAGTTATAACAATATTTCTCTGATGTTAAGTTTACGGACTAAGTATTTGACCTTGACCTTGGGATCTGCGGGGGTTGGACGGTCGTGGATTTGGTACAGCATGGTAGTAGAGCCTTACAGGAATGCATGTGTGAAATATCAAGCATTTTATATGAAGGAAATAGAAGTTATAACAATAATTATCTGATGTTAAGTTTACGGACGCACGGACGGACGGACGGACAACCTGACTCCACTATACCTCCCCCCCCCCCCCCACAACTCGTTGCGGGGGGTATAATTATATTAACGTAGAATGGGGTAGACTGGGGTCAAGTAGTAACTGGATCATGTAAGCGAGCGCCTATATTGTGCACATTGTATTGATATCGTGTTGTGTTACATGGTCACACGATGGGTACATACACAACACACCCAATAATCCTGCACCATTGCATGTTCTTATATCCTGTTACACTACATGATTCGGAGATTTAAACATGTTTAAAATGTACGCTATACGAATTAGAGATTGGTATATTACATATTAGAATATTGCATCATAATGTTGACATGTAAACGGACATTTGGCTACAGTTGTTGAAAATATCGATTGTGTTTGTGTAATGCGACACAATTTTACACTTTTGATTGGCCAAGATTGCACACGAAACAAAACGCCACCCACATGTGTGGTGTGGGGTTGTGTTGGTATTGCTATTCAATGGTTCTGCATGGTTGTGTGTGATGGATTTACATTTATTGAGCATAGGCTGCATATGCAGCCTATGCTCAATAAATATAAATCCATCAATGTGGCAAGCCATCATTGCATCTGATTCATCGTCAGTCATCGTGTGCGCATGCATGTATGGTTGCATTTCGTGTGTCTATTATACGTAGATGTCGTGTTCGCGTGATGTCGTACTGGTATGAAGTTTGTTCGTGTGAACAGCTTCACGTACACACTAACCCGGTTGTACATTATTACATATACTGTATGTTACACGTTTTTCTGCCGACGAACGTTTGGCACAGTTGGCACACATTGGTCGCAAATGCAATACTTCCATTTTTCTCATGACCATTCATATATATTATGTTGATCTACAGTGGAACCTCTCTAAACCGAACACCAATGAAACGCCTGCGGTCTTATTTTTGATGAGTTTCTTGGTCATTTATCTCAGGTGATACTGTCTAGTCATGATCGCAGGGCACACACCTATATGTATGGCTCATGGTGATCAAAATGAATTACAATGAAACCTCTCTATACCGGACACCCTGGGGACATCCCAGGGTGTCCGGCTTAGAGAGGTTCCACTGTAAGTATGTATACTGTTTCTGCTGCCAGTAAGCATCTAAAAAAATAAAGCATTGTCGGCCTATGAACAAATGGCCGTAATGGGGGTCCGCAGCTAGTTACATTGTGTATCTGCCGTTGAGTTTATTTATATAAATATACAAAATAAATCCGGTCCAAATTATGTAGTTTAGTGCCTTATTGCGTGTAAAAGGGCGAATGTTTTGAAAAGGAGCAATTATAGTGATTTAGACTAGTGTTCATCCAGATCATCCTACATATCTACGCAATCTGATCGAGGACTACATTATTTGCCAGATGCATATTTTCACACTTACATGTTATTGCAATCAGTGTAGACCCATATCAAAGTGCACAGATGTGCAGTCTGATCTGGGTCTACTCTGTTCGCAAAACTCCTTTTTTGTGCTATTCAGTAAGACATAAACGCTGAAATACAGCAAAGGACCGGATCTCTAGACATATATTTGCAAAGGGAAATAACTATCTGCGATCCCACATTGGCAACAATTACACCAAGCCGGTTATTGTTCCGAAGACCGGCTTTCAGTGCGGATTAAGTGCGTTTCCGATGCATGGTTGCCGGCTAATGATGGCTATCGCAATAAGCAGTGGCATAGACAAGATGGATCCTATATGATCCGGACGTAGTTATATATGGCTGTGACCGGAGAAACGGGGCTTATGGGATTTATGGCCAGTCTCACACCTGCTCGTCCATCTCATTCCTGAGGAATGATAAGGACATGTACTGTTTGTTTGAAGCAGGACTGGTGATTAATTGACTGATCGGAAATACCATAAGCCCCATTTCTGCAATCACAGCCACACATGTGAATATTTGCAAACAACGTAACGAACCGTCTCATGAAGATCTGCGTCATAATTTTCATATTAAAAACAAGATATTCTCATATTATTAATGAACTTGTCCACACAATGAGCATGCACTAGTATATGCCTGTTATTTAGGGATGAAAGGGTCAAACCATCACTCATGAAATATCCTTCATTTTAATTAAATGTCTACACGGCTACATACCCAGTTATTGGGCGGATCGGCCGCTGTACCGTCTTCCCAAGTATAGAAGTTTCTCTGCCGATTAGTCCGTGCTGAGCTTTCCGAGCTTTCAAGAAACCAGGGGTGCTCTATGCTGGTCTGGGCGGGGAGGAAGTCCATCACCAGATACATTCCTGCGGAGAGTACGAAAGGGAGATAATAACGGTGTGTCGCATTACACGTGATTCGCCGGATATCCGGTTGCTGTTTCAGTAATGGCGGGATAATACGGCAATTTACTACCGGCGTGTCGTGGGGAACTAGAGGGTTATTACGCTTGAGCCCAACTAATAATCGGGCCACGATCTGAAATGTACGGATTGGTGTTGTTCTGTCCAGTGTACGTGTAATTCCTTTGAACGTTACCAGTCGTATGTATACAACGGGATAGTAGGCACACTACAGTGAAACCTCTGTAAACCGGACACCCTGGCGGGTCCCCAGGGTGTCAGGATTAGAGAGGTTCACTGTAAGTCAGGCATTTGATCATACTGAGCCACAGTTGTGTGCTACGCAATCACGAACAGACATTATCACCTGAGATAAATAACCAAGAAATTCATCAAAAATAAGATCACAGGTGTTGTCTTGGTGTCCGGTTTAGAGAGGATCCACTGCATTGCGTGATGGATGAATGAATAATCAATGAAGCACTGACTGGATGGTTAACAATGCAATTCTGACAAGACTGCGCATATGCACAGACTGGTATTGGTCTGCGATGGCTGTAAATACAAGGTGCATGATCACGTGGTTACAACAAAAACAACGCCGCCAACTCCAAAGTAAGTATTATTTTATATTTTCCTTAATATGCAACGGATTTTGATGAAATATGGCGCAGCAAACGCGTCTGCATGAGCTGCATTTGGTGGTCCATGGAGTTTGGCACAGACTTATGTCGTTTTTGCGAAGAATCGATTTCCGTGTCGGAGAGACACGGAAATCGATTCTTCGCAAAAACGACAGAAGTTTGGGCGAAAATACAGAGACCACCAAATGCAGTTTAACAAGACACGTTTGATGCGCCATATTTCATCAAAATTCGTTACGTAATAAGGACACTATAAAAGAATACGTACTTGGAATCCATACTTGTTGTTGTTGTTAGTACCACGTGATCATACACCTTGAAATACAATGGTTCATACACTGCTGCATTCGAACGTATATACATACACATTTCTAAATCTTATTGTTGGAGTCATTTACAATTTATGTCTAACATGTATACAATGCTCGACCACTTCGTAGCAAATGTTACGTATGCTAAATACTTTAAGGTCGCGGCAGATGATTGTTGTGGCGCCCGCTTGCGGACAGCGCGATGTAGTCGGCACATTGGCGTTCTACGTACTTGCATCCGGGTTAAAGTTTTTGGTTAAAGTTTTTCGGTATACTATCAAAGTATCGGCGGGCGCGACATGCGGGCCGCGGCTGTCTAGTATAATATTACGCTATATTTGTAGCGAGCGTAATTATTAAGTAAAAAACGTATTTTTCTGAAATAACCCCGGCAGTCATATTGATAACACTTTAAAAAATCTCACACTGATTGCACAGAGGTAGTCTGAAATATAGAGCAATTTTCATGAGAGATTATTTAATATCATGATAGTTGTCCACGAGTGTACTGATATCAATAGAAATGAGGCTATGCCGAGCTTCTTATGAAATTAGTGAACTTTTTAATGAATATCATATTGAAACAAGACAATCTTAGATTGTTATTATTGCATAAGTATATTATCATATAATGAAGTGGTACTGATGACCGAACTGTGGCGGATTACTTTACATATTTATCATACACGTGTGCATTTTGTATTATCAGTTTTAACCCTTTCAACCCTAATTATCTGGAATGGACTGTGATATGATAATTTTCCGACCAATCCAAACGTCACAAAATGATTTTCGGACTGGTCCATTTATGAAAAGGAGGTGTTTATGTTCTAAAGAATATGAAAATTACTTGGAAACAGTGTAGATCCTGATGAGACGGCTCGGTACGAGCCGGCTCATCTGGACCTGCACTGTTTGCATAAACCGATATAGCGGGCTTTCGGGTTCAAAGGATTAATGTAATGTGTTATTACAGTTTGAAAGTCAACTTCATACAGTAAATGCGACTGTGACTGGAGAAATGGGCATCCGCACAGTCTGATTAGGATATACACTGTTCGCCATTTCATCAATGAACCACCTATCAAGCAATGAAGATCATTATCAAGGTACAGGACCACGTGGTTACAACAACAACAACAATGTCTGAAAGTGTTAAAAGCTCGCCCACTCCAAAGTAAGTACTATTTGATATTTTCCTTAATATTAGGCTACAGGAGAGTGCTATTTGATCAGGAACTACAGTGGTCACAAATCCCATAAGCCCCATTTCTCCAGTCACGGTCACAAATGACGTTTCTATATGAAGCGAGTTGCTTACGTGTGCATGTACCAGTGATAAACGAGAGTATTACCATTTACTTAAAAGCTTTTTCAATAACGCTTTCGGTTGTCGCCAATGTGTGAACAATATAGGGTGACATATCTCAACGGGGGTTATGGGACCTGTAATAAACGATCGTTAGCGGTGGAGAAAGAGGTCAGATGACAAAAATGACCATACATCAAGTATAACAACTGAAGGTTCTGATAATCATGCACATATACGATGATTAATCCGCTTACGCATACATTTCCCCAGAATTGGAGTTTCCATGCTAAATTATGAACTATTAATGAAAACAGAATAACGCCTTTTTAGTACAGAAAAGTATTTACAATCATACTGACAAATACTGCAGATCCTTATGAGCCGAAATGCGCAAATACTGTAGATCCATATGAGCCGGCTCCCTAGGAGCCGGCTCATATGGATCTACAGTATTTGCGCAATACGGCTTTTGGTATGAATGGTTGAAATGGTCAAGATGCAGTGCCGTTGCGCATTCTGATCTGGGACTACATGTACGATGGCCACAAACGCTCTTTTCTCAGTCATGCAGCGAACCATATGCTTCGTGCATACGAGACACGTCATGCGATTTTGTACCTTAGAACATGTACGATTGTTCATGACAAATATTTACGATATTTACGATCTGCATTTGCTGTGAAAATGTCGTCATCTTTCGATGTCATTTACAGACAATGTCTTAGTTTCTGTACATATCCATACATGTATGTACAAAACTCGCATCGCGTATCGCATACATGAAAGGTTAGTTTATCAGAGCTGCATGTATATGACAACAGCACATGAAGGCAATATTGATGTATGCCTGTTGCTGTGGATTCTGGTCTATTCCCGATGTACTTTACCGCAAATTTAATTATTGGACAAATATCGCAGAAAACAGACGGATAATGTAAACACTATATATCGGCGTCTGATGGTGTCAAACGTCGGAAGTAAATTGGGTCAGACAGATAGATTCTACACGCACACACCATCGTCTCTGTGCGATTCTCAACAGAGTAATCAACAGACCTTTCTCATGGACGGCCGTAACTAAGGAATCAAAGTCCGCCATGTTGCCGTAGCGCCCGTGCACCATTGTGTGGTTTGTGATAGCTGCGTCATTTCCGGTTGCGAAGTCAGCGCCGGATGTGGGATATACCGGACTAAGGGAGATAATTCCGATACCCTGATCCTCCAGGTAGTCCAACTTGCTTTCGATTCCTGCAAATAGATGTGCACCATTTGTGTCGCGCCAGCTTTTGCAGAAGGTGGGACTATAGTCGCCGCTTTTTCCTTCGTCGTCGTCGTCGGAAATGTCATAAAGTCTGTACAAGCTTCGTCATCATGGAACATTGCTCATGCCGTCATTAACATACCTTGATCAAAAGGTTTGTACACGTTTGGTCATCATCGTATAACACTAATGTTACTTGATGGATTGTTAAATTGTTTGGACATTTGATACATGTAAACATTTGGAACACACTCATGTCGCCAGTAAAATGACCTAGGCCTTTTTTACCTTTTTTGCTGAAACACTTAGCCATGTTTTACATCAAAGAGATTGTACACGTTTCTTCATCATGATATAAATGTAAGATTACTTGACAGATTGCTTCAATATTTGGACACTTGATACATGTGAGCATTTAGAACACACTCGTGCCCCCGTTAACATTACACTGACCTGACCTTTACTTTTTTCCGGAAAATGTTTGTACATGTTTCTTCATCAACGTAGAACATTAATATTACTTGACGGATTGCTTCGATATTTGGACACTTGATACATATAAGCATTTGGAATACATTCATGTCGCTATTAACATGGCTTTGACATGTTTGACCTTCACATGGTTGTGGAAACACTTAGCCATTTTGTATTTCAAAAAGTTTCTTCAACCATGACCTTGTTCGCGTTGTAAGCATGCACTTCTCTGACGGTTTTTGTGATGCTTTCTTCAGCACATGCCAACCCTCACAAAATACAAGTGCACTTGTCATGTCACTCAGCTGGGCGACGGCTGACAAAATGGACATGATTGCATTGTGTATATCGTTACCAATCGCGCATGCACATTCTATTTTTATGGAAGCCCTGGAGGGACTTCCGACTTCTTTACTTCCGACTTCCGACTTCATCACTTCTGACTTCATTACTTCCGACTTCATTACTTCTGACTTCCGACTTCATTACTTCCGACTTCATCACTTCCGACTTCATTACTTCAGACTTCATCACTTCATTACTTCATTACTTCCGACTTCATCACTTCTGACTTCATTACTTCCGACTTCATTACTTCCGACTTCCGACTTCATTACTTCATTACTTCCGACTTCCGACTTCATTACTTTCGACTTCCGACTTCATTACTTCATTACTTCCGACTTCCGACTTCATTACTTCCGACTTCCGACTTCATTACTTCATTACTTCCGACTTCATTACTTCCGACTTCATTACTTCCGACTTCATCACTTCTGACTTCATTACTTCCGACTTCATCACTTCTGACTTGGAAGTAATGAAGTCGGAAGTCGGAAGTAATGAAGTCGGAAGTGATGAAGTCAGAAGTGATGGAGTCGGAAGTCAGAAGTAATGAAGTCGGAAGTAATGAAGTCAGAAGTGATGAAGTTAGAAGTCGGAAGTAATGAAGTCGGAAGTCGGAAGTAAAGAAGTCGGAAGTCCCTCCAGGGCTTCCATATATTTTACCTCGCCAATTGTATTCCTACATTGATGACACATTACTGAAACATAGCAACCATCATATACCCAAACGTGACTGTGTGGATATACAATGTGCTGCCGTTTACATATCAAGGGCTTGAAAATGTTGATGCAAGACATTGTTTGTCACCCTGATGCCCAAAACACTGACAGTAAGTTTAAATAACGACATGTCTAGCTCGCGATTTCGGCTATATATATCACAAAATCTATCTGATTTGTATGGAAGCCCTGGAGGGACTTCCGACTTCTTTACTTCCGACTTCCGACTTCATCACTTCTGACTTCATTACTTCCGACTTCATTACTTCTGACTTCCGACTTCATTACTTCCGACTTCATCACTTCCGACTTCATTACTTCAGACTTCATCACTTCCGACTTCATTACTTCCGACTTCATCACTTCTGACTTCATTACTTCCGACTTCATTACTTCTGACTTCCGACTTCATCACTTCTGACTTCATCACTTCCGACTTCATTACTTCCGACTTCCGACTTCATTACTTCATTACTTCCGACTTCCGACTTCCGACTTCATTACTTCCGACTTCCGACTTCATTACTTCATTACTTCCGACTTCATTACTTCCGACTTCCGACTTCATTACTTCATTACTTCCGACTTCATTACTTCAGACTTCATCACTTCCGACTTCATCACTTCTGACTTCATTACTTCCGACTTCATCACTTCTGACTTGGAAGTAATGAAGTCGGAAGTCGGAAGTAATGAAGTCGGAAGTGATGAAGTCAGAAGTGATGGAGTCGGAAGTCAGAAGTAATGAAGTCGGAAGTAATGAAGTCAGAAGTGATGAAGTTAGAAGTCGGAAGTAATGAAGTCGGAAGTTGGAAGTAAAGAAGTCGGAAGTCCCTCCAGGGCTTCCATAGATTTGCATAAAATAATTGAATAGTGTATTCAAGTTGACCGGCCTGATAACATACGAGCCATGTAGTAACACAAATACAAAACTTTAATCAAGGCGACGTCTAGAGGCGTCATCTGGGTGTCATTGTCGCCAATCGTGATTGGTGCATGTCATAAGGCGATAGGTATATAGACATGGTAGATGGGAAACCTAATTAAACTCTCAGTCATGAGAATTATAGGACTACCGACATAACTGGTACACTACCAGTATTATAAATATAGAATAGTAGGTTAGTGCCGTGAATGGGAAAAAAATATCTGGCAAGGCTCAGGAAACGGGATGGGCGAGGCTCTGCCGAGCACATCCCGTTTCCGTGCCGCGCCAGATATTTTTTCCAATTCACGGCACTAACCTACTATTCTATTTATCCCGTCAACACCTACAAATGGCTGTAAAAGGCAAACATAGTATTGACTGGATATCAAAAATGTTTCACGGCACCGTGTTTCACGGCACATACGCACTGTGTTGACGGGATAAATATAGGATATTACACGAGTGCTGATTTAATATGATAGTTATTAAACGTGAGTACTGATTTCATAAGAAACAAGGCTATGCCGAGTTTCTTATGAAATTAGTCAACGAGTTTAATAAATAAATACCATGACATCATCAAACTGAATATTAGATTCATGTTATTTTATAAGCACATAATTGTTTAAGCACATTCATTGAAGCTGTACTGGTCACCAAACCTGTTTCTGTAATGAGCATATTTAGTGTGATGTAAGTGTGATATAAGATGTATTAAGATTTAGTGATAGTGTGATATGAGATGTATTACACTGTGAATTCCCATTGTATTCAATAAATAGATATCCGACGTTTGTAAATCGTGAGCAGCAAACCTTATAACTATATATCCGGGGACATCATAGACGCTCGAATTGGCGGTGTTTGTCGGTTTGACGTCACGTTGCTTAGTAACGTGACGTCGAACTGACAATCTCCGACAATCATAACGTTGGTGATGCCCTGGAAATAGTTATAAGGAAAAATACTTGCGATTTTCCAAGTTCGGTAACCTATTAACAAGACAGGTTTATACAGACGTCAATACACAATATAACGTCTCTAAGAACCGAACAGCCATCAGTCTAGCTGTGTGGAAGTTTGATGTAGACTATATCTTAGACGAATGATAATGCCATTTCGCGTTTAGAAAGCGACATGACTGGGACTGGTATCATACAGATATATGTATTAGTGGTCGCGGCACGGGCTGAATTTGATTTGCCTATTTGCCACGATTGTGGTGTTTCTGCATTTTTTTATATTTAGTAGTTTACCCATGTACGCCATCTTGCATTGCACGTATATTATACCATAGTCATGTATGTATGCTAATGAGGCAGTTGCCTCGATGCAATAAACTATTCATCCATTCATAATTGGAACGACAGTGTCTTGCACGTCCGAGGGGTGTACGGGTTAGACTATTTCAATTCATATATAGCTGAACGGTGAACTCATTATTTTGCCTATCGTTGGTGATGTTTGAGAACGACATATATCTCTACAGGTGTGCACATTATGTTAATATTAACCGTGTCATTCTTTATATCGAGTTTCATTTAATCCCGTGCGAGGAGGCGTGTGCATCACGGACTGTAACAATGTTGCATATTATATGATAGTACAAATAACTTAATATTCCATGTAATTGTTTACCTTTAAGATCGCCATATCCGTCGCCGTCGCTGTCCTTGAAACTTGGTACGTATATTCGGTACATCACGCCCGTCTGCCACCATGACCTGGCGGCGGGGTCTCGACATTTGGGGTAGGCGAGCACCAGACCCACCACGACGAATATCAGGGCCAGCCATGCTAGTATGACGAAGGCGATACAAGCCATTCTCAGACGGCGCCAGAATGGCGTGGAAGAGAACCGCAGAAGATCTTCCTTGCCCATACCCCGGTATGGCTTCATGGCAATCTGCTTCTCGGCCCGAATGGACACGCCTTTGGACGGGCTGAAATATTTGCATTGCAGCATAAAAATGTCATTCGCAGTGCATCGACAGTGTATTGAAAATCATATATGTAATACACTAAATGTAATAATATCGAAGCTGTACTGATCACTTAACCTGTTTTCTGCAGAAAACAGGTTAAGTGATCAGTACAGCTTCGATGCAATACTGATATAATGCAATAACTATAATCAAACATTAATGTTTTCTGATATAGCAATTTTAATTCAATTAATGACCAGTCTTGATCCCGATGAACGAAGTGCTACACCGGAACATTCTCACATAGTAAGTCGGTCACGTTCGTCGTCATGGACAGTAACAATGCTGGCAACAAACCGCGCGGCACTACTGATCAGGGTAGATAAAGCCACACTTGCACTGTATATTTCATTGGTAGTTTGTTCGACTATTATAATTATTATGTATCGTTGATTTCTTGATTTAGTCTTGTACTTCCTTATATGTTTCACTGTTTATATCCATGGCATCCATTATAAAGGTTACCAGGACCAAACTACACCACATCTACGGCAATAGACTCGGTGTTGTCCAGTAGCCGATTTCACCAACATTGCAAAGTATACTTTGAGGGAGTAATCATTTTCCTGAAATGCATTATTTCGTATAGAACGAACGGCTGCATATATTTGACGATTGAAAGTATGCCGAATTATTATACTGAATGTATTACATTATCACAGCCAAAATGGCTGTGATAATGTAATAAATTCAGTATAATAAAAATTAATAAATTTATCCTAAAATTGAAAGATTTTCCCTCAAAGTATACTTTGCTAGAAAAGTATACTTTGCAATGTTGGTGAAATCGGCTACAGATCCTGGCTCATGTATTGTATATATAATACATTTATCAGATGAGCTTACGGATTTGGAATTTCGAGGATCGCCAAACAGAGTCGAGTAAACTTCATCACAATACACTCGCAGTATTATCTTACAGTACATCCGAGTTGATACAGAGGCGTTTTTTATGTATGTTTCCCAACTTGGATCGTACACCCTGTGACGACATGGTATACTCACTCATACGTCACGTGTTCATTGTTGACGTCAGTAAATGCGGGATTGTCGTATTTCTCCGGCGCAGGTCCGTCATTGCCGACTTGTTTGGACGACACCAAGTATACTGCTGACATGATCCTCGATTACCTTCTTGGAGTGGTCTGAAACGTATTATGAGTTTGTTGGGGTTACTTAGGGTTGGCGAGTAACTCTTATTTACCCCTAAGTAACTTGAATGGATTTTGATATGTTAGTTTTGCAACCAATCCAACCGTCACACAATGGTTTTCAGACTAGTCCATTTGTGTAAAGGGTGTATTTTTGTTTTCAAAAATATGAAAACTGCTGTCAAAAAGTGCATAACCGCTATAGAGGGCATTCTGGTTCAAAGGGTTAACTGTGATCAAATAACGTGCCCTTGCATCATATTGCTCAACATTGAATTTGAGACCAGCTACCACAAATACTATTTTATTGCGCTTGTGATCAGGGTAGATCCATATCAGTATACTAGATTTGATTTCATTTAATGTACACATATTTTATTGCTGTATTTAGACAGTAGCTTCAAGAAATAAAATGTACTATAATAAGAGCAAACGGGTTGGGCTACACGTTTTAACAACATTACTGTATATCTCTATCAGGCTGTATAAGTCATGATTAACATATTCACATGTCTAAAACTTGGTGACGCCTACTTGTCCTGGTGGGTCATATAAATGTGTACAACCTGTGGGCATGTGCCTGCGTATGAAATTCCCAGTCAGTCTGATCAGGGTATGCACTTTGCAGTCTGTGAAACAGTAAGCACGTGTCTAACATATAACATAGATTCGTAACATGCTGTTGTATCGGCATTCGTAGATAAACCGACCACATACGAGACACGCCATGCGATTTTGTACATGTGCGATTTTTCATGAAATATATTTACAAAAAATGTGATATTTTCTGTAAATGACGTCGAAAGATGACGAAATTGTCATAGCAAATGCGGAACACTATTCCGCATTTGCTATGAAAGTTTTGTCATCTTTCGACGTCATTTACGGAACATATCATAAATATCGCACAGGGTCTTACATGTAGGTGAAAAATCGCATGACGTGTCTCATATGCCGAAGCCCAATTTATCCAGTCACATTCACAATTGTGACTGTGACCGGTGAAATGAGGCTAATGAGATATATGGTCAGTCCAGTAGCCTATTTCACCAACATTGCAAAGTATACTTATCTAGCAAAGTATACTTTGAGGGAGAAATTTTCAATTTAGGAATACATTTATTAATTTTTATTATGCTGAATTTATTACATTATCACAGCCATTATGGCTGTGATAATGTAATAAAGTCAGTATAATAATTCTGCATACTTTTAATCATCAAATATGTGAAGTGGTTAGGTCTATATGAAATAATGCATTTCGGGAAAAATAAATGATTACTCCCTCAAAGTATACTTTGCTAGATAAGTATACTTTGCAATTTTGATGAAATCGGCTACAGTTCATAATCCGCTAGCACATTCCTACAATCATACTCTTAATTAGAATCATAATGGAGGTGTCACTGTCGGAATTTCGAACATGATAGGTCCTGACCAGACTGTGCGGATGCACAGACTTGTCTGGATGTATACTGCTCGTAAAGTCCATAAGTCCCATTTCACAATAATGTATACACATAGAATTATGCTCCAAGTCGCCGAGGTATACCCTAATAAAAAGGACGGATAAATATGCCGATCAGAGTCTGCAAACGCATATAGTTCATTTTACTGGTGACCTGTTGCACATATAATTATTCACACGTGACTATGCATGCCATTATTTGCATTGCACTTAATACATGTAATAACATTTAAAGCAAACTGTCTTTGAATAAATGCGATATTTGCATAGCCATATCGTACACTTGTATTCAACATTGAGTTGACACGGGCTATGTTTCGGTAGATAGTATAATATAATCATGATAATATTATATGATTTTCTGTGGACATTCAGTGCAACCTTATGTTTGTGTATACATTTCCTATCTTGTCATATGTGGCTGTGACATGAGAAATTGTGCTGAATGGATTTGCCAGCAGAATAGCTCCTGATCAAATAGCACATTATATTAGCCCGATAACGATATATAGTGGTATTATAAGTATGGCGGGTGTTTACGTGATGGGATGTCGAACAGTGCAGATCTTGAATGCACATGCTGATCTGGATCTACACTGATTGCAAAAATCATAAGCCCCATTTCTCCGGTCACAGTCGTAGTATAGCGTTGTAGTGTCCCGGATGTGAAATTCAATGGTGTACAGGCACTTACGTGTAACAGTCACCCGTACTCGTATATGTGTAACGGTAGAGCAGCCATTCGTGAATTATAATGACATACGTGTACATGCATTGTATTTGCTCACTTTTAGGAAATTCGTGTTATATTAAATAACATACAATCGACTAAATTATAGTAATGAATTGGAAGGTGAAACTGTAATACCTTTCCACGATACGTGTAACATAAGAGTACTTCCTGAAACACAATTACATGTAGCAGGATCAATTGTTATTACATACATAACCGATACAACAATGAATACAGTTAACCCTTTCAACCCTAAGGAACTGGAATGGACTGTGATATGCTAATGTTCCGACCAAATGATTTTCAGATTCGTCCATTTATGAAAAGGGGGTGTTTTTGTTCTAAGAAATATTAAAATTACTTTCAAAAAGTGCAGATCCTGATGAGACGGCTCGTTACGAGCCGGCTCATCTGGATCTGCACTTTTTGCATAAACCGCTATTGCGGGATTTCGGGTTCAAAGGGTTAAACATGTGAATAAAGAACAGCAATGGGAAGAGGACAATGTGGCATTTGTTCACATGTGGTTTTTATTCGCAGGGTCATTTATGTAGTTATTGAGTTGCTGGTATAGACAGGAAATTGCTATTCACATGCGGTATTTAGCACAGGTTCGACTGTATATGTATGTAAACTAGTTTAATTAATTTAAAATAACCTTAAATAGATATACCAATGGAGCAACATGTATCAATCATAGATATTTCCGTATAATACATATGTCTTATTTTTTAAAATGCGTATTGTTTTTCCGATTGCTCATCGGCACATGCGTGGTAATATAAACTTATCAGCACTTTCTCCGCATATTGAGACCCAGTGCCTCTTAGTGAACATAAATGTTTCGTGTCCGTATTCTATGGATTAATAAAAACAAATCGATATCCCCAACACATGGATTTTTTTTTAATTAATTCGTTCCCACGTAACAATTCGTTCCCATGAACTAACAATTCGTTCCCTCGATATAACAATTCGTTCCCTCGAATTGACAATTCGTTCCCACGAAATAATAATTCGTTCACTCATTTTAACAATTCGTTCCCTCGAATTAACAATTAACAATTCGTTCCCATGATATAACAATTATGTTCCCAAGAAATAACAATTGCTATATCGTGGAAACGAATTGTTATTACGTGGGAACGAATTGTTAAATTGAGGGAACGAATTGTTAATTCGTGGGAAATAATTGTTATTTCGTGGGAACGAATTGTTATTTCGTGGGAACGAATTGCTATTTCGTGGGACCGAATTGCTATTTCGTGGGACCGAATTAATAAAAAAAGAATTATACGTCCCTGCGGGGGTCCGTACTATTCACTACATGTAATACTAATAACCGATCAATAATTCCAGCACAAAAATATTTACACAATTCCCTAACATTTGATTGGCCCGTATCAAGTCTCTGTCCAAAATTTATATTCTAGTAAACTCCCACGCCGAACTACTTTCCGTAACCGTGAGGTGCATTTAAAATAATTCTTAAGAAAACGGAAAATAAACACATTTTCTTGATGAATTTATTTCAAATGCTGGAATTATAAGGAATGAATGGCCTTTTTGTGGAATTTATCGGGGAAAAACTTGGAAAAATCGCGGGAATACTGGACAAGGCCTTCCGGCCTTCGTCCAGTATTCCCGCGACTTTTCCAAGTTTATACCCCGATAAATTCCACAAAAAGGCCATTCATTCCTATATTGAAAACACTTGTATTATATGTAAAAATGTATTAATGTTTTATGGAGAACACCTGTAGCATATTTCACCAAATTTGCAAAGTATTCTTACGTTGCTAAATACACTTTGATGGACACATTTTCAATTACGATAAATTTATTATTTTTTGTTATTATATTATATTATTATTACTTTGAGGGAGAAATTCTCAATTTAAGAATACATTTATTAATTTTTATTATACTGAATTTATTACATTATCACAGCCATTTTGGCTGTGATAATGTAATACATTCAGTATAATAATTCTGCATATTGGTAATCATCAAATATATGCAGTTGTTAGTTCTATATGTAATATTGCTTTTCGGGAGAAATAAATAATTACTCCCTCACAGTATACTTAGCTAGATAAGTATGCTTTGAAAGTTTGGTGAAATCGGCCACAGATACATGTAACGAAATATGAAACTGTGCTAGGTATATTTAATCCACGTTTAAGGAAATAATTAAACAACTTACCAGTGTGTAGATTTGAAGTGGTGGTCGACTTCGCATAAACCGGAACACACCTGAGCGAGCTAAGTTACACGTATGTATACACACACATATCTAAATACACAGGTATGTTTATCTTTCTTCACAACTCTCGGTCGTCAACGCGGATTATAACGACCCGAATATGAGATGAGATAGTAAACGGTATCAATTGTCATACCTGATACACGTATGTAAAACGTGTTTCATCAGTTGATTACCAAATGTATTCATATGAATAAATAATATGAATACATATATTATATGTTCAGGGATTTCGCTGGGGAAAATAAAAAAATCGCCACTTCAAAAAAAATAAAATAATTGGCGATATTAAAAAAAAATTAAAACATTTTTTCGAAAATTGTAATTTTTTATCGCCAATTGTTTATTTTTATCGCCAATTGCGAAAGCGGCGATCGCCAGCGGAATCCCTGTATGTTACATGAGAGATAGTTTAATATGACATGTAATACCGAGTTTACTGATTACACGCATACTATCGGCTATATCGATTTCCTTATTAAATATGTCAAAGCGATTAATAACAATTGTCTTAAATCATTACCTATGCATATTAGCCTCCGACCCATACACTGAAGCTCAGCTTGCTCTCATAACATTAGCATGTATATAGAGAATAGTAGGTTAGTGCCGTGAATGGGAAAAATATCTGGCAAGGCTTAGGAAACGGGATGGCGAGGCTCTGCCGAGCACATCCCGTTTCCGAGCCTCGCCAGATATTTTTCCCATTCACGGCACTAACCTACTATTCTATTTATCCCGTCAACACCTACTAATGGCTTTAAAATGCAAAAAAATAATCCCAGCCACCGGATATATTCATACGCAGTGATTAGGTCGTATTGACAGGATATCAAAAATGGTTCACGGCACCGTGTTTCACGGCACATACTACGGGGCGCCAAGTGGGACATGGCTCAATTTTGTCAACAAAATTCATTTTTGTGCCACAAAATTCAATTCTGTGTCACAAAATTCACTTTTGTGTCACAGAATTCAATTCTGTGTCACAAAATTCAATTCTGTGCCACAGAATTCAATTCTGTCCACAAAATTCAATTCTGTGTCACAAAATTCAATCCTGTCAATTCTGCACACGCATGTAAGAAGGACTACCATTGGTCAGAAACTGCACTGGAGAAATGGGTCACGGTCGCCGATCTACACATTCAATGTCGATGATTTATTTCTCATTCTGCCGATGATTCATTTCTCATTCTGCCATTTTGCTTCAACTATCTCCAAACAGTCAAACGTTGACAAACCCATTCGTATTTAAACTCATTTGCGTTATAATTGTACACATAATTCATGTACATGTAGATCTCCCGCGAGTACTGACGTCATTTAGTGTGTATCGCAAGGTACATTTGCCCCAGTTAAATCAATAATACACGCGCTGTGGCCTGTGTTCTGACTGCTGTCTGTGTTTATAAACAGAATGTGTGTATTGGGCCATTTGAGGAAACCATTTGTAGTATTTGTGTAGATACCATGGATACATGTACTAAGATGGTGTATACTGTAAATAATGCATGTAGACACATAGTTGCGAACACGTAACTTCGCAACTGGTAGACACAGATCCAATACCATTTGATCTACTGTTAGAATACGACGTCATCTAATGTCATTTTCGAGCATAAAACGTTACCTGATAAATAGAATACCAGGCTAGTGTATTTTAATATCAAGTTTATCAGGCTCGGCTCGGAAACGGTAGGAATTCCTCGGCAAGCCTCGGAATTCCTACGCGTTTCCTAGCCTTGCCTGATAAACTTGATATCAAAATACACTAGCCTGGTATTCTCTATATATGGGCATGCTCTCAGGTCTAGCTATATCCCGGCTACTTTATGTTTGACCCTGTTTACATAATTGAGGGAAAATTCTGAATATTTTTTCTTATTTCTCCTTGAAAGTATATATGCTTATATGGTGTGACCACTCATTTGTAATCATAATATAACCAAAATAACTGTCCATAAAGAAGTATAATATTGATATATTGGGTTATATTTTCGCATTGAAATATTTAAACCTGCAAGTGTACTCCACCATCTAGTAAAATGGACTAAGACCGATCTCAACCAATCAACGTAGAGATGACATACGCAACTAATTTTTGTGGACAAAAATGAATTCTGTCTTCACAAAATTGAATTTTGTGACACAGAATTGAATTTTGTGACACAGAATTGACAGAATTGAATTTTGTGACACAGAATTGAATTTTGTGACACAGAATTGAATTTTGTGATTTTTAGTGTTACAAAACTCAATTTTGTACACATAATTAACCTGTCCTGCATGGCGCCCCGTAACATACGCACTGTGTTGACGGGATAAATGTTAATACGTTGTGGTATAATTATACTACCAGAGCCCTTGTAATGCACTAATAATATTGTATAACATACTTCAAGCCATATTCTATTGTATCACATGGACACATTGTTATGCTGTGTTGTAATCGATTTCATGAATTGAAAGTGATATGACATACGTTTCATAACACCAGGAGCGAATTTGATTGGCTGACCTCATCACCATAATTGCGCAATTGTATTATGTGCTAATGTTATGTTAAACGTATAAAACGGAGGCCTTGCAAATGACGTTCATAATGGCGCGAGCCAGCAACGATGTCATCCTGGTCTAAACGTCATTATATTAGATGTGTCTGTGACTCAGTAAAAGTATTGCAATTGTTAGAATGTGAGCCCGCATGGTAATGGGAATTATCATATGGAAACATTTTTGTCACGTGCTGTAACCCATTGTATCAATGTGATGTGACACACGTGTACTAACACATGCAGCGAGTTTGGTGCGGACAACATAAATAATAATAATATAACGACGAAATAAGTAGTCAGGGCCCGGTTGCTCAAACGCTCTGTTAGTTTAACAGACTGATACATCCTTAGCAATGCATTATCTAGCTACTGTTATCTCCCCTATACAGTCTGACACTGTTAGATACCAGCAGATGAACGAGGACAACAGGAGACGACATCCAATGACGGGAGTGGTATCGGACCTGAAATGGACGATTTTTAATAGGGTTAACTGTATTTTAATATAGGGTTAACTGTATTGAAATATAGGGTTAACTTTATTGTAATATAGGGTTAACTGTATTGTAATTTTCAAATTTGCGGCGTATATCAGAAAATTATAGGTCGGAAAGTCTGTTAAACAGATTTTCCGACCTATCATTATCTGATATACGCCGCAAATTTCAAAATTACTAATGCACTCCTTTAATACTGGCGTAGGAATACATATTGAAATAATTTGCGACCGTTCATCAACAATGATATACCTGTAATGTATGGCCATCAGCCAATCAGATTGCGTGAAATTTATAGAGTGCATTAGAATGTTGAATGAAATGTACAGAAAGACGTCTTTCCCAGAAAGTTTCGGTGTGTTTAATATTGTGTTGTAAGTCACTTAAATGTGTTTACAATGATTACGCCTTTTCAAGATTGTGAAGCAGGCAGATATGTTTCATGTTACAAAATGTGAGTTGAACATCTCTAAACCGGACATCCTGGTGTCCGGTGTAGATATGTTCTACATTAATATCGCATACATGCCTGTTAGAATCAAACGAACATAAAAATCTGCATATTTTCGGCTTAAAGGCTTAGTATTCCAATTTTCAGATTTTTTCAAACACAACAAGAAATGCGTCTGTCGAACGCGGATGCCACCTGCAGCATATTTGAGAAACTGTGACAAAGTGGTTAAGTGATTTAAGTAACCTGGTGAAGGTCAAAAGGCGAAGGTCATATAAATTATGAAAAGGCAGGTGTGGCACACATACCAATGAATGAAGTGTTGAAGTATTGAAGCGATTAAGCAACTTATGTAGAT
Source organism: Conchocele bisecta (assembly GCA_029237695.1). NCBI lineage: Eukaryota > Metazoa > Mollusca > Bivalvia > Lucinida > Thyasiridae > Conchocele > Conchocele bisecta. The sequence goes on along the minus strand of CM055270.1, from coordinate 28,470,435 downwards.
GATATGGCCAGTTTGAGAAACTGTGACGAACTGGTTAACCAAAATTGTTAAGTGATTTAAGTAACCTGGTGAAGGTCAAAAGGCGAAGGTCATATAAATTATGAAAAGGCAGGTGTGGCACACATACCAATGAATGAAGTGTTGAAGTATTGAAGCGATTAAGCAACTTATGTAGATGATATGGCCAGTTTGAGAAACTGTGACGAACTGGTTAACCAAAATTGTTAAGTCTTTTAAGTAACCTGGTGAATGTCAAAAGGCGAAGGTCATATAAATTATGAAAAGGCAGGTGTGGCACACATACCAATGAATGAAGTGTTGAAGTATTGAAGCGATTAAGCAACTTATGTAGATGATATGGCCAGTTTGAGAAACTGTGACGAACTGGTTAACCAACATTGTTAAGTGATTTAAGTAACCTGCTGAAGGTCAAAAGGGGAAGGTCATATAAATTATGAAAAGGCAGGTGTGGCACACATACCAATGAATGAAGTGTTGAAGTATTGAAGCGATTAAGCAACTTATGTAGATGATATGGCCAGTTTGAGAAACTGTGACGAACTGGTTAACCAAAATTGTTAAGTCATTTAAGTAACCTGGTGAAGGTGAAAAGGCGAAGGTCATATAAATTATGAAAAGGCAGGTGTGGCACACATACCAATGAATGAAGTGTTGAAGTATTGAAGCGATTAAGCAACTTATGTATATGATATGGCCAGTTTGAGAAACTGTCACGAACTGGTTAACCAAAATTGTTAAGTGATTTAAGTAACCTGGTGAATGTCAAAAGGCGAAGGTCATATCAATTATGAAAAGGCAGGTGTGGCACACATACCAATGAATGAAGTGTTGAAGTATTGACGCGATTAAGCAACTTATGTATATGATTTGGCCAGTTTGAGAAACTGTGACGAACTGGTTAACCAAAATTGTTAAGTCATTTAAGTAACCTGGTGAAGGTGAAAAGGCGAAGGTCATATAGATTATGAAAAGGCAGGTGTGGCACACATACCAATGAATGAAGTGTTGAAGTATTTCTTGTTTGTTATTAAATTGTTTATTTCCACTGTTAAATACAACATGTACAATTTATAAAGTTTACAAGAGAATATAGCTAAATGAAATACGATAATTACATAATATATTAAAAGGTGAAATGTATTGGAGAGTAAAGTAGTTGAGATATACAGAGCATGAAAAGAAGGAAGAAGGTAAGGATTTCTTTCTTTGTGTTCACACCTGCTGGACCTGTGTAGTTGTGTAGTTTATATTTAATATTATGTAGTAAACATGAGTTTCACTAGTTCTATCTTCCCCAGTGTATGGAAACAAGCAAAAGTACATCCCCTGTATAAAAGCGGTGCAAAAGACGAAGTAAATAATTATAGTCCAATATCGAAAAATGGGTTCAGAAACATTTTATGTAATATTTAATATAGGAATGAATGGCCTTTTTGTGGAATTTATAGGGGTATAAACTTGGAAAAGTCGCGGGAATACTGGACGAAGGCCGTAAGGCCTCGTCCAGTATTCCCGCGACTTTTCCAAGTTTATATCCCCGATAAATTCAACAAAAAATCCATTCATTCCTTATAATTTCAGCATTTGAAATAAATTCATCAAGAAAATGTGTTTATTTTCCGTTTTCTTAAGAATTATTTTAACTGCGCCTCACGGTTACGGAAAGTAGTTCGGCGTGGGAGTTTACTGGGATATAAATTTTGGACAGAGACTTGCTACGGACCAATCAAATGTTAGGGAATTGTGTAAATATTTTTGTGCTGGAATTATCAACGTTTAAACTATTGCATCAAACCCAGAGTGGATTTCGTACAGGTCACTCGACAGAATCAGCGTTAATTGTTCTTCTTAAAAATATTTTACAAGCATTAAATCGGGGTAAATTAGTAGGGTGTATTTTAGTCGAATTTCGAAATGCATTTGAACTTGTTGATCACAAAATTATCTTGGATACACTTCAACTATACAAGTGCAGTAACGTAAGCGCGGGTTGGTTAAAATCGTACCTGGAACAAAGGCACCAACTTGTTTCGGTAAATGCAGAAACATCTGAATCTCTACCTATCAACTGTGGGGTACCCCAGGGGTCAATTATTGAACCGACACTTTTTCTTTTATTTACAAATGATTTTACACTTATTCTCCGTCAACACGTAACAGGAACCGATCTCTATGCAGTTGATACAACAATTTACGACATGCAATCAACTGTAGGGGACTTAAAACACCGTTTGAGGCCAAGGGCATGCTGCTTAATAAAGGAAAAACCAAAATCATGTTAATAACAAGTAGACAAAAACGAACATGTTTGCGAGACAAAATGATGGAACTCAAATATGACAATGTAAGCCTTGATATCACTACCGGTGATAAAACTTTGGGTATACATGTAGGTGAAAATCTCCAGTGGAATGACCAATTTAACGGTATCTCAAAAAAGGTTTCATCATATCTCATTATATATCAAATCAGACCTTATTTATCTACTGACCACCGAATATTATTCTATAAGGCCTATATTCAGCCATATTTCACATATTGCAATATAGTATGGAGAAAGATGTCAAATCGAAATATGTACATAATAACCAAACTTCAACGGCGAGCATGTAAAGTCATTCTGGGAAACGAATATATTGATTTGCAAAACGTCCCACGTCGCTAAATACATTTTCCCGTAATTGTCTTACCTGGAAGAAGGGTCGATCGGGTCACTAATCACGAAATTACGATGAATGGTATATAGTTTACAATGACCGCGTGTTTGATTTGTCATGATACAATTGTACAATTGGTTTTGTGGAGCTTAGCGACCGTGTAAACCTATAGCAGGTACACGACAACAAATTTAGCGTCTTATAGAAAAAACTGAAACTATCACTGAGAAATAAAAGTGTTAGACTCAGATCAAGCTGCGCCGATGCGCAGTCTGATATGGGACTGTCGGGACACGGGTATCACTTTTCGTCATGGCTCATCATTATTATTTCTTCATGTTAAATTCACGTATGCATACATCATGTACATGTAATAATTGCAATATGTATTGTATATTTATGTACAGTAGCGCTTTTCTGCAGGTCAACTATACGTACTATACCAATACAATACGCATATTATACCAATACGATATGTTTTCTATACGATATGCATATAGTATAAACGTACGGTATGTTTGTACCGTACATACCAACAGTAGTATATAGGGAGTAAAAATGATATCGTTTCCACCCCTCTACACTACCCCCACCACCCCCAGAAAAAATCAAAAAATTGGTTAACGAGGAAATTGTCCCCCACCACCCCCCCGAAAAATCCAAAGATTGGTGTCATAAATACATCATGTTTTTTTCACGTCCAATTGAACAGATAAAACTATACTAATAAAAAGGATTTGTTTTCGTCTCGTTGTCATATTGGTGTCATAAATACCTCATGTTTTTTTCACGTCCAATTGAACATATAAATTTAATAGGTTATAATAAAATATTATAACAAAATGGATAATAAAATACGCAACGAATTGGAATTTTGTAATGACTTTGATGAAGAATTTTACGCCCCTGTTTCTACAGTATTAAAACACGGTAAAATGACAATACCATGTTGTATCGAATACATGAAATATCAGCGTAAAGTATTACGCTGCGATAAAAACGTTGCATTTACAATATTAAACCGGCAATTATGTCGCCGGTATAAGGATCAAATTTGTGTAATGAAGCGACTAAATAGGATCAATTGGATCGGAGAAACACTACCGAAATATTATCAAACTAATTTTATAAAACAGTTTAAAATCAAAGATTCGTTTACGGATATGCGTTTCTACGATATCGCTTTTAACGAAGAAATTGGAAAATTATTAGAAGAAATTGGAAATTGAACAGAAAAAAAACAACTATTAAAGAAAATGGATAATACAATACAATTGGAATTGAAAGTTTTTAATGCCTGTGTTGAAGAACTTTACGAAGAATACGGGGGTTATAGTCCTATATATAAATTCTATAAAATGAGAACACTAGGTGATATCGAATACATGAAATACCAGCGTAATTTATTACGCTCCGATAAAAACGTTGCATTTACAATATTATACCGGCAATTATGTCAACTATACAAGAGGCAAATACGAACATTAAGACAGATAATGCGTATCGGATATGAAACTACAGGTATTATTATTTAAAATTGTTAAAACCCAACGATTCGTTTACGAATACATTTCTACGATATCGCTTATAAAGAAATTGAAAAAAATTATTATTGAACAGAAACTAATTTATGTTATAATCACACCAAGCAGACGACAATGTTCCAATTACACGTGTTATGAACATTTAAATTAGGTGTCCCACCTTACACGTATATTAAGTGTCCATTTTATAGAGAGATTTACACGATTACGTCTTCCGGGATGGAAAAATAAACACACTGTAATATATAATACACACACGGTTATTTATAGCCTTATCGATGGTATGTAAACGGGCTATCAATTTACACAGGTGGTGTGTACACAGTTTATAAACACTTAGTGAGGGTTATATAGTTCACGAATTTCCGGGATGGTTCGTTATTTAATTAATTAATTTTAATAAAATTATTTATAATTTAAAGCGGAACACCCCCTATTATATTAATTAATAAAATTATTTATAATATTTTCACCAACAAAGTTAGGTTTATATACGAGAAATAAACACAGTTCATTGTCGGGACGCCGGCACTAATATCTCAACAGTGAGATAGGTTTCGCCACATGTATTCCACTCTGGCCGCTCTACACATTATAGCGGATGGAGGTAATGAAGGGGAGAGGTCCGCGGTATCGGTCCAATGTTGGGGTTGGAGGAGATGTGAGTGTAACACACCTCGCTAAGCCGAAAAAAAGAGAAAAGAGAGATTTAAGCGAAGGGCTTAGCGAGGTGGACCCAGAAGGGTTTTGCTGGCGCGGGTTCGAGCCTCGGTTGGACCTAAACTTTTTTTTTTTTAAATTGTTTATTTATTATTAATAAATTGTTTACTGCACCAATATAATTAATTAATTATTTTTTTAAAAAATTATTTTATAAAATATCACAATGGTGCTGTAACATTTCCTCCGACTTTATTTCCAAGTTTTACCCTAAATTTATCCCAATCAGTACACTCAATTTTGGGCATGGTGGCGCGCGCCTTGATTCTTATATCATTTTTTAATTCTTCATATCTCCCCATTTCTTCCACCACGGATTCAAACTCTAAATTTGATATTTTCTTATCGGCCAACGCTTTGGACACCATAACGTCGATGCTATTTTTCTTAGACCTAGCGAGAACGGAGTTTTCCACCCGCCGCCCTAATTACCATACACAGCAACCCAGAAACGGCCGACACCGCACATAAAATCCCCGCTACAGGAACTGTTATAATGGTGGATATAGTTGCAGCTGTCCCCGCCCCGCACAACACAGAAACACTTGCCAGAACCGTACTAGATGCTTCAGCTATGTTCACCGCGCGCTTATATTTGTTAGCGTGTCTTTTTCTATTTGCACATTCTCTAACTAAAATATCCTGCATAGCGACGATATTATTCAACCTAAAATCTGAACTTCTTTCGTTAATTGGATACAGTGTTGAAGGAGTGGTATTGAATAGTTTGATACAGTGTTGGTGGAGTGGTATTGAGAGTTGGATACAGTGTTGGTGGAGTGGTATTGACAATTGGAAGCGGTGATTCGTTCATATTTAAATTTTACAAATTTAGTTCAATATATTAGTATTTACACAATAAGTTCAATAAACAATGAGACAATAGTGGAAGAACTCTCTGGTTCACCGATTTTCGTAACAAAGTTAATAACACTACCTTGGGAAAGTCTAATTCGATCATCACCGGCGAACGAAACCACCGTCGAACTATCTCCAGAGATTTTAGTGACTCCAACCCCCCGTTCTTCCCCATCTACTACAATATTTATCGCGACCGCGCCCACAGGTTTACCACTACCATTAACCGAGCAGACCGCCATTCGGACAAGTTCACCTGCAGCTGTCATAGTGTATCCCCCATATTTATTACTCGCTTTGGCACCGAACGAATATTCATAGTGCCCCTCAACCAATGGGCCCCGCTTCTCAGCCCAAACTGTTATGACACATTTTGGTGTTTTCATTGTTTGCACTATTCCGGCAAGCGCATTGGTTGCGGTATATGCCTCAGTACGAATCGTATAAGAGGCCTCCTCAAGAGCTTTGGTCGCGGCTATACGATCATGTTTCAGTTTATCAGAAACTTCGGTTATCTTTCCGTCTAGTTCGGTAAGTGCCGCTTCTCTGCTGAGAGAGTCCTCTAAGCGCAACGCATCATAAGCCTCCATAATGGTCGCCTGGTGGCCTTCTAGGGCTTTCTCAACACCCGACCGGGCCTCCTTTTTGAAATTCGGTTATTTTCCGTCTAGTTCAGCAACCGCCGCTTCTCTGCTGAGAGAGTCCTCTGAGCGCAACACCTCATAAGCCTCCGTAAGGTCTGCCTGGTGGTCTTCTCGGGCTTTCTCAACACCCGACCGGGCCTCTTTTCGAAATTTGGTTATTTTCCCATCTAGTTCGGTAAGTGTCGCTTCTCTGTTGATAGAGTCCTCTAAGAGCAACACCCTATAAGCCTCCGTAATATCCGCCTTGTGGTCTTCTCGGGCTTTCTCAATACCCGTTCGGACTCCATCAAGATCCAACCGGGTCTCTTTTTGAAATTCGGTTATTTTTTCGTATATGTCAGTAAGTGCCGCTTCTCTGTTGAGAGAGTCCTCTGAGCGTAACGCCCCATAAGCCTCCGCAATGGCCTCCTTGTGGTCTTCTCGGACCCCCTCAACCCCGACCTGGTCTATTTCAGAAATTCGGCTATTTTTTCGTCTAGTTCAGTAAGTGTCGCTTCTTTGCTGTGAGAGTTCTCTAAGCGCAACGCATCATAAGCCTCCGCAATAGCCTTAGCAAGGTTCGACTGGTGGTTTTCTCGGACTTTATCAATACCCGACCGGGTCTCTTTTCGAAATTTGGTTATTTATTTATCTAGTTCAGTAAGTGCCGCTTCTCTGATGAGAGAGTCCTCTGAGCGCAACACCTCATAAGCCTTCATAAGGTCCGCCTGATGGTCTTCTCGGGCTTTCTCAATACCCGACGTGGCCTCTTTTCGAAAATCGATTATTTTCCCGTCTAATTCAGTAAGTGTAGCTTCTTTGGTGAGAGAGTCTTCTAAGCGCAACGCATCATAAACCTCCGTAATGTCCGCCTGGCGGTCTTCTCGGGCTTTATCAATCCCCAACCGGGCCTCTTTTCTAAATTTGGTTATTTTTGTACCTAGTTCGTTTAGTTCCGTATGCGTTTCTTCACGACTTTGTGTATTCACAGCCAGGGCATATTCTCTAAGTTGTGATAGTAGACTCTTGTGAATCTCGTCCGTGGCCACCGATATAGTTCTATTGATCAAGGCCTTTGTTTTTTGGGTAGTTAAAAAGTCGCCCTCTGTCGGGATGAATCCCCCTTCTGTAGGTTCCAAATTCTTTGAATTTGTCACCCAATCGGAAGAACTACCTGGTCCGTATATACTCATAATGTTGATATATATTATTCGAACATGCGTTTAATTCTAAATAATTTTCTTAATTTTTTCAATTAATTTGAAATTTCTAGGACGACCGAAATCGGGTAATCGTTCTTCAACTCTCTCCCATTTCATCTCAAGAATAAATCTTCAACTCGTGGATGTGTCCCGATTCCAAAACTTTCATCTCGGGGTGTGGGAAGTCTAAGGTCACAGTCTCGCCATAGAAACAGTCGTTGGCGGGCACAGTTTTCAGTAATGTGCTGGGGGATCCGTCTACCGTGTTGTACGATGTGTTCACCCGATCAAGGTGCACCCCGAGAGTTTTCGTGAAGGCGAAGTTTACTGGGGTATCGCCGCGGTGATAACCCTCGGTGAAGACAAAGGTCCCCGGGACCAGTCGCCCTTCATCCTCATTGTAATGGGGTTCATATTTAAATCCTAACATTGAGGCCAACCCCGGAGTGATCTCTATTTTTTTATTAACGTCCAATGTCGCAATCCCCGTGGCTTTTGAGATTTCGAGAGTGACACTACTAGGTATATTCCTTGCGATTAAAGCTTGGACATTTCTGAAACCCCAAAGGCCAGGAAGTAATCCGGCAGCTGATTCCCCAAAAGCTACGGACATGATAGCCTCTACCCGTTCTATTCCTTTGATATCCTTGTACATTTCAATGTTTTTCCACCCAACCGTGAAGGTGATTGATCTAAGGCCTACCCGGCGTTTTCCGCAGCAGGTGTCTAATAATTTTTGAAGTTCACAACTCTCTTTTTGAACATTAGTGATAGTAGCAAACATAATAATATATTTCAATAGATACCAAAGCATTTAGCTTTAACTCTAATGCAAAGTACGCGGTCGGAGGTAAATACACGCAAAAAGACGTTGTTAGCCGCCTTGTACACCCAACCGTAACGGTTAGACCGGACAGCGGCTTTGCCACCAATTTCCCTAACATCTTTGAACAATATAGGCTGCCCAAGATTACTACGATGGAGGTGGTAAACGGGTGGAAAGCAACACCGATGCAGTTTTGGCAGAACCAAATAAATTTCGTTGTATGGTGCGCAACAGCCGGGTGTGGAGTTTCATATAAAGACCATCTGACATCCAAGAATGTCATGCTCCGAAGTGTCTACAACTTTCATGCGTACTATACTATTAGGAGGATTCACAAAGAACTAGGTATTTCACTACCTCAAAACGACGCATGGGATCCCATTTCCAACGCATACGACCGTAATGCGTTTGAAAGACTGTGTAACGAATTTAACGTTTCAAAAGACGCGGACTGGAGACAGAAATCATTTCCTGGCCTCGGCGACGTTCTCATTCGGGGCCAGTCTGGAAATTGGGCACAGACTGATTTTAGACGCGATCACTCCGGTGACCACATCGTCAGTCGGAACGCCGGGAATTTTGACCCCGCGACGATGACTTTCGGGCCGGAAGTGTCTGGAGGTCGGCCCTGTGGCGTGTTTTCTTGTAAAATGTTACCTCCGAAACTGGCTCACGTCGATTACATACAGCAGGCTGCTGAGGTTCAGAACGCGTGGGGTACATTTATGTCAGATAAGGGTCTAGGGTTCACGCAGGCCGGGGTTACTCGCGTCAACGACTCCATTCGCACGTACGTCTGGGCCATCCTCGGCGCACAGAAGCAAACTCGCAGTTCATACTGGGCACGGGAACAGCGTTTGATGCACAAAAACAATTATTGGCACTTGTAGAGGACGCCATCTCAGCTAGGGTGGACCTGGAGAAGGCGATCCAGAATTATCAAGACGTTTTGCAGAATGCCAGCACCCCAGTAGACTATGTATTTGGAATAGGTCTTTATATGGCGCCGAGCAATATGATACTACGAGACGACCCGGTTGACGGTTACAATAATCAGATCGTAATCGCCACCGCCAATCAAAAAATCGGCCACAACGGTAACGTGAACACGGATATCATCAAGCGCACCCCCAACATGATCGGGTTCACCCAATCTGCGATTGGTGTTGATGTTGTAAATTCAAATAAATTTGAAAAAGATTTCATAAAACCCCCAATTCACGAATTGGCCACCCCATCAAGTTCATTTGAACCCGTTGTTTCACCCACACCCCCAATCAATCACAAATTGGGTGAAATTGGAAGCACAACACACGAGGAGGAGAAAATTAGGGCTCGTCATCGCCCTCGTGGCGATCGGATTATTTACGCTTTGGTTGTAGGAACTCTCTGGCAGAGAAATAATAGGAGACCGGCGATTGCCAGACGATTAAAGCCCAAGTATTATTGGCGAGCCATCCGACCGTTTTTGATAATATAGATAACAAGAAGGAGAGGAGACCCCCGATCAACCCAGGCAGCGCGGCAGCCAACTTTCCTGCTAATTTAGCCAGGAGATTGGCGAGGGCTTTTAGTTGTTTTTTTATCCAATCTTTTACCCCACCGGATGGTGCTGGTGCTGGTGCTGAGCAGTGGTGCTGGAGCTGGTGCTGGTGCAGCACCAGCATTGACAGCTACAAATAGAGACGATATAGATAGAATTAGGGTCGATATAATGATGCTGAAAGCCGCGATGACGGTTATTATCGTGACGCCCTTCTCTCTGAACAGAGTGCGAATACGCGCACCGAGTGTTGTGTCCTCGTGCAGGACCCTCAAGATTGTTTCGCGGCTCCGACTTAATTGACCGGAAAGCGTCTCACGGTTAGTCGAGGCAGCCTCCAATCAAGCTTCTCTTTCGTCCCGCAACGACCGCAGGAGTTTGTTGATCCGCTCGGTAGATTCTCTATCGCCCCGTGCTTCTTTTATTTTTCTTTCTTCTAGAGCGATATGTTTGTCCAGCGCTGAGAGTTTGGAGAGGTTATTGACTAGTTCGCCCCGAGTTGTTTGCAGAACCTTATCGAGTCCCCGGAGTTCGCGAAGAGGTAACGGTGGGTCAAACTTCGTGCCGTTTATTTCGTGACCGTGGTTTCAATCGTGTTAATAGCGTCGGTGGCTACGCGAGGGATCTCGCTGAGCTCGATCGTTTCTATAGTGGCGGCCGTCTTCGCCAGCGTTTTGTCGGTAGCCTGAAAGGTTTTTATAATTTTTGTAGGCAGCGGCGCCCGAATGTCGTCGAGCACTCCGAGAGCTCGAGCGAGGAGTGCTCCATATCGCTTCAATGAAGAGGGGCTGAGGAACTTGTTTGGGCGGTTCTTGTACGTCAGCGACTTCCAGGTCTTGCCCCATTTAACCCACAGGTCTCCTGTTTTAGTGCTGCGGAACTCCAACGGGGCATTGATACCGCGTTTAGACACTCTCCCACCGTTTCACCAGAGTTTTCGTTTCCTTGGTAGACGCCAGCTCATTCTTGGAGATCCCCTCAGGAATCTTGGCACCGCCCGCCCATGTCGGAGTTTTGGATTTGGCCTCCCACGTTTCGAAATGTGTACTCGCCTCGGTCGGGTGCTCTATGAAGGACGTTTGGTCCTCATCGTCGAGCATATTATCGAAGTAGTCATCATCGTCCAAGCCCTCTCCGCGTCTATATGGATCGATATCATCATCATCATCATCATCGAGGTAATCTTCTCGGTCGCCCGTAGTGCGATCGAATTCGTCCATGCCAATATCGAGACCAGCCATCTTTAATAATTATTATTGTATTAAAGACAAAACAATACAGGTTTAATAGTTTCAATAAAATTAATTATGTCTTCGAGTCAATACGGTCGCAAACTCAATCCATACCGCAGACTGCGTGAGCCCCTCGGGGCAAAAGGCGTGAGACAGAGTGTCGTTATTACGAACAACCCATCGACGATCGACCAGAACCAGCAGCTCTTAGTCCGCTTCCCCAACCTCGGAACTCACGACGTCATTGTGCCGGTACTGTTCGCCTCGCTTTCACTATTTCGCTAACGTCGACGGACGCGGACCGAACCGTCGTTCAGAACCTGGGTCGCGCCATAGTCAAGAAGACTATGATAAAGATTTCTGGTAATGAGGTGATGTCGATCGACGACAGCGACGTCTACCATTGCTATCAGGACCTGTGGAAGACGGCACAAGAGCGCGAAAACGCTGTCTATCAGGGTATTGACACCAGCAAAAATAAGAACGTAACCAAACTTAGAATCGGGGCTGCTAACAAGGCAGATAACAACGCGAGTGTCAACGCGGTCGCGGGCGCTTACGGCAACCGCTTCTACATCCCGCTCGACTTTGAGTTGCTAGAGAGTCACATGCCCTACTATCAGAGTGCTTTGGCTGACCACCTCGAATACGAACTAACGTTCAACGACTACGGCCGAGTTCTCATAGCCACCGACATGTTATCGACGTATACGATCGACAATGTTTCGCTGGAGTACGACATGGTCACGATGCCCGAACTCGCGCGATTGATCAGAACCCAGTACGCCGGGCGCGTTGCCATACTTTACGACCGAGTTCTTCGCCATCGCAAGATGACGAAAGACAAAGGCGACACATTGTGGAATATTAATGTCAACGTACCCGCCCGCTCGATGAAAGGTATACTGATGTTGTTCGAGGATGCTCGGTTCGCGTTCGGTGCTAGAAAAACCGACAAATTCTATAACCCCAAAATCACGAAGGTAGAGGTGACCATCGAGGGAGTCCCCAATCAACTCTACAGCGCGGGTCTTCGCGCGCACCAGCAGTTGGATGAAGTAAGAAAGCAGTTTGCTGCCGGCTCTAAGCGCTCTCCGGAGGTTGCAGCAGTTGCCAAAGACCTGCAGCTCTCGGCCGTCTCCCTCGCGGAGTTCCTGAATACCAAATACGCGTTATGGCTAGACATGCGAGCCAGCGACGATGACCAAATACACGGTAGCGGACGCCAAGTTGAGAACGCTAGTGAGGGTGTGACGATCCAGATAACCAAAGAGGCGGACGGAGCCGGGCCATTGAACGTGTACTTATATATAATTACAGACGCACAACTCAACATCGAAGATGGTCGATACGTATCAGCGATCTACAGATTTAATAAAAAAATCATCTAACGAGTTATTAATTAATAATTCTAAAGATAATTTGGAACAAATTAAAATTAGCAATCAATACCAATTCACGATTGGAGATGCCCACTCTGCCATAATATGTGGGCAGACAGGATGTGGAAAAACGATTTTCATCCTCGACTTGCTCGAGGAGTCCTACCGCGATGCCTTTCGTCACATTGTGATCCTATGTCCCACTGTGCTGCACAACGATACTTATCAGCGGCGCCCGTGGATATGGACCGACCCTGAGGTATACGTTATTGACCCCGGTGATAGGCTTCACGATTGGTTGCGTGGTTTATACCAAAGATTCCAGGGTGAGCCCACCCTATATGTGATTGACGATTGCTCGGCCAAGGCGGCGATGACCAAAAAGAAGGACATGCTCTCAGAGCTCGCATTTTCTGGCCGCGAGGCAAAGCGTATGGATCTCCACTCAAAAATACAACGCCGTCCTCAAGGATCTGCGCGAGCAAACGAAATGGGTCGCCCTCTTTCACTGCAAGGACCGAGACTCATTCGATGACTGTCTTCGAGAGAATGATGTTATCCCAACGCGCGAGGAGCGCCTGGAGGTTCGACAGATGCTTTCGGAAACTAAGAACGCCAAGCTTTTGCTAAAGACTGATCAACCAACTGCTTACGAAGTTATCAATTAATTTTATAATTAGCAATTACTTAAGGCTCGTTAGTAATTGCCGAGTAAATGCTTAACAATTAATTTAAGAAAATTAGTAATTACTGAACAATGCTGAACAATGCTGAACAAATGCTTAACAAATGTTGAACAAATGCTGAACAATGGTTAACAATGTTAACAATTTGGTGCTCCGCTGCGAGCTTTGTTGCGAGCATAATGGTGATCATAAGTATCGGGTGGTGCGCTTGGCAATATGTTAAAGTGATGAGACTTGTTAGAATAGTTAAATTACTAATTTTGAAAAAATTAAGAAAAATTAACTGCGACGAACTTCTCGATCAGCTAATGGAAGAAACCTCAACTCCGACTGCCAACATTCTGAAAGATAATGAAACATCAACTCCGACAGAGCAATCGGGATCAACTCCAACTCCAACGGCAGTTGGTATTGGGTTGAGTGCAACGACTCCGAATGAAAATGCGGCGCGACGCGAGCGTCTAGCTGCGCTGGTTGCTGGGGGACAATCGGAGCATTATCTAGGTAGGCGTCTCTCAGTTTGTCAGGTGGATAAGATGTCAGATGCGGAGATTGATCAAATGTATGCGCGATACGAATCCAAATTGGGAGCAGAGATGACAAAAACTCTTGGATCGGCGGCTATTCATTTGTACGCTACCGCCGTTAGTATACTTCTCCCTATACCAAACACCGAAGGGTTGATTCACGATCTAGAGACTGACCATTTTATAGGACACACTCTTAGAACGGCATGCTGCTCAATTTATCACAAGTTTGGAATGTGCTTAGCTCCACTGACAACCGCGTTGACCACGGGTAAACACTGTCAATTTGGACATATATGCCCACGAACTATAAGCACTAATATTAATACAAAATATAATTTTGAAAATGATGACACAAGACACACCCACGAGAGTGACGGAGTTGAACCAGATTGCTCCAACACAATCGAACCAGAGTGTTACTCGGCCACTGGATGACATACCGCATATAAAAAATCCCAAAAGACAGGCAGCTGGGCGGGCGGCGGCTGCCACCCGAAAAGTTAAACAAGATAAAATACTCGCCGAGCTTCGAGAGGCTAAACAGTCGTTGCAATCGGGGACGGAGACAGCAAAACATCTGAAGACAGAGCAATCGGGTTCAACTTCAATCCCGATTGGGTTGAGTGCAACAACACCCCAAATTCACGAATTAGAAGCACACACAAATTCTTTGAATTTGTCACCCAATACCAACTCCCGTTGGAGTTGGACTGAACCCCAATTCACGAATTGGAGTTGGTTTGTTGGTGGTAGTCTGGCAGTTGTTGGTGCCCTGTGGGTGTGGAAATACCCCCTATTACACCAATCCCGATTGGAAAAACAACCAGCCAGTGTTCAGAAGAAAGTTACGAAACACCAATCATCAACAATGTTGAATTTGGATGCGCCCCATTTAAACATTGATCGCGACCCCTTTTATATGCAATAATTATAACAATGGCTGAACAAGATGGTAAAATGTTAGTGAATGCGCTTTATCACGCCGTGGTGATATCGGGTTTCAGTATCGGGTATGCTCGACTATCAAAGATGGCCCTAGGAGGATCCGCTCCAAAATTGGACTTTACTGTGAGAGACGTAGGGCTCGCGACCTTAGATGTAGCGGCCGCAGTTTGGACCCGAGATTATCTAGTTAAAGCTGGAATTCTACCAGTTAATATATGGAAATAAATGGCTTCAATCGCAGTAATAGTACAGAGTGGCCTGCGGTTCTCTTACCAGGCGAATTGCAATTCCTGGAGCGCAGGATTGCAATTCGCGTTCCCATTAATTGCAATTGGACCGCAATCGGACCGCAATCGGACTGCAATCATGTGACCGCGGTCCAAAGAGTTGGTTGCGGAATTGCAATACTTATAGCGCAGTTCGCGCTGCGCTCCGCTTTTAATTGCAATTTACGCTCCTTTGTTTCTGTAAACTGCGAAAGAATGACCGCTTTACGCTGCGCTCTGCGGTAAAACCAGCGGACCGCTCTGCTTAACCAATGCGGCAATAAAATCGAAATCGTTGACAAACGTATCCGTGTTCCAATCCAAAATTTTATCCCATCTATCTAATTCAAAGTGACTACCCTAGAAAGTCAGCGGTATTTGTGATCTGTTTTTTTGGTGCGCAATAT